>CM043699.1:93258137-93593137 GCA_023935145.1 Bretschneidera sinensis
CAGAGTAAAATGCAGGTAGAATGATGGTTCATATAGCATACTATACAACCATGATTGCAGTGAGTCATAGTTACAGCTTATAGACAAATCCACTACCACAATTCTGCTTTGGGTCTTTTTCATCTTCTCCTCCCCCCCCCCCCTTAATTTGATTTGAATACTTTTTGAAGGTGTTACACTCATAAGACGTGTATGAAGATAAGCTTCGACCAAAGTGGGCAATGAATCTTAAGTAGCTGATTACAGCAGAAAATTAGAACAAATCAATCATCATGAGTTTCCTTCACACATTCATTAAAAATAAAATTTAGGAACAAAAGAAACGAAAGCTTTTAAACATGATGAAAGAAAAGTGAGAAATAAATATTATTTTCAATGGCAATCAGCTCTATTTATAATCCTAAATCATGCCCTTCTTAAGAAAATCCCTCCCTAGATATCCCTAGTTACTCTAACAACTAGGCCGGAGAAAGTTAATTCAGATTTTAAAAAAGAATGAATGAAATTACTTTACATGGTCAAGTTTTCTATAAAAAGGATAAATTATAATATTAGTTTTTTAACTTTTAAACCTCTCAATTGTAAGCCTCTTACGTAAGCAGATTAGAAAGGAAAGTCAAAGAAACTGATGATAAGCTATCCTTCGAATTCTAATCCAAAGCCAAATCAACCTTGCCACACAAGATCCTCTCAATCAATTCACTCTCGCATGGTTCTGCTTCAAGCCAGAATGACCTTGAAACACTAAAAGATATAACAAAATTGTCCAAATGCTCAATCTCTCAAAAATGATTACTCCCATCCTATCTCAGTAATAAATAAAGGTTCTATCTCAGTAATTAGTAGAGGTAATGTGACTAAATGAGCATCACTCACAAAGACCAGCTCGTTTTAAGAGCTACTGAGGACAACTCAGCAGAAGCCTCTGCACAGCCTCATGAAGGACGTAAGCCGATCACGATAAAAAGGAAACAATTAAAAGTTCTCTGCCAGAGGTCCCTCAAGCTATTTAAGATGCATTTCAGACCAATATAACTGTGAAAGTAAATAAACCACCAGTTCATCTACTAAACCTTTTTCCTATCTACTCAACCATTAATAGCCTGTGCATAGAGCATACAATTTAATAAATCCAACATTTTTTTAAGTTTTTCAACTTCTTGCCGTCAATACTGCATGTGGATTACTCATCAAAGAAAAGAACGCATGTGGAGCAGAATATCATCTGAAATCTCAACTTACACATGCTCATCGTATGAACTCAACTTAAGAAAAGATGTGGAAGCCGAGCATGGGACGCCCAAAAGATATACCATCATTTTACTGGAACGTCATTATTGATCAAGCTCATAAAAGTGGAGCCTTCTCTAACTCCTCACCTCCCAATAGTCCCAAGGGAAAAGCGAAAAAATTAATTAAAAAATAAATCACTCATTATGTATCATCAGAACCTTACAAATAGAAAATAACACCTCATACAACCTTGCTGGCCAGAAAAAAATTATCCACAAATATGCAAAACGGCAGCACATAAAAGTTGAATGCAACCTGTAAGAACTTCCAAAGTAGAGATGCCATTCTAGAAGTTACCAAGGAAGAAGAAAAGCCTTTCCAAAAACAAAATAGAATACAGATGAAAAATTCCCAGGGCGATGGTGCATGGAAGCGTATCAATGTGTTTAGAAAGGTGAAGCAACGAGGTGAGAGGAAATTACTAGAACGATCACATCCTTTAACAATATCACAAAATTAAGTGAAATTTTAATGAGATAATATTAGAAGCTTCAGTACCACATGGCTGGACAAAGACCTTTGAATTGGAAAAGGTTATGCTTCAGCATAAAAACATGTAAAAACGTTATGCAAACTTTTTCACAGTAAACAGTAAAATGCAGGTAGAATGATGGTTCATATAGCATACTATACAACCATGATTGCAGTGAGTCATAGTTACAGCTTATAGACAAATCCACTACCACAATTCTGCTTTGGGTCTTTTTCATCTCCTCCTCCCCCCCCCCCCCCCCCCCTCTTTCTCACATGGATGCTACCAAATCACTACGCATCTTTCTGTATTCACATATAATGCTGGTGCTTTCATGAAAAAAATCATAACTGAAACAATCTAACCAGGAACAATGGCTTTTTCTTTCTTGTCAGCAACTATTCCCTAGCATTCCACCTCCTAGAATACACATTACTTGCCATGAACATCTTTCTGATTATAAACACTGCTCTACCAGAATTGACATGAGAGACATAAATATTCCTACATCCACATTATGCAACTAAAAGGTCAGAATGAGTTATTAGCAGCAAACAAGACATCTGTATTAGTTGCAACTTGTGACACAACTACAGTACTCCAAATGGACATCTTAAAAAGTCTCTATATTGTGGAAACTTCAAATGATCCATGTGAAAGATGATGAACCATATAAATAAACTACAACAATTAGTATTCTAGAAAGTAGAAAATTTAGGTAAGTTTCTAAACAGACACGTGTAGCAGATACATCATGTTTACATGGTCAAAAAGAAGTATATAAGCTCAAAAAGTATGGTAAACAAAACAAGTTTAATATACACATATCATGTCACTTAGTCATATCTTAGAATTGTAAACAAGTATTTTTTGTATAAAGCAGCAACCACACAGAAAGTCTTATTCAATTAAAAAAAATTGAAGTCCTTGATATTATGATTAAAAATCAATGGCCTGATATAAAACATCAAAAGGAAAAAGGGTGGTAAGGATATGCTTACTGGACGCATGGGAAGGCCAATAGGGCTGAGGATGACATTTGTTTTTGGTGCAACCACTTCCGGTGGATGATGATATCTACATGAGGATCCAAATTTACAATCCCCTGTTTTCATGTAGTATATACATTCTGGTTGGCCAGGTCTCTCTGGAAATGAGTGTTCCTTCTGGCTACTACTAGTAAGACCAGCAGAAGAAGGCACAGGATGATAAGTTCCTGTATAAGCAGGTGTGGAAAGAGATAACGGTGCCATCCCATAAATTGAGCTTGATCCGGGTTGAGTACCAGGGGAGGCTACAGGACTTACAGGTGCCTGCATCAGGTGAATTAACAACTTAAAAAAAGAAAAAAAAAAGAAAAAAAAAAAAAAAGAAAGAAAAACCAAACTTAACAAATTTTTAGAGCAAATGAAGCTTCTATTTTATTATTTTTCAATTTTAAGTCAAATGAAGCTTCTATTAACCTACCGGGTAAGGACTCCAACCCTGAAAGGGAAGCATGCCTGGGGATAGCAGCACTGGACCATAGGGACCTTGTACATATGAGCCTGGCAGCAGATGAGGCCTTGCCACTACTACCCCATATTGTTGAGATGAAGGAACAGATGAGGACTGCACTGCCGGATACACTGCAGATGCAGGTATAGGTGCAGGAACAGGTGGAACTTGAGCAGCGGGTGATGGAGCTGGAACCTGTACACCAGCCGCTGGCACTGGATGATGAAATTTACATGTTGCACCAAATTTACACTGCCCCGTTTTCACATAGTAGGAACATTCCTTTTCACCCTGTTATTGATTAGAAATTTTTAGCCAATCTCACTGCATACTCTAAAAAAGTGGCATTCCAATATGAAAAACATTTTAAAAACTAGACATCAATTAAGAGATATACAAACCGGGCGTAATGGATATCCTAAATAATTTAGTGATACAGGACTAACAGAACCAATTCCCTGCCGAGGATGGTGATACTTGCAAGAACCTCCAAATTTACATGTCCCTGTCCTCACATAATACTGCAATTCGTGTAAGAAAAAGCATAATCAAATCACTTACAAATTTCATAGAATGTAAAACTAAACAGAAAGTGTTAGAAACCTGACTCTCTTTTTGATACATAAAAACAAATTAACTACTCGTTATCTGGAAGAATCCAATGAATGTACATTGCTCAATATAAATCATTGCATAAACCCAAGTGCCATAAATAACCAAATGAAGTACCTGACACACAGGCTGTCCTACTCGCTCCGGATACTCCCCTGCACCAGGTTTTGCAGCTCCCATAACCTACACGCCGCACAGCTTTCAGCATTAACCCAATGAGCATCAAATTTTCAGTCACTATCACCAACTATACACTCACACAGATCTTATTATAGTAACTTAAAAACACACCAAATTCACTGCACTAACACTAAAATTCAACAACTTGAAAAAACCCCGAATGCATAAAACCCACCATCCAGTTAACACAACAAAACCCACCAAATTCACAAGATCAAGCCGAATTAAACCCATGATCAAGCCTAAAACCAATGAAAAACCCAAAACTAAACACAAGTCGCACTAAAACAAAAGGGAATTCAATGAAATTACCGCGCCACGGTCACGTGGATGATTGAACCGACACCTCGACCCGTACCCGCAAAACCCGGTCCGCAAATAGTAGATACAATCGGCCTCGTCGGGTCGCTCCGGGTACGATTCTCCGCCTCCCAACCCCAGCTGCCACACGGGCTCTACACACATTTCCCCAAAAGAGAAATCAACATCACTAAACCAATTCCTTAATTCACTCCACGTTACCCAAATAAATAAAACGATTAAAATCACGTTAATATTCAATTATAGTTAAATAATGCATGAGCGATTACGTTACCTTCGAGCCCGGTTTCGCCTCCCTGAGCGGTCCATTCCGGCGACGGATCCGACTGTGACCCTTCACTGACCCGACCGTACCGCTCCATTTCCTTTATCTTCGTACGGACGGTAATCTCGTACGCTTCTATTCGGACAACTCTAGAATGTCGTCCCCAATCAAATGGTAGTGCCTGTGTCCGTTTTGGGGAGAGAAATGAACTCGGTGAAGAAATTTGGATCGTATTTCAGTGTTTTTTTCCACTTTCTCTTACCAAAAAAAAAAAGAAAAAAGAAAACACACGCACCCACACAGTGTTCTTGTTTTTGGTTTCGGTTTCGGTTTCGGTTTCGGGTTTTGATTTTTTGAGTTTTTTGGGGTTTTTTTCTCTCTCCACTTTCTCTCTTGTTCTACTTTCTTCACACTCTGTGTTCAGTTTTCAGAGTGATGGCTTTGATCTTTCTTTTTTGTGCGTTCACGGTATTGCTGTTGGTTTACATACGCGCTAAAGGTAGAATAAATTACCTCAAATAATGTGTTAAACAAATGGTAATTTTATGTTTATTTAAGTGGTAACTAACTGTTCCTTTAGTTTAGTTTTTTTCAGGGGTTATTCTGAAATGACATGGATGCCCTTGAAATTACGACATGCGAGTGTGGATGAGTTAGCTTTTTGCTGATTAAGGATAAAATTGTCTTTTTCTTTCGACTGTTATGACAAAAATGGTAAAGGTGTTAATTAATTAATTGAGTGAATTAAATTATGAGTGCAGGAAGTGAAAACTGAAAAGTTACCCCCCCCCCCCCCAAAAAACAAAGGATTTATTGTGGGGGTTTTGCTCAACGTGGCATGAAAGGAGGATCTTCCTTGAAAATAGTAAAAGGTCCAAAAAATACTACACCGGATTAGCTAAGCCTCTCTACCATTGCAATCACTTTTTTACATGTTTCCATCACAAAACTCAATTTTCTTTTAAAAATAATGATGATGACTTATTGGTCATATTATCATTGGAAAAATGCCTCAATTTGATCATTATTGTTTAAAACCTTTTTATTTGAGGAAATTTTTTTTAGTGAAGTTTGAATGAAATTCAAGAAACCTCAAAGATTGTCAATTTCAAAATATAATTCGTATTTTTCTCTTGTATTATATTATATATACGATATACATGAGCAAGATGCATTTATTAATGATATGATAAATACTTAATGATTCATATTTTTCTTGTGTATTACATTATACACACAATATACATGAGCAATATGCATTTATTGATGATGCGACAGATATTGAATAATCATTCTATTTTGTACATATAATTTATATTTTTCTCGTGTATTACATTATATACACGATATACATGAGCAAGATGCATTTATTGATGATACGACAAATATGGAATAATCATTCTATTTTGTAAGTATCATTCATATTTTTCTCGTGTATTACATTATATACACGATATACATGAGCAAAATTCGTTTATTGATGATATGACAGATATGGAATAATCATTCTATTTTGTAAGTACATATTTTTCTTGTGTATTACATTATATACACGATATACATGAGTAAGATGCATTTATTGATGATACGACAAATATGGAATAATCATTCTATTTTGTACGTATGATTCATATTTTTCTCGTTTATTACATTATATATACGATATACTTGAGCAATATGCATTTACTGACGATACGATAGATACTGAATAATTCATATTTTTCTCCTGTTTTACGTTACATACACGATATACATGAGTAATATGTATTTATTGGTGATACGATGGATACTGAATAATTCATATTTTTCTCGTGTTTTACGTTACATACACGATATACATGAGCAAGATGCATTTATTGATGACACGACTGATACTGAATAATTCATATTTTTCTCGTGTTTTACGTTATATACACGATATACATGAGCAAGATGCATTTATCGATGATACGACTGATATTGAATGATCATTCTATCTCTTAATTTACTTTTTTTAGTTTCTATATATGCACATAATGTTACATACTCTCTATTTAAATTATATGTAAATAACATGCTTGATTAATATGCAAAGGATAAATTTGACATTCAATAATGATATTATCTATTGATTTTTCTTATAATGTGTGACCTTAATTTTTAATTGAACTTATATTTCACAAGATCACCTATAGAAATAAATATTTGATGTTGGGGAAAATTTCTTCTCCTATAATGTTATGACACGTGTTAATCTCTAGGGTAAAAATAGTAGTTTTATAACCATGACAAGACAGTCAATCTCCTCTCAACATGTGGCAATGAGCATATTGATAATTTTGCACAAAAAGACTTAATGTTATTCCGCCACTTTGACTTTTGGATAAACTCGTATGACTTATAGATAACTTCAAAATAATGTTACTCATATCTCAACACTACAATTGTCTTCTAATCGGACTTTGTTCCGACACACTATAAAAAGATATCTTCATAAATCAAACGGTACACACAATTCTCCACTCACAAATTTTGATTTCGTACAGCTCCCCTTATTTCTCCAAAAAGCTATATACTAACTTAAGCATTGGAGAGTCCTCTGGATGCACACCCATTCCCGACCCTCAGTGACTTTAGGATTTTTCCTCATTTTATGTATGTAGGTCCCACTCTTTGATCATCCAGAGTCCAGCAAATTTTCGGCATCAACAATACTATAATACAAAATATTATTTTTGTAATTATTCGATGGATAGCCGGACTGGAAGACTTCAAGTGTTTTAAAGGATTAAACGAAGTGTAAATTCATTAATACGGTTATTAAGTAGAGAAAAAAAAACTAACTTATGCGATGGTGATTTGTGAAAGTATTAATTTTTGCGATTGTGATTTGTTGAAAGTAATTCATGATAAACTCGAATGTGTCTAACACGATGCCTAACCCGTGCTTGAAGGTGTTTAACACACTGTATTATGCATCTTTGACTAAATGCGAATCTCTCTCATCCCATTAAATCATTTTATTCCGTTTTGATTTCTATTATCGTGGTTAAAATATAATTCAATTGATAATTATACTTTTCATTTAAAGAAAAATATTTAAAAAATTCAAATAATTCCACCCAACGTTGCTTATAAAATAGTAACACGTGCTTTTTTGGTTGTGCTTTTGTCAATAACCAAATATTAAGTACATTTCGTCACGCTTCACTTTCCAAATATAGCTCAACAAAAAATACTTTGATTCTAGTCATTAACAAAAGATGGCAGATGGCAGAAAGTTTGTAGGCTCAACTTGCATATTTTAAAACTAGCAAGATAATCAACTTGTTGCCAAAATTAATCCGATGTTTGGAGATATTCTAGTCTGCATAGGTGCAAAGCTCTTTTGTATTTAAATGAAAATTTAATTGATAATTTTTAAAAATTTATTAATAACGTAATTAATTGAATATATACGAACGTTATTAATAAAAAAATTTAAAATTATCGATCAAATTTTTATTTCGATATAAAAATAAATTTTATATCAAATATAAAAAAGAATTTTACGCCTATAAGAATCAAACTATAAGTTCTTTAGTTGTTAGATCTCTATTTTTTTTAATGAAACGAAAAGCGAAATAAAAAAAACAACAACAGGGACACAATGGGTATATCAACATTGGACTGATGACAGAAATGGGCAACATACTTTCTGTACGAACCAACCATATGAAAACACGTGTCCACTAAAGCTTAGCTACTATTTTTATACATAAGCAGTATTTTCTTTCCACGCTCTTTACCAGAGCGTGAAGCACGCTCAACCTAAAAGAATCCATAGAATAACCTCCGTTAACTGATAACTTTTCAGTTCTCAGTTAAAAGTTAAAACATTGTTTAATGCAAACAGCCTGTGGTCTGAACTCGTATTCTCTTTCATAAGCGCGTAGATGGTTTTCTGTTTTTATTCAAGTCCGACGCTGATCTGGATTTATTGGAATTATAATGAAATCGAAAAAATTTATTAATAATTTTTAAAATTTTAAATAATTTAAATATTTATTTTTTGAAAATTTAAATAATTATTATTTAATTTATTTCATTATCAATAAATTTTTTCGATTTTATAATAATTCTTATAAAATTGAATTCATGATATTATCATTTTTTAAAAATAAAAAATAAATCAAAAAATCTGTCATGCAAGTGAATCAATTTTTTTAACTCTTGTGCATTGTCAGAAAAGTGTCTCAATATTATTAATGAAAATTAAATCAATTATCAATAAATCAACTAAATAAATAAAACACCATCTTAAGGTTGTTTCCGTTGATGTTTAACTGTGATTAACCGAACGGCTGGGATATATTCTTTTTTACAAGAAACGGACGGCTGAGATCACTCGCATGTCGGAGTCTGTAAGCTACTGAACTAAGATTGAAAGGACTCGGTTTTGTGGTGGCAGGTGAGGAGTTTATAAAAGCATAATAATTTTTGCTCAGGAGGTTATAAAGTATATGACTGGTTGCAGCCGGTCAGATGGCATCATGAATGCTGTGGAAGGCTACGAGATCAATCGGTGATCAGGTGGAAAGTGTATTTTGGTTGACTTGGACAAGCTTTGGCCACATGTGGGCACTTTCCAAGATTTGATGCATTGATAGTGTTTGGACACTAGTAATCGTACCTTATCAAACCAAATGTCGGCGAGGTGAGTTGAATAAGTTGATTGTTGGTTGTGGTGCCGGTTTTAAGATCTCTCCAATAATTTACCTTATTTTTAACTGTGATTTTATTTTTTTTGTACAGTATGCAGTTTTTCGGTTAAATACCTTTTTTTTTGCCCTCAAGATTTACTGTTAAATTGAAATTGAATCGAGTGTTTATCAAGTTATTTGAATTCAAGTTCAGTTAAAGGCTAAACATTTTTGTAGACAAGCACTCTAAAGGGTGCTCAGCCACTCTAAAGGGTGCTCAGCCAGTGAGAACCTGTTGGGGTTGCGCTCAACCCCTTGGCCTAACCTCTTTGAGTGTGCTCAATCCCTTAGTTTAATTCTATTTGGTTTAATTTAATGATAACTATTAAAATTTTGTAGTGCTAATTAACTTGATTTTTGGTATTTAGATTAATACTAAAATAAAATTAATGTTGGTACTTAATTTTAATATAAAATTATTATTTTTTGTCACGTGGTGCTCAATAAGTTTGTTAAGTGATAATTTTGTTTGTTCTTTTACTCATGAATGACGATAGTGGTCAAATTGATTTGATGTTAAAATGTTAAAAATATATATTGTTTAAATTGAAATTGTAAGAACCCATCACTAAAACTTTAATGAGGTGGTTGATGATCGGTTTCCATTTCAGGAGTGCTTAAATTTACTATTTTTTTTTCCAATTATGATTATAAAAAATAGAATAATTGATATTGAGCTCAACTCTCTCCCTCACAGTATATCGAGTTAAGGACTCAAATTATACTTCTACTTGTATATCTATCTGAGGATTTGTAAATCACTTTAAATTATAAAGAGTTGATGAGTGTTTGAGTGTGAAACCCAAAACACTTGAGAAAGGTTGGGAGGTGAGCCTTTGCAAAACTCTTGTAAAGGTTAAGTATATGGAACATTCAAGGAGGAGTTTTGAGGAGAGTGACTGTAAATGTTTGAGTTGAGGCAAAACCACTATATATTGTTTATACTTGTTTTTTTTTTCTTTTTTTTTTTGTATTTGTGTTTAAATCAATACAATAACTGAATTGGTTATAATATAAGTTTGTCTTATCGTATTACCCATATAGAAGTTCACAATACTATTACAAAAGAAACAATAATAGATAAATCGGATAAATAATCCATAAGTAGTAAAAATCAAACCTGAGACATGCTTTAACCTTGACCACTAGATCAAAGCTTCATCGACATTGTTATCATCATTGATGTATTTTGAGTCAACATTGATTTTATTGTTGGAAAGGTAAAAATTTTAAAGGAAACGTTAGAATATCATTTCAAGACATTTACAGTTCGCTTGGTTTAAATGAATTCCACAGTTTTTATGAAATTCAATTGAATTTCATAAGTTATTATGTTTGGTTTAACAATAAAAATGTAGAATTCATTTACAAATGAATTCCAGTGGATTTGAGGAAGATTTATACAAATTCTATCAAAATTGATAGAATTTGCAAAATGAACTCTATATATGAGCATTTATAAACTTAAAAGAATAAAATTATCATTATCTGTAACTCTATACATGAGCCTATAATTATCTGCGGTTGTAACCATGGTTGCACCATTTTTCTCTATACCTTTTCAAACTTACATTTACATAGTATTGTTTTCACTCTCTACACGAAATTCTATTTTATTTTATTTTTCTCTTCGCTTTCTATTTGGTTTATTAGAAAATTGTGTCAAATAAGATAAAATCGATTTTTAATTTTTTCCTTAAATTATGGTTGTAGTTAACGAGTAACTGAACATTGGATTTTGTGAGGGAAATGCTGAATTGGCCAACATATAGGTTTTGAATGAGTTTTGTTAGTTATATAACTTTTTATTTATGGGGATGTTATCGACTACAATAAAGTGTAAATTAGAGAAGGAAGCGTTCTCTGTATCATGTGGTAAGGTATGGAGTATGCGAAAATGAAAAGAAGAGATGAGAGAAAAAAGCTTAATTGAACGCCAATCAAATGGATAATATCATAAGTTAAACACATCAGTCATAGATAATAAGGAATAGTATGTGAAAATGAAGAGAAGGATATTTAAGTAAAGTTTATGAAATTGTTGACCCGTATTTGATTTCAATAATGACAAAACACTACTCTAATTGCAATAACAGTTTTATCAAAGAGTTTAAGCGGTAAAAGCATTCAGCACCGAAACAAGATGCAAGAACTCAACGTAATTCAGACACCAAAACAAGACAAAAACAAGACAAAAGATTTAGAATAGGAATTAAGGTAACTGAAACAATTGTAAATCTCTTATATTCATTTACGTAGCTTGATCTATGGCTCAATTTACAAAAGACTTTGACAAAACCAAAATACAAAAGTATCTAAGTCAAAAACTATTTTGAAAAAGGAAAACTGGGTTGGAGATCAACCCAGTTGACTGGGTCCATTTACCAGTCGACTAGCAACTAGGACAGAAAGTTCATAGTCGACTAGTGCTTAGGATCCAATTGACTGGTAACTGGGACAGAAAGTTCTCAGTCAACTGGTGCTTAGGACCCAGTCTACTGGTACTCTTCTTTGGCCTAAAAAGTGAAAATTCACACTTGACCAAGTCGACTGGTACAAGGACCCAGTCGACTGATAATTCAACAACATGACCATTTGATACGCGAGACTTGAGCATTTAATGCCCCAAACCTACCAAGTCTGTGTCAAACGGCCATATTGATTCAAGGCTATATAAACCCGCTTCAATGAGCATCTAAAATAAAAAGAGAGCACATTCAATTCACAAGATAGCTCATTAATTCTCAAAAGCTTTGAAAACTTTATTGTTGAGCAATTCTTCAAGCTTGTTCTTAAATGAGAGATCTTGTTCATTTGTAAAAACACTTATTGTTATCTCTCTACTACTTTCTTTACAGTAAATTTCATTTATTTTAAAGGGAAAGAGTTGTAATAACTCTTAGAGTGTTTAGGATTAAACACTTCATTGTAACTTCCGTGAGGAAGAGAGTGACTTCCATGAGGAAGAGATTAACTTCCGTGAGGAAGAGATTGGTTGTAAGTTTTGTGCAACACCCACTAAGTTGCACGACTAATGTTTTACTGGATTACTTCAAGGAGGTTCTTTGAAGAGAGTGGACGTAGGGTCGAAGAGATTCTGATATTGCCGAACCACTATAAACGGAGTTTGCATATTCTCTTCCTTAAACTCCTTTACTTTCAAGTATAATATTTGATTGTATGCTTTATGCATTTAACTGTTTAAAAACTTGCAAAGTAATTAGCAAAAGTTTTAAAAACCTAATTCACCCACCCTCTTGGGTTTGAACCTCAGTTTACAATTGGTATCAGAGTTTCCTACTCAATTTCAAGCTTAAAATCCTTGAGTTGATTCGATGGCGTCTAATAGCTATACAGAAGGGCATTCCTATACTAGGCCTCTCTTGTTCAATGGCTCCAACTATAACTATAGGAAAAATAGAATGAAAATCTTTGTCGAAGGACTAGATTACAATCCATGGAGGTTCATTGAAAAGAGACCTAGAATTCCTACAAAGGAAATAATCATTGGAGAAATCAATTATACAATGCCTAAATTTAAAACAGAGTTTAATGAAGAGGATTGTAGAATGATGTCTCATAATAGTAGAGCAACTAGTATGTTACATTGTGTTATAGATATTACTGAATATAATAAAAATTCTGCATGTATTTCAGCTAAAAAAATTCGGAACAAATTGCAAGTTGCATATGAAGGAACTAGCGAAGTTAAAAAATCAAAAATTTATATGGTAGTATCCGAATATGAAACTTTCAAAATGTCTCCAAATGAAACTATTTCTCAAATGCACTCACGTTTTACTACTATTGACCCATATTTGATTTTAATAATGACAAAACACTACGCTAATTGCACTAACAGTTTTATCTAAGTGTTTAAGCGGCAAAAACATTCAGCATAGAAACAAGATGTAAGAACTCAACTCGATTCAGACAAACAAGACAAGATAGAAGATCTAGAATAGGCATTAAGGTAATTGAAACAATCGTAAATCTCTTATATTCAATTGTATAGCTTGATCTGTGGCTCAATTTATAGAAGACTTTGACAAAACCAAAACACAAAAAGTTTTTAAGTCAAAAACAGTTTTAAAACATGAAAAACTGGGTTGAAGGACAACCCAGTCGACTGGCTCCATATACCAGTCGACTGGGATATAGGATAGAAGGTTCCCCGACTAGTGTTGAGGATCCAGTCGACTGGTACCTAAGACTGAAAGTTCCCAATCAACTGGTGCTTATGACCCAGTCAACTGGTGCTTATGACCCAATCGACTGGTGTTCTCTTATAGCCTAAAAAGTGAAGTTTCTCACTTAACTTAGTTTACTAGTAATTCAAAAAATATGATCATTTGAGACGCGGGATTTGAGCATTTAATGCCCCAAACCTACCAAGTCAGTGTCAAACGGCTATATTAATTCAAGGCTTTATAAACCCACTTCAATGAGCATTTAAAAGAAGAGAACACATTTAATTCACAAGAAAGCTCATTAATTCTCAAAAGCTTTGAAATACTTATTGTCGAGCCATTCTTCAAGCTTGTTCTTGAAAGATATATTATTCATTTGTAAAAGCACTTATTGCTATCTTTCTACCATTTACTTCACAGCAAATCTCATTTATTGTAAAGGGGAAAGAGTCGTAATAACTCTTAAAGAGTTTAGGATTAAACACTTCTTTGTAACTTCCATAAGGAACGAATTAGCTTCTGTGAGGAAGGGATTAACTTCTGTGAGGAAGGGATTAGCTTCCGTAAGGAAGGGATTTATTGTAAGGTTTGGGCAACACCCGTGAAGTTGCATGACTAAAGTTTTAGTGGATTTCTTCAAGGAAGTTCCTTGAAGAGAGTGGACGTAGGGTTGGAAGGATTATGATATTGCCGAACAACTATAAACGGAGTTTGCACTTTCTCTTCCTTTGAACTCCTTTACTTTCAAGTATATTTTTTTGATTGTGTGCATTGTGTATTTAACTGTTTTAAAAACTTGCAAGTTTAATTAGTAAAAGTTTTTAAAACCCAATTTACCCTCCCTTTTGGGTTTGAACCTCAGTTTACAATTGGTATCAGAGCTTCGTACTCAATTTCAGGCTTAAAATCCTTGAGTTGATCCGATGGCATCTAATAACTATACCGAAGGGCATTCCTATACTAGGCTTCCCTTGTTCAATGGCTCCAACCATAACTATTGGAAAAATAGAATGAAAATCTTTGTCGAAGAACAAGATTATAATCTATGGAGGGTCATTGAAGAGGGACCTAGAATTCCTACAAAGGAAATAATCATTGGAGAAATCAATCATATAATACCTAAACTCAAAATAGAGTTTAATGAAAAGGATTGTAGAATGATGTCAATAGTAGAGCAACTAGTATATTACATTGTGCTCTAGATATTACCGAATATAATAAAATTTCTGCATGTATTTTAGCTAAATAAATTTGGGACAAATTACAAGTTACATATGAAGGAACTAGCGAAGTTAAAAAACAAAAAATCTATATGCTAATATCCGAGTATAAATATTTCAAAATGTCTCTAAATGAAACTATTTTTCAAATGCACTCACATTTTACTACCTTTGTGAACGGTTTAAAGCTTCTTAGTAGGAACATTGATGAATTTGAACTAACAAGGAAGATCTTAAAGTCTTTGCCATCCACTTGGAAAGTAAAGAAGACGGTCATCACAGAGGTCAAAGATCTCAACAAACTTGATGTTGAAACACTTCTCGGATCACTATTGACATACGACATGGAGGAAATGAATGTCGTTGTCAATGATAATGAGAAGAGGAAAAAGGTGATTACTCTCAAGGCCTCTGTGAGCAACAAAGAGGAAGAAACAGAAGAAGAGGTAGAGAGCAATAAAAAATATGGTGAGATAGCTCTAATCATCAAAAGGTTTCACATGTTCTTGAAGAAGAGCATGAAACCTTACATAAAGGATTCCACTCCAAAAAAGGAACCACTTGTATGTTATGGTTGTAAGAAGCTCGGTCACATCAAGGCTGATTGTACAGCAACAAGAAAACCATATAAAGCTTCAAAAATAAAGCTATGATTGCAACCGTATGGAGTGATGATGAAGAATAAGATTCTTCGGACAATGAGGTCGGATACGAAGAGATTGCCAACTTATGCTTAATGGCAATCGACGATGAAAATAAGGTATCTAACTCTTCCCCTTCTAATAATAACATTTTTAGTACTAGTGAAGAGTTAATTGAGGTTATAAATGAAATGCACGAAGATTTGAAGAAATTCGATTCTAGGAATACCACCTTCAAAAAGGAAGTTTCATCTCTCTTTAAAGAGATGGAGGGCTTAAAGGAAGAAAACAAAACTATCTTCCATGCTTTATAACTCTTCAGAAGATTTTCTAAAAAATAAAAATGACATTTTAAATAAGAAAATAATGAATTTGAATAGCACTATATCTAGACTTATGCTTGGAAAAGAAAACCTAGATGAAGTGTTATCTAGCCAAAGATTAAATGGAAGAAAATTCAACTTGGGTTATTCTCCATTGGACAAGCAATAGTCTAAAGAAACTTTGTTCATAAAAACAACATGTTTAAATGATGCCTCCACTTCCAAGACCTCTAGCAAGGTTAAAAGTACTCCTTCAATATATGCTAGTAGGTCTAAAAATGTGAAAATAAATTCTAATGCATATACTAGAATTAAGCATCCTAGAAACACTTATGCATATATGTATGCTCACTTAAGAAATGTAAATGCTAGGAATGATCATTCAAGAAATGCATATACTAGAAATACACATCCTAGGAGTAACCATCATGTGCATCCTAGAGATAAACTGTATACTCATAACTTGCACACTGCATATGAACATCCTAAGAATTACAATCATGTGCATTCTAGAGATAATACGTATGCTCAAACCACAAGTGCACATCCTAAGAGCAACCATCATACATTTCCTAGTAATAACATTTATGTTTATAACTTCAATCATAGAAACATGTATCCTAGGAATGCTTATCCAAGGGACTATAGACATGCACAATTAAGAAATCCTAAAAATTTCAATAACTATTATCCTAGGATTATGCATCATCAACATGTCTATAATTATAGAGCACCTTATAATGTTAAGAAGGTATGGGTCCCTAAAGGAACCGTATTTTCTAGAACTAACCCCAAAGGACCCAAGAAATTTTATGTACCTAAGAGTGCAATTGTGTGTCCTTGTGTAATGTAGATATGTCTCCACACCAAGGAAAAATGTAACTATTAGTACCTTGATAGTGGATGCTCAAAGCACATGATCAGTGATCAAAGCATATTCAAAGAGCTAACTCTAAGGGATGGTGGATATGTCACCATTCTAGACAATACAAAGATTAAGATAATTGGGCATAGAAAAGTTGGTAATGATTTCTCAACCATTGATCATGTATCATATGTGCAAGGCCTTAAGCCAAATTTGCTTAGTATTAGTCAACTATGTGAGAAAGGAAACCAAGTCATATTTGAAACCTCTCATTGTCTAGTTATAGACATCAAGAGTAACAAGAACAAGTTTGTTGGGCATAGAAACGAAAATGTCTATATAGTTGATTTAAAATCTTTGCATTTGGAAAATGAAAAATATTTTCCCGCATTTAGTGAAAACCCATGGCTATGGCATAGAAGACTTGGCCATCCCGAGTTGGCCACCCCTAAGACAGTGTCATCACATTTTGAAAATCCCAGCACAACACATATATGCAACAATAAAGCAAAATAAAACTAACAAGAAGTTTTACTGTAACCCTCAACCCTCAACAGGGGAGATACATCAATCTGATATAATTTAAACATAATATACAATTAGCATGCATGAATATTTACAAATAAAATTTTTGTTTTTCATTTTCTCATTTGTCTGAGGATATTGACATGTACATGGCTTACAACAAATGATTTTGTTTGACTTTCAACCCACCATACTACTAGTCCTGTTTGCTACCTGAAATCATTGTATAATAAGGGGTGAGTTTCACAAGCTCAATGAATTTAATTTACTAAAAGTATTCTATCTGCATAATCAACCCATTTATATTTAAACATTTATCTCTTATACAACTGGATAATAATATATAGTCTAACATTTAAATAATTACTATCACATCATTCTTCTCCGTCTTTTTCTCACTGTAACTATCTCTCTGTGAGACTCATTTATCTACAATTAATTGCACAATATCCACAACATTTCAGAAATAAAATATTAACATGAAAAACAGATGCAATGCATGAATTATTATTATGGGAACGTCTTTCCACATGTCAACATGATTTTATTATCTTAGACCAGAGCCCTTTTAGTTATTTTCTTTACAGTATATACCGACTGTCACGGTGTCCCTTTTTATTTCCAACATATACTGGCTGTCACGGTTTTCAATTAGACCGGTCTCTTTCCGGTTTTTTCGGTTCTCTTATTTAATGCATATGCATATGAGCAATGATATGAAACATGCCTATGAACAGTAATATAATAATAACATGCATAAAAATATTTAAATTGACTACCATGATCATTCTCAATTTATCATTGAAATAAATTCCCCAAAATTTCTCTCCTTATATATCACATCTACTGATTAATCATAACTCATCAAGAATTTTACTTATCTCTTTTATTATTAAATTAGCTTATTATTTCACTAATTTCTTCTTCTCATAAATCACATAAATTTATTTACCAAGACTCGTCACAAATTTTATTTATCCCTTTTACTATTAAATTAACTCATTATTCTAATAATATTTCTTTTCACATAATAATTTTCTACGCGTTCAATATTTATATCATACACATCAATTTAATTTATCTACCACCAAAACATAAGCTAATAATTTATTTTAATATTTTTACTATATATTTGATTTTTATTTAGATTACTTAAAGTAAATCCAACTCACCACGTAGCACTTAAAACTACCCGTGGATCACCTCTTTACCTTTCTTGTTCTTCTTCGAAACTTCCCCCAATTGCTGATCGCCAACACTTGGCATAATATTTGTATTCAATTTCTAATTATTTCTTCATAAACCACACCCTTTGAAAATTTTCACTTTGAATTCGGGAAAATTTCATGAATGCTAAAAATTCAAAAATAAGCACTACATTATTACCTTTTGCTTTTCTGATAGCTATTCGTGACTCTCTATAAAATTTCGCAATAAACTCTTTCAAAATTTTGCTATTTCAACATTTCTTTAGGTCCCCAAGTGTTTAAAGAAATAGAGTACTTTGAAAGAAATTAACCCAAATATGTAAGTATAAAATCACGTTTACTTAATATATATATATAGACACACACACACAAAAAGTTTGATTTTCAAAACAAACCTGCCCCCCCCCCCCCCAAATGTCTTCCACGTAAATTATGTGTTGGAGGGCATGCAAGATCAATTTTTTACACTTGACAGTAGGTGTTACCACATGCTACCATGTGCCCTTTATTTATTTATTTTTTCCTTTCTTCTTCCTTCTGCCAGTTTTTGGATGTTCACATCTTTTTTTTTTCTTTTCTAGATGTCTATGTCCCAGAATTATTATTATTATTTTTCTTCAAGAAATGCTTTATTTAAATTGGACTTTTCGCATTATAATATATATGTATTAATTTTAACTTTATGCCATATTTATTAAAATACTTCTTTGCCCTTATTTTACTAACATGGGTATTACAATTCTACCCACCTTACAAAAATTTAATCCTTGAAATTTCCTTACATAAAATTAAGAAGAGATTTGGGGGTATTTCTTCCTTATTCTCGCTTCGTGTTCCCATGTGACTTCTTCGACATCTTTATTCCACCATAATACTTGAATAAAAGGAATGACTTTATTGCGCAAGACTTGTTTCTTTCTGTCTAGGATTCTGACCGGTACTTGCATAAAAGTCAAATCTTCTTGAAATTCTATCGTATGATTCGAGATACTATGAGACTCATCATGTAAGTACTTTCTTAGCAGTGACACGTGAAATACATTATGTAACTGCTTTAATTCCAGAGGCAAATTCAAATGATATGCTACGGGCCCAATTCTCTCAATCACCTCATATGGCTTCATGAATCTCGGACTCAGCTTTCCCTTCTTTTTAAATCTCAACATTCCCTTCCACGGATATATCTTCAAAAATACCTAATCACCAACTTGGAACTCGAGAGGTCGTCTTCTTTTATCAGCATATCCCTTTTGTCTGTTCTGGGCTGCTATGAGGTTCTCTCTAACTAGTTTGATCCTCTCAGTAGTCAAGTGTATCATTTTTGGGTGCCATCTCAATATTAGTTTGATGCTGATTATTGTATGCAAACTTGATCAGAGGCAAATAAGTATCTCAGCTCACTAAGAAGCTCAATACACTTGCCCTTAGCATATCTTCTAGTATTATGATGATTCTCTCCATCTGCCCATCAGTTTGTGGATAAAAAGTTGTACTAAACTGTAATTGCGTACCCATAGCTTCTTGGAAACCCCTCCAAAATCTAGAGGTAAATTTAGAATCTCTATATGAAACAACACTTAAGGGTACTCTAAGTAATTTTACTATCTTAGCTACATACAACTCAGCCAACTTTCATGGACTCCAGGTAGTTTTAATAGGAAGAAAATGTGAAGATTTAGAAAGTCTATCCACTATAACCCAAACGGTGTCATGCCCTTTCTGGGTACGGGGAAAACAAAAGACAAAATCCATACTTACATTTTTCCATGGCCATTCAGGTATTGGAAGAGGTTGTAATAAACCTGATGGATGTCTATTCTCAGACTTTACCTGTTGACAAGTCAAACATCTAGAGATATATTCTAGTACATTCTTCTTCATCCCTGACCACCAATTTTGTTTCAATCCCCTGTACATCTCACGTGCAAAGACACATTCTCCCTCATGAACTTCTTGCCTCATCACATCAGGTTCTCTTCTACCCCTTTCCTCTAATCTTCTCGGCAGATTATCAGCCCTTTCTTCAGCTGCATTCATCATTTCTATAGCACGATTAAGAGCTCCTCTCAATTCATCCTTCTTAATCTCAGATTTTTTCCTAGCTCTACTAATACCAGCTGCACTATCAGCATGTTCTTTTGCGGGAACCACCGACTCATTCTACTTCAATTCTTCTAAAAATTGAGGGTCTACCACGTTCCCTCTGATTTAGAACTCTACCTCTAGCTCTAGCCCGACCACGTGTCATCCTTAGACTCTGCATTTAAAATACAGTTTATTTAGATCTTTCACTTTTTAAGTTCTCATACAGTTTAGAGAATCTTAAAACCTAATGCTCTGATACCAGAATTGTAACGACCCATCCCGGGTTGGCCACCCCCGAAACGGTGTCATCACATTTTGAAAATCCTAGCACGACACATATATGCAACAATAAAGCAAAATAAAACTAACAAAATTTTTTACTGTAACCCTCAACCCTCAACAGGGGAGATACATCAATCTGATATAATCGAAACATAATATACAACTTAACATGCATGAATATTTACAAATAAAATTTTTGTTTTTCATTTTCTCATTTATCTGAGGATATTGACACGTATGTGGCTTACAACAAATGATCGTCTGACTTTCAACCCACCAGACTACTAGTCATGCCTGCTACCTGAAATCATTGTACAATGAAGGGTGGGCTTCATAAGCTCAGTGAATTTAATTTACTAAAAGTATTATATCTGCATAATCAGCCCATTTATATTTAAAGATTTATCTCTTATACAATTGGATAATAACATATAGTCTAACATTTAAATAATTACTATCACATCATTCTTTTTCGTCTTTTTCTCATTGTAACTATCTCTCTCTGTGAGACTCATTTATCTACAATTAATTGCACAATATCCACAACATTTCAGAAATAAAATATTAACATGAAAAACAGATGCAATGCATGAATTATTATTATGGGAATGTCTTCCCACATGTCGACATATTTTTATTATCTTAGACCGACCCCCTCCTGGTTATTTTCTTTACAGCTTATCTTGGCTGTCACGAAATTTATTTCCACCATATACCGGCTGTCACGGTGTCCTTTTTTATTTCCAGCATATACCGGCTATCACGATTTTTCAATTAGATCGGTCCCTTTTCGGTTCTTTCGGTTCTCTTATTTAATGCATATGCATATGAGCAACGATATGAAATATGCCTGTGAACAGTAATATAACAATAACATGCATAAAAATATTTAAATTGACTACCCTGATTATTCTCAATTTATCATTGAAATAAATTCTCCAAAATTTCTCTCATCATATATCACATCTACTGATTAATCATAACTCATCAAGAATTTTACCTATCTTTTTTTATTATTAAATCAACTTATTATTTCACAAATTTCTTCTCCTCATGTATCACATAAATTTATTTGCCAAGACTCGTCATGAATTTTATTTATCTCCTTTACTATTAAATTAACTCATTATTCTAATAATATTTCTTTAGCATAATAATTTTCTACGTGTCAAATATTTATATCATACACATCAATTTAATTTATCTATCACCAAAACATAAGCTAATAATTTATTTTAATATTTTTACTATATATTTAATTTTTATTTAGATTACTTAAAGTAAATCTAACTCACTACGTAGCACTTAAAGCTACTCGTGGATCATCTCCTTGCCTTTCTCGTTCTTCTTCGAAACTTCCCCTTATTGCTGACCGCCAACACCTGACATAATATTTGTATTCAATTTCTAATTATTTATTCATTTCTTCATAAGCCACACACTTTGAAAATTTCTACTTTGAATTCGGGGAAATTTCATGAATACTAAAAATTCAAAAATAAGCACTACATTATTACCTTATGCTTTTCTGATAGCTATTCGTGACTCTCTATAAAATTTTGCAATAAATCCCTTCAAAATTTTGCTATTTCAACCTTTCTTTGGGTCCCCAAATGTTTAAAGAAATATAGTAGTTTGAAAGAAATTAACCCAAATCTGTAAGTGTAAAATCACGTTTACTTAATATACATATACACACACACAAAAGTTTGATTTGCAAAACAAACCTGCAGCCCCCCCCCCCCCTCCCAAATGTCTTCCATGTAAATTATGTGTTGGAGGGCATGCAAGATCAATTTTTTACACTTGGCAGCGGGTGCTGCCACCTGCTGCCATGTGTCCTTTATTTATTTTTTTTTCCTTTCTTCTTCCTTCTGTCGGTTTCTAGATGTTCACGTCTTTTATTTTTCCTTTTCTAGACGTCGACGTCCCAGAATTATTTTTTAAAGAATTGCTTTATTTAAATTGGACTTTTTGCATTATAATATATATGTATTATTTTTAACTTTATGTTATATTTATTAAAATACTTCTTTGCCCTTATTTTACTAACACGGATGTTACATTTGCTTAAAATCATTTCAAGAAAAGATTTAGTTATTGGACTTAACAAAATCAAATTTGAAAAATACAATGTATATGATGCTTGTTAAATGGGAAAACAAACTAGAATTTCCTTTAAATAAAAAGATATAGTCTCAACTTCTAGACCATTGAAACTTCTACATAGGGACTTGTTTGGTACCATAAGTCTAGGTGTCCATCAATATGCTATTGTTATTGTTATTGCTTACAAGGATGAAGCTTACAAAGGATTTGTGAACTTTTTTAAAAAGGTTCAAAATGAAAAAGGAATTTTTATATCAAGCATTAGAAGTGATCATGGAAAAGAATTTAAAAACCAAAGCTTTTAAAAAATTTGTGATGAAAATGAAACTGATCACAACTTTTCAGCACCTAGAACTCCTCAACAAAATAGAGTTGTTGAGAGAAAAAATAGTGTTATAGAAGAATATGCAAGAACAATGCTTTGTGAAAATAGTTTGCCAAAATATTTTTGGGCGGAAGCCGTAAACACTTCTTGCTATGTTCTAAATAGTATCTTAATTAGGCCTATGCTTAACAAAACTCCATTTGAATTATGGAAAGGCGGAAAGCTTAATATCTCTTACTTTCGTGCTTTTGGTTGTAAATGCTTTATCTTAAATAACAATAAAACTAACTTGGTTAAATTTGACTCAAAGACCGATGAGGGATATTTTTAGGATATTCAACCTCTAGTAAAGCTTATAGAGTCTTTAACAAAATAACTCTAGTGGTTGAAGAATTCGTACATGTAGCCTTTAATGAGTTTAACCCAATTAGTAGTAGAGTAGGCTCTTTTAATGATGATGCAGATTTCATTCCAAGGATAGAAAATCCTACTCATATTGTTGACCTGAAGGAGAGCCAACCTCAAACGAGTCAAGAGGTAGATGCTCTCAATCTTGATCAACCATCTACAAGTCAACAAGACGATAGTCTTTTCAAAGATTGGAGGTATGTGAATTATCATCCAATCGATCAAGTGATTAGTGATCCTTTACAAGGGGTAAGAACTAGTTCCTTTATTAGAAATAGAAATATTTGCAATTGTGTAGCTTATTTATCACAAGTAGAACCTAAGATGTTTGTAGAAGCCGAGAAGGATGCTGATTGGATAAATGAGTTGCAAGAAGAAATAAATTAATTTGAAAGAAACTGTTGACCCTCACCCGTATTTTAATGATGATAAAACACAACTGTTATTATACTAACTAAGTGTAGTAAGCAACAAAAGCATTCAACCAAGGATCAAGATGCAAGAACTCAAACCGAATCAAAGTATCAAGTGAAGACTGAAGAACTAGTATAGGTCTAAGGTTTTAGAACCA
Organism: Bretschneidera sinensis; assembly: GCA_023935145.1. Taxonomy (NCBI): domain Eukaryota; kingdom Viridiplantae; phylum Streptophyta; class Magnoliopsida; order Brassicales; family Akaniaceae; genus Bretschneidera; species Bretschneidera sinensis. The sequence goes on from CM043699.1 coordinate 93,282,251, forward strand.
ATGTAAGTCTCACTTATACATTGTAATAGCTTGTTCAATGGCTCGAACACAAAAGTTTTTTCTAAACCGATCGTTTTTAAACAAACATTTTCAATAAAAACAGAAAAATCGGGTTGGAAGACAACCCAGTCTACTAGGTACATATACCAGTCGACGGGTATATGAGACAGTATGTCTCCAGTCGACTGGGTATGTCATACCAGTCGACTGGTAAATGGATAGTAAGTCCCCAGTCGACTGGATGAAAAATACCAGTCGACTAGTAATTCAGAAGGTCTGAAAACAAGATTTTTTCAAGTGAACCCAGTCGACTGGTAGTTCGAAAATATGACCGTTGGACACCAAATATGAACATTTTAAAGTAAATCTTTTTCAAATTAAAGTCCCAATGGCCATATTATTTGATAGCTATATAAACCCATTCTATTGAGCATTCAATAGAAGGCAACACACATTCAAAAAGAGTTGATATTACACAATCAAGTTGTTGTACTCTTTGAAACACAAAAAGCTTTGAAATATTCTTGTTGAGCCATTCTTCAAGCTTTACTTTGAAAGAGAGACATTATTCAGTTGTATAAGCTTAGCTATTTCTCTACCATTTACTTTACAGCATCTTTTATAAAGAGATTACTTCCGAAAAGAAGGGGATTACTTCCGAGAGGAAGGGGATAGCTTCCGAGAGGAAGGGATTGTAAGGTTTTTACAACACTGGGAAAGTTGTACGACTAAGTTACTTAGTGGATTACTTCAAGGAGTTCCTTGAAGAAAGTGGATGTAGGGTCGGAATGAATCCGATATTGCCGAACTACTATAATCTGAGTTTGCATCATCTTCTCTTTAAACTCTTTATTTACAGTACATTACTTATCTTAATTGTTTGCTGCTTATTTGTTTTTATAAACTTGTATTAATTCTGCAAAAAGTTTTAAAAACTCAATTCACCCCCCTCTTGGGTTGAAACCTCGATCTATAATTGGTATCAGAGTTTCGTTCTCATATTTAGGCTTAAAATCCTTTAGTTGATCCAATGGCAGCAAATAGCTACTCTGAGGGACACTCTTATACTAGACCACCTTTGTTCAATGGCTCCAATTATAACTATTGGAAAAACAGAATGATAATCTTTGTCGAAGGACAAGATTACAATATTTGGAGAGTCATTGAAGAAGGTCCTAGAATTCCTTCAAAAGAAATAACTATTGGAGAGACCCATCATACAATGCCTAAACTCAAAACTGAGTACACTGACGAGGATTGTAGAATGATGTCTCTCAATAGCAGAGCAACAAGTATGTTACATTGTGCATTAGATATTTCTGAATATAATAAAATATCTACTTATGTTTCGGCTAAAGAGATATAGGACAAATTACAAGTCATATATGAAGGAACTAGTGAGGTAAAAAAGTCAAAAATCTATATGCTAGTTTCTAAGTATGAATCCTTTAAAATGTCTCCTGACGAAACTATTTCTGAAATACACTCACAGTTCACCACTATTATAGATGGTTTAAAACTGCTTGGTAGGAATATTGAGGAGTTTGAACTAACTAGAAAAATCTTGAGATCTCTGCCACCTTCATGGAAACCAAAGAAGACAGCCATTCAGGAGGCCAAAGATCTTGACAAACTTGATGTTGAGAGACTACTTGGATCATTGTTGACATATGAGATGGAAGAAATGACTCCCATCGTCAATGATGATGAGAAGAAGAAAAAGGTAATTGCTCTCAAAGCTTCTACGAGCAACAAAGAAATGGAATCAGAAAAAGAAGTGGAGAGCAGCGAGGAAGATGATGAAATGGCATTAATCACCAAACGATTCCATAGGTTCTTAAAGAAAAGCAAAAAACCTTATACAAAGGATCCCACTTCGAAAAGGGAACCACTTACATGTTATGGCTGCAAAAAGCCCAGACACATTAGGGCTGATTGTACGGTTTCAAACAAACCATACAAGAGCTTGAAGAAGAAAGCCATGATAACAACTACTTGGAGCGATGACAAAGAAGAAGATAAATCATCAGACAAAGAAGTCGGATACGAGGAAATTGCCAACCTTTGTTTGATGGCAATCGAAGATGAAAGTGAGGTAACATCTTCTCCTTCTTCTAAGAATAATATTGTGAGTAGTACTGAAGAACTGCTAGAAGTAATAAATGAAATGCATGATGAATTGAAGAAATTTGATTCTAGAAATTAAATTCTTAAAAAGGAGGTACATCTCTCTCTAAAGAGATGATAAGTCTTACAGAAGAAAAAGAAATATTATCGTCTTTACTGTATGATTCTTCTCAAGATTTTCTCAAAGATGAAAATGAGAATTTAAAAAATAAAATTTCAGAATTGAATAGCACTATATCAAGACTTATACTTTGAAAAGAAAAGCTTGATGAAGTGCTTTCTTCCCAAAGATTAAGTGGAGGAAAATCTGGTGTAGGATACTCTCCTTTGGAAAAGCAAAAATCAAAAGAGAGCTTATTCATGAAAACCTCATGTATGAATGAAGTCTCTACTTCAAAAAACCCTAGCAAGATTAAAAGCACTCCCTCATTAAATGCTAGAAATTCTGGGAATTCAAATGTTCATACAAAAATGAAGCATCCTAGAAATACACATGCTTATATGTATGCACACTCTAGAAATGCTTATACACATCCTTGAAATAACTAACATGCACATTCTAGGAACAATATGTATAATCAACATATGCACTCTGCTCATGCTCATCCTAGGAATTACCATCATGGTTATCCTAGAAATAATTTGCATACACATAATAATGCTAGCATGTATCCAAGAATGCATCATCATACATTTTCTGGAAATGACATGCATTTTCATATTCCTCACCATAGAAACATGTATCCTAGGAACTACTATCCTAAGGATTATAGACATGCACATCTAAGATATCCTAGAAAATTCAATAACTACCATCCTAGGATTGTGCATCATCAACATGTCCATAGATCACCATATACTGTTAGGAAAGTATGGGTCCTAAAAGGAACCGTGTTTTCTAGAACTAACCCGAAAGAACCCAAAAAATTTTGGATACCTAAAAGTGCTATCGTATATCCTTGTGTGATGTAGATATGTCTCTACACCAAGGAGAAAGGTAACTGTTGGTACCTTGATAGTGGATACTCAAAGCACATGACCGGTGATAAAAGTTTATTCACGGAGCTAACTCTAAGAAATGGTGGACTTGTGATCATTGGAGACAATACTAAAATAAAGATCATTGGGCATGGAAAAGTCGATAATGATTTCTCAACCTTAGATAACGTATTGCTAGTGCAAGGCCTTAAGCCAAATTTACTTAGCATTAGTTAACTATGTGACAAAGGATATAAAGTCACATTTGAGACCTCTCATTGTCTAGTTATAGACATCAAGAGCAACAAGATCAAATTTATTGGTCATAGACATGAAAATGTCTACATAGTTGATTTGAAATCCTTGCATTCTGAAAATGAAAAATGTTTTCTTGCTTTTAGTGAAAATCCATGGCTATTGCATAGAAGGCTTGGTCATGTAAACATGAACTTGCCAAAAATCGTTTCAAGAAAAGATTTAGTTTTTGGACTTCCTAAAATCAATTTTGAAAAAGACAAAGTATGCGATGCTTGTCAAATGGAAAACAAACTAAGATTTCTTTTAAAGCAAAAAATTAGTCTCAACTACTAGACCTTTGGAACTTTTGCATATGGACTTATTTGATCCAATTAGTACCATTAGACTAGGTGGCCATCAATATGCTCTTGTTATTGTTGATGACTATTCAAGATATACCTTTGTTATTTTTATTGCTTACAAGGATGAAGCTTTCAAAGCATTTGAAAAGTTTTGCAAAAAGGTTCAAAATGAAAAAGGAATTTGTATTTCAAGCATAAGAAGTGATCATGACAAAGAATTTGAAAATCAGAGCTTTTCAAGATTTTGTGATGAAAATGGAATTAATCACAACTTTTCAGCTTCTAGAACTCCTCAACAAAATGGAGTTGTTGAGAGGAAAAATAGAGTTCTAGAAGAATTTTCAAGAACTATGCTTTGTGAAAATAGTTTACCAAAATACTTTTGGGCTGAAGCCGTGAACACTTCTTGTTATATGTTAAATAGAATTTTGATAAGGCCTCTGCTTGATAAAACTCCATATGAACTACGGAAAAGGAGAAAGCCCAATATTTCCTATTTTCATGCTTTTGGTTGTAAATGCTTCATCTTAAATAACAATAAAACTAACTTGGGTAAATTTGATTCTAAGACCGATGAAGGAATATTTTTAGGATATTCAACATCTAGTAAGGCTTATAGAGTTTTCAATAAGAGAACTCTAGTGGTAGAAGAATCTATACATGTAACTATTGATGAATCTAACCCAATTAGTAGTAGAGAAGTTTCCTTTAAAGATGATGCAGATTTTATTCCAAGAATGGAAACTCCTACTCTCATTGTTGACCCAAAGGAGAATCCACCTCAAGCAAATGAAGAGATGGAAACTCCCATTTTGGACCAACCATCCTCAAGCCAACAAGAGGAAAGTCTACCCAAAGATTGGAGGTATGTAAATTATCACCCAATTGATCAAGTGATTGGTGATCCTTCACAAGGGGTAAGAACTCGCTCTTCTATTAGAAATATTTGCAATTTTGTAGCTTATTTGTCTCAAGTAGAACCTAAGACATTTATAGAAGCTGAAAAAGATAATGATTGGATAATTGCAATGCAGGAAGAAATAAATCAATTTGAGAGAAACAATGTTTGGAAACTAGTTCCAAGACCTAAAGATCATTCAATAATTGGAACTAAATGGGTATATAGAAATAAGATGAATGAAAATGGAATAGTAACTAGAAACAAGGCTAGACTAGTTGCTAAGGGATATAATTAAGAAGAAGGAATAGCCTTTGATGAAACCTATGTAGCTAGATTAGAAGCTATTCGAATGTTATTAGCCTTTGCATGCTTTAATAAATTCAAGCTATTTCAAATGGATGTGAAAAGTGCCTTTTTAAATGGCTTTATAGAAGAAGAGGTTTATGTTAAGCAACCTCTTGGATTTGAAAATCCTAGTCTTCCAAATCATGTCTACAAGCTTTCTAAAGTTCTATATGGGTTGAAGCAAGCTCCAAGAGCATGGTATGAAAGACTAAGTAAATTTTTGATTGACAATGATTTTGTAAGAGGAAGAATAGACACAACTCTCTTTGCAAAAACTCATAAAAATGACACTTTAATAGTTCAAATATATGTTGATGATATTATATTTGGTGCTACTAATGAATCTATGTGTCAAGAGTTTGCAAAGTGCATGCAAGGCGAATTTGAAATGAGCATGATGGGAGAACTTACCTACTTCCTTGGACTTCAAATCAAGCAACTAAAAGGAGGCATCTTCATTAATCAACAGAAGTACATTAAGGACCTACTAAAGAGGTTCGAGATGGAAAGCTCAAAGCCACTTAGAACGTCTATGAGCACAACTACTAAACTTGATCTTGATGAAGGAGGTAAAACTGTAGATTCTAAATATTATAGAAGCATGATAGGTGCTTTACTTTATTTGACTGGAAGTAGACCTGATATAATGTTCAGTGTATGCATGTGTGCTAGATTTCAGGCTAATCTTAAGGAATCACATGTAATTGCAGTAAAAAGAATCCTTAGATATTTACAAGAAACCCAAACCATAGGATTATGGTACTCTAAAGATTCATCTTTTGAACTTGTAGGATATTCAGATGCTGATTTTGCTGGATGTAGGTTAGATAGAAAAAGTACAAGTGGTACATGCCAATTCTTAGGAGCTATGTTAACCTCTTGGTTTTCCAAGAAATAAAATTCCGTTGCACTATCAACCACTGAGGCGGAATACGTTGCAGCCGGAAGTTGTTGTGCCCAAGTATTATGGATGAAACAACAACTAGAAGACTATGGCATGAACCTCAAAAACATCCCAATATTTTGTGATAATACTAGTGCTATCAACCTAACCAAGAACCCTATTTAGCACTCTAGAACAAAGCACATAGAAATAAGACATCATTTCTTAAGAGGCCATGCTCAAAAAGGTGACATAAGACTAGAATTCATACCTTCAGAAGATCAAATAGCTGACATTCTTACAAAACCTCTAGGTGAAGCTAGTTTTTGTAAAATTAGAATGTTAATGGGATTGCTGGATTATGATAAACTGAATATCTGATTGCTTCATTCATCATATGCATGTTTGACATCTAGTGAAAGAGTATTAATTATTGTTTAAACAACTCCCTCACTCAAGATGTCATAAATAAACAAATTTTATGCTATAAATTAAGACTGAAAATTTTCCTAAGGGTCCAGTCGACTAGTAAAACCATACCAGACGACTGGTAAGTCACTGTCGTTTCATCCAGTCGACTAGTAAGTCTCTGTTTTCTTCTCCAGACGACTGGTAAATCCTATCCAGTCGTCTGGTACCTCTAGACCCAGTTTGGAGCCAATTTTTTGAAAATTAATTATCATCCAGTCAACTGGAACAAACTTCCCAGTCGACTGGTATCTTACTGCCAGTTCACCCAGTCGACTGGTATAAAAACTGTTCATCTTTTCTATGGGACCCAGTCGACTGGTAACGCGACTCTATAAAAGGGACTGTTCATTTTTCTGATTTTTTACGCCATTTTCAAGCACCCCTGCTTTCTCTCTCTAGAAAAATTCATCATTTTGATCCAAAAACCATCCAAACTTCATCTAAACACACCGATCTACTCATCCATAATGAGATTTTTAACTTTCTACGGTTAAAATCTCTTATTTTCCTACAAATATCTTTTTCCCAAAACACCCAATTTTCTCAAAATGGCCGACAAAATCCGTGTTAAATTCACAACAAGTGGACCAAATGTGCCTAAAAGGCCAAAGTCTATAAAACCCTCGGCATCGGAGTCACAGGGAAAGGGTGTAGCGGGCTCATCAAGCAAGACACCTAAAACAGAGCTTGATGAGTCTCTGTTTTCCAGTCCTACAGTAAAGACGAGGTATGATTCGATTATTCACCATAAGAAGATCATGACGGGTAGAGTTGTCGACTTCGACTCTATTCGTCATGGCAATTTTGATATCTTGCCAGCCTTTGAGGCGATTCACTTGACCCCACTGGTCAAAGTGCATGAAAAATTCTATCTGATACTGATTCACCAGTTCTACGCGAACTTGGTGAAACCCAGTCCTATGGCTCTGAGATTCAGGACCAGAGTCAGTGGTGTGGAGTTTGAGGTCAATACTGACCTCCTCATGAGCATTCTGAGAATCCTCGTAAGGGGGATTCAATGGAGTCTGGATAGATGGCCAAACAACTTCGATGTCGAGGTGGCCTGTCAGATAGTCAGAGGAGACCCTAACTATATATACAAACCCACTACATTCCATATATGTAGTGATATACCCCTTGACTCGAAGATGTTTCAGCTGATAGTAAGTTGGACCATCCACCCGAGACTCGGGAGTCGAGGATATCTATCTAAGATAGATACAGTATTGATTTGGTGCCTTAAATCTGGGCACCACTTCAATATATATCATCTACTGCTCGCCAACATGATAAATGGTGAAGTGAGCGACTCCGGGTGTCTTCCTTACGGGATGCTCATCACACTCATACTCCAGCACTTCTGGGTGCCTCTGTCTACCTCAAAGGCTCAGGATATTGGACCGACGGACATCATCAATGTCTCATCACTAAAAAGATGGGATGCGCGGTTCGTGACGACTTCCTCTATTTCGAAGACCAGGAAGTGCCTACGGATCCGAGAGGGTAAGAGCAATGATGATGAGGATAAGGAGGCTGCTGCAGATATGGAGACGGATACCCGAGCACCTCCTATTGATGACTCGAGTACTGGTCAGGCTGGATATGACGACATTCTACAGGCTATCACGAGCCTCCAGATGACTATGCAGTCCAGATTCCAGTCCATACAGACGAAGTACCAGAGATTGAGCTCCTTCATTAACCACCTACGGGACGACTTTGAGTTACATCGAGAGCATACTGAGGGTTCCCTAGTAGAGATTAGGGATCTTTTTCATGATGGCTCGGATTCTCCTGCTCCTTGAGTCATTTTCCATATTATTAGCGTTTTCTAGCTCTTACCGCATAGCACGAACATATTTTGTATTACTTCTGTATTATATATGGTTCTATGAAGCCCGTTCGTGTATTGACTTAATATATATGATGTTGATTTTACTTTAGTCATATTTCATGCATCTATTTACTCTATTTGTGATATGCTTGCATAGTTTCTAACTGCTTTTACTCAAGAATATGCTCTGACACTGGTTATGCTTGTATGCAAACTTCCGGTTATTTCCGGGAAGGCTTCCAAAAATGAAGCCAAATTTTCGCGTACAAGTTTGTTTAATCATACTACAAATGACTATGGTTACTAAACAGATTATTTTTTTTATTTCTGACCCCTTTGGTTGTCGTTGTCAAAACGGGGGAGAAAAATGAGAAAAACGAGAAAATCTAAGTAAAAAGAAACCAATGCACAGATTTAGGGGGAACACTGCTTCAAAACTTATACATTGATTAGTTGAGTTGATTGTGGTTGGTTGAAATGTTTATAAACTGCGTTTGCTTGTTTACAAGGTGGTTTTATTCGAAAAACAGAGGAGACTCTGTCCATTTTTTTCGTAAAATCCAAACACTTAATTTTTTTTATCTGTTTTCACATTATTAGTTTTGTCATCATAAAAAAAGGGGGAGATTGTTGACCCTCACCCGTATTTTAATGATGACAAAACACAACTATTATTATACTAACTAAGTGTAGTAAGCAACAAAAGCATTCAACCAAGGATCAAGGTGCAAGAACTCAAACCGAATCAAAGTATCAAGTGAAGACTGAAGAACTAGTATAGGTCTAAAGTTTTAGAACCAATGTAAGTCTCACTTATACATTGTAATAGCTTGTTCAATGGCTCGAACACAAAAGGTTTTTCTAAACCGATCATTTTTAAACAAACGTTTTCAATAAAAACAGAAAAACTGGGTTAGAAGACAACCTAGTCGACTGGGTACATACACCAGTCGACTGGTATATGAGACAGTATGTCTCCAGTCGACTGGGTCAGTTATACCAGTCGACTGGTAAATGGACAGTAAGTCCCCAGTCGACTGGATGAAAAATACAAGTCGACTGGTAACCCAGAAGGTCTGAAAACAAGATTTTTTCAAGTGAACCCAGTCGACTGGTATCACGACCCAGTCGACTGGTAGTTCAAAAATATGACCATTGGACACCAAATTTGAATGTTTTAAAGTAAATCTTTTTCAAATTAAAGTCCCAACGGCCGTACTATTTGATGGCTATATAAACCCATTCTATTGAGCATTCAATAGAAGGCTGCACACATTCAAAAAGAGTTGATATTACACAATCAAGTTGTTGTACTCTTTGAAACACAAAAAGCTTTGAAAATATTTTTGTTGAGCCATTCTTCAAGCTTTACTTTGAAAGAGATACATTATTCAGTTGTATAAGCTTCTATTAGCTGTTTCTCTACCATTTACTTTACAGCATCTTTTGTAAAGGGATTACTTCCAAAAGGAAGGGGATTACTTCCGAGAGGAAGGGGATAGCTTCCAAGAGGAAGGGATTGTAAGGTTTGTACAACACCGAGAAAGTTGTAAATTACTTGTCTTAATTGTTTGCTGCTTATTCGTTTTTATAAACTTGTATTAATTCCACAAAAAAGTTTTAAAAACCCAATTCACCCCCCTCTTGGGTTGAAACCTCGATCTATAGAAACAAAGTATTGAATCTAGTTCCTAGACTAAAGAATCACATTATAATAGGAACTAAATGAGTATTTAGAAATAAGATGGATGAAATAGGATAGTAACTAGGAATAAGGCTAGACTAGTTGCTAAGGGATATAATCAAGAAGAAGTAATAGATTTTGATGAGACCTATGCTCTCATAGCTAGATTAGAAGCAATTTGAATGATATTAGCCTTTGCATGCTTTAATAAGTTTAAGTTATTTCAAATGGATGTAAAAAGTGACTTTTTAAATGGCTTTATAGAAGAAGTGGTGTATGTTGAGGAACCTCTTAGATTTGAAAATCCTAGTATTCCAAACCATGTCTATAAACTTTCTAAAGCTCTATATGGGTTGAAGCAAGCTCCAAGAGCATGGTATGAAAGACTAAGTAAGTTTTGGCTTGAAAATAGTTTTACAAGAGGAAAAATATACACAACATTTTTCACAAAAACAGACAAGAATGACACACTTTTAGTCCAAATATATGTTGATTATATTATATTTGGTGCTTCTAATGAATTTATGTGTCAAGAGTTTGCTAAGTGCATGCAAGGAGAATTTGAAATGAGCATGATAGGAGAGCTTACCTACTTTCTTGGACTTCAAATCAAACAACTGAAAGAAGGCATCCTCATCAACCAATCAAAGATCACCAAGGATCTATTATAGAGGTTCGAGATGGAAAACTCAAAGTCAATTGGCACTCCTATGAGCACCTCTACAAAACTTGAGTTAGATGAGGAAGGTAAGTGTGTAGATACTAAAACTTATAGATGCATGATAGGAGCTTTACTTTATTTAACTTGAAGTAGACCTAATATAATGTGCAATGTATGAATGTGTGCTAAATTTCAAGCTAATCCTAAGGAATCACATGTAATTGTAGTAAAAAGAATCCTTAGATATCTATAAGGGACTCAAAACCTAGGATTATATTATTCTAGAAAATCACTTTGAGCTTATAGGATATTCAGATGTTGATTTTTGCGGGTTGTAGATTAGATAGAAAAAGCACTAGTAGAACATGCCAGTTCTTAAATGCAATGTTAACCTCTTGGTTTTCCAAGAAACAAAATTTGGTTGCGCTATCAACCTCCGAAGCGGAATATGTACCAGTCAGAAATTGTTGTGCACAAGTGTTGTGGATGAAACAACAGTTATAAGATTGTGGCATGGACTTTAAAGATATACCAATTCATTGTGATAACACTTATGCTATCAATTTGACCAAAAACCCCATTCAGCATTCTAGTACCAAACACATAGAAATTAGACATCACTTCATAAGAGACCATGCTCAAAAGGGTGATATTAGACTAGAATTCATTCCTTTAGAAGATCAAATAGCTGATATTCTTATAAAACCCTTAAATGAAGATAGTTTTTGTAGGATTAGACTATTAAGGGCTTGAAAGACCATGATAAATTTTATGTTTGACTGCATCAACATTCATCATATGCATATTTGACATCTAGTGAATAAGTATTAACTCTTATTTAATATATCTCTTACTCAAGATGGCATAGATAAACAATTTCGTGCTAAAACTCAAGTTCAAGCTCAAAATTTTAAGTTTTCTAGAGGACCCAGTCGACTAGTATGTTCACCCCAGTCGATTGGTATCCCATTGCTCATTTTACCAGTTGACTGGTACTGCAAGACATTCTTTGGAGCCAAAAATTAAAATTTTAGTAACCTACCTAGTCGACTGGTATGGATCACCCAGTCGACTGGTATGTCTCTGCCAGTTTATTCAGTCGACTGGTATCCCGACCTAGTCGACCGGTATGTCAAAAATTTCCCAAATTATGAAGGACCTAGTCAACTGGTATCGCGATTCTATAAATAGTCTCTTCAGATTTTTCAGCTTTCACGCCATTTTTGAAATCCCTAAAGCTTTCTCTCTCTAGAAAATATTTGATTTCTATCCACAATTTCCCAAAATCACTCCATGGAACCCTTAATTTCATCCTATATCACCTCAATTTCACCTTTTCACGGTTGAAAATTCCTTATTCTCCAAAATCTCTCTTTAAAATGACTTTTTCATAATATTTAAGAGAATCCGTATCAAAACCACTGTTAGAGGACCTCACGTGCCTACAAGGCCCTAGTCTAAGAAGTTCTCTGAACCGGATACCAAAGGGAAGGGGCTAGCTGGTTCTTCAAGCAAGAAGGTGAGGTTCAAGCTCGATGACTCACTTTTCTGGAGCCCCGTCGCCAAAAGCAGGTATAATTCTGTCATCTACAACAAAAAGATCATGATGGGTAGATTCGTTGATTTCGATTCTATCTTTCATGCAAATTTTGACATATACTCTACTTTTGAGGCTATTCATCTAACACCCCATATAAATATCTACCAAAAATACTATCCACTCCTCATTCACCAGATCTATGCCAACTTGGTAAAACCAAGTCCATTAGTTCTTTAGTTCAAAACCAGACTGATGGGTGTAAAATTTGAGGTAAACAATGACCTTTTGGCCAACATCCTGAGGATCCCTGTATGAGGGATCCAATGGAGTCTGGATGGATAGCCAGACAACTTTGATTACGAGGAGACATGCTAGATAGTTAGAGGCGACCCTAACTACATCTTTAGGCCCACTACATTTCACTAATATAGTAACATGCCCCTCGACTCAAAGTTATTCAACCTCATCATAAGTTGGACTATCCACCTATGATTCGAGAGTCGGGGCTATCTTTCGAAGATAGATGTGGTATTGATGTGGTGTCTCAAAATAAGACACCATTTCAATATCTACCCCTTACTGCTCACTAACATGATAAACAACGAAGTGAACGACTCTGGGTGCCTTTCCAACAGGATGCTTATCACCCTGATCCTATAGCATTTTCGAGTCCCTCTACCCACCTCTGAGGCTTAAGACGTCAGCCCAAAAGACATCATCAATGTCTCTTCTCTAAAGAATATGGGGTGCACTATTCGAGAGGGTATGATCTACTTCAAGGCTGGGAGGAACATACAGATTGGTGTTGAAGATGACAGCAGCGAGGAGGACGATGAGGTTCATGGTGATGTAGCTCATTTTACTGCGATGAACACTAATGAATGAGCACCTAGTCCACATCATGGTGCCTATAGTGCTGGTTAGGCTGGATACGATGACTTACTTCAGGCTATGACGAGCCTCCAGCTGTCCATGCAGTCTGGGTTCCAGAGCTTGAGCTCTTCTATCAATCATATTCATCTCGACCTCCGTACATTTCGAGACGATTTCGAGTTACACCGGGAGCACACAAAGGGCTCTTTGACTGAGCTTTGGGATCTTTTTTTAAATGACTATGATTCCCCCACTCGCTGAGCTTTTTGTTTTTATGTACATATAGCTACATGGATACTTAGCACAGACATCCTTTATTCACATACATTTATTTGCTTGTACTCATTGATTCAGCTTCTGTAAGCTTATGATGTATGGATGATTATATATAGATGCTTACTTTTCAATTATTTAGCTTTTTGCTCGTATATATGCTTTACTTATAAGCTAAATGGTTACTTAGATTAAGCACTTGATGTTTACCTATATGCTGTAACTACTTATACTAGTGTAGGCAACCTCTGATTCTGTCGAGAAGTCTTCCTAATTTTGAATCATGACTAGTTTTTACACACGACTTTATTTTTGCATTACATTCATGGTTGTGGTGTTTGTTTTCTTATTTTTTGAGTTTATACCATATTTTTTGCTATTGTCAAAATCGGGGAGAAAAATGAGAAAAATCAATGTATAAGATGAAACTGTATGTAAACTTTGAATATAGCATATATTTAGGGGGAACATTGCTCTGAACACATTGACGAATGTAATATTATCTTGCATTGATGGTTGGGTTGATATAATTATATTTAAACTGCGTTTGAATGCTTAACAGTTTGGTTTTATCCGAAAAACAAAAGAGCCTCTGTCCAAATTTTTCTAAAAACCAACACTTAGTTTTTGAAACTGTTTTTCACTCTTTAGTTTTGTCATCATAAAAAAAAATGGAGATTATTGATCCGTATTTGATTTTAATAATGATAAAACACTACTCCAATTGCACTAACAATTTTATCTAAGTGTTTAAGCGGTAAAAGCATTCAGCACCGAAACAACATGCAAGAATTCAACGCAATTCAGACACCAAAACAAGACAAAAGATCTAGAATAGGCATTAAGGTAAATGAAACAATTGTAAATCTCTTATATTCATTTACATAGCTTGATCTATGACTCAATTTACAAAAGACTTTGACAAAACCAAAATATAAAAGTTTCTAAATCAAAAACTGTTTTTGAAAAAGGAAAACTGAGTTAGAAGTCAACCTAGTCGACTGGCAACTGGGACAGAAAGTTCCTAATCGACTGGTGATGGGCACCATGGTGGACCGAATCTTAAGGATCCCTTGCAAGTTCCAGATGAGCCAATCACAAGTTCAAGAGCTAAGATGATCAATGAATCAATGCAAGGATTGGTGCAATCCACTTGGGCCGAGTTTGCAAATTTATCAAACAAGACCTCAACATTCAAAATGGGCTTGAAAGAAGAAGAACCAGCTTTAATCCATATGATACAAGCTACAAAGGGGGGCGGCATAGCCTAGTGGTTCTTTGTAGACTTTTTATTTCATTAAGTATAGGCATGTGGGCCTATTTTATATTTCTATGGTTGTAGGCGTTTAGGCCTATTTAATTCATTAAGTGGACTTTTTTATTAGCTATAGACGTGTAGTTTAGGATGTTTTGGGCTTAAAGATGCTCAACTCATGTCTTTTAATTGATGTAGGCCTTATTCGGCCCTAAGGTTTCATGGAGGGATACAAAAACACTTGTAGCCGTATTTTGAGGGTAAGTTGAATGTGAATGAAGTTTTCTTCATAGAGAATTTTCAGTTTTCTCTACTTGTTCTTGATTAAACTAAGAACTTATCAAAGGCAAATCCTTTTGTGGCGTTCTCATCGAATCTAAGTTCTTGAAACAAGATTTTAACTGGTCTAGATTATCTTGACTTGATTCTTGGCTTTCTTGGGTAAGTTTTAATTTGATTGTGGGTTAAAGAGATTTCCATTCCATGGGTTCACATCAATTGGTAACAGAGCTCAGGCTCCAAATCATGTCTGATTTATCCTTTTTAATTCTTGCTTTTGGGTTTTCTCTTAGGTGTGTTCTAGGGTTTTCTATTCTGATCTGCGATTCCTTCTTCATTCTTGTTAATTTCGTATGTTTGAATTCAGATCTATGATTTTCACATTAATTACTCATGTACTTGATTCAAGAATTCAGATTTGCAAATCAGTTAATAGATTACATGAATCTTTGCTTTAATTTCCAAATATGTAATCTTTGCTTTGATTCCTTCTATTTCTGTTTCTTGTTGTTGAAATCAGATCAATCTTTTTCTTAAATTGCAATTATTGTTGCTGTTTGTGACTGAAACTACATTAAAAAAAACAAAAAAAAAGGCAGCGTATTCAAGAGTTGCTGCATAGTTATAAAAAAATGAAAAGAAAGAAAGAAATTTTGGAACTGGCTGATTGATATACTTTGCAATCTAAAAATTGAAGTGATTTGGGGTTGATTGATCTTTATCTTCAAAAGGGTTGAATATATGATCTTTAGTATCTTGTTTCCTAATTGCTCTTTTCCTTATACAAATTCTTTGAGATCTGTATCATTTTTTTTTCCTTTCTTGTTTCTTGAATCTATTACTAGTTGGAATAATACAAGGTCGTGTCTTGATTTAGTTCAATTAGTTTTTAAAGAACTTGAAAGGGAAAACAAGTGAGGTAAAAGGCAAGAGTGGGTGAGAATAGTATTGGAAAAGGCTAAAAAAGTGAAACTGGGGTGACAATATTTGAGCGTAAACACGTAAGGGAGTGTGTGAGGTTTTATCACTAACATTCTTGTTTTGCAGCGCATTAAAAATGTCTCATAAGAGTGACTCAACACCTAAGGAGGAGGTGAATAATTCATTCTTTGTGTTGCAGGCCATGCAACAACAGTTTGAACGGTTGAATTTGGTATTGGGGGAGGTGAGGCATATGATGGATCAACAAAAGGTAGTGATTAAAAATCTGCAAAGTGTGTGAGATAGGAGGAGACGTGAGCCTAGTGTTGAAAAAGAGTATGAGAACGAAGAAGTTAATGAGGATAAGGAAGATATAGCATCTGAAGTTAGAATGGGTGGAATGGGCAGACCTAGAAGAGGTAAGCATAAAAGAGGACCTAGGAGAAATCCAAGGGGTCAAGATGGGGTAGATAGGAACCTTGAGAGCATCAAAATGAAAATACCATTTTTCCAAGGTAGGAATGACCCAGAAGTATATTTAGAGTGGGAGAAGAAAATATAGTTGATTTTTTATTATCACGTTTATTCAGAGGAGAAGAAGGTGAAGTTTCTGGTAATTGAGTTCACTGATTATGTAATTATTTGGTGGGATCAATTAGTGACTAATAGGAGAAGGAATCATGAGAGACCTGTAGAAACATGGGGTGAGTTGAAAGCTCTCATGAGGCGGAGATTTCTACCTAGTCAATACTATAGAGACCTCTACCAAAAATTACAAAACCTTACAAAAGGGTATAGGAGTGTAGATGATTACCATAAGGAGACGGAGGTGGCTATGATTCGGGCTAATGTAGAAGGAGGATCGGGAGGCCACAATGGCCAAATTTTTAAGTGGTTTGAATAAGGACATAGCCAATGTAGTTGAGTTGCAGCATTATGTGGATGTAGAAGACATGGTGCGCATGGCTATGAAGGTGGAGAGGCAGTTAAAGAGAAAGGGGGCAGCAAGGTATACTTCAGTTTCTAGCACTCATTGGAAACCAAAGCGGGATAGAAATGATCGAGTTGTAACAAAGGGGAAGACTGAACCACCTAAGGGAAAAGATAAGGGAACTAACAAGAATAAACCCAAGGTAGATTTCCAACCTTCAGGAATAGAGATATTACATGTTTTAAATGTTTGGGTTCAGGGCACATCGCATCTCAATGTCCAAACAAGTGGGTGAAGGTTATGTGTGACATTAGGGAGGTGATGACTAAGAATGATGATGATAGTAATGAGATGCCCGAGTTGGTCGATGTTAGTGATGATGATGGAGTGGAATACCCTATAGAAGGTCAGTCTCTTGTTGCCAGGCGTGCTCTCAATATGCAAATTAAGGTAGATAATATGGAGCAGTAGAGAGAGAACATATTTTATACTAGATGTTATGTAATGTAGTATGATTATAGATGGGGGAAGTTATACCAATATAGCTAGTACCACACTGGTTGAGAAGTTGAGCTTGCCTTTATTGAAGAATCCTAGACCTTATAAGTTATAGTAGTTGAATGAATGTGGGGAGGTCAAGGTCAATAAGTAGGTTTCGGTGGCTTTTACCATTGGGAGATATAGTGGTGAGGTGCTTTGTAATATAGTTCTTATGCATGCTGGCCATATTTTGTTGGGGAGACCATGGCAGCATGATAGGAGGGTGATTCATGACAGGTTTAGGAATAGGTACAGCTTTGTAAAGGATGGAAAAACAATCAAACTTGCTCCTTTAACCCCAAAACAGGTCTATGAGGACCAACTAAAGCTGAAAAAGTGAGATTGAGCAAAAACGAAAGGGTGAGGACGAAACATATGAAAGAAAAATGAGGGTGAGGCCGAAACCTCAAGAAAAAGAGAAGGTGAAAAAGAAAATAGAGATATGGCTGAGAATAAAGAAAAGCGAGTAGAGCCATGAGAGAAAAAAGAAAGAGAACCTGCAGAGATAAAAGGAAAGATAAAGATAAGTTTTTATGCAAAGGAGAGTGAGGTTAAGAGGGCATTCTTAGCAGATTAGCCTATGATTTTTCTTGTTTACAAAGAATCTTATCTTAATCTTGATGAAACTAACTAATCTCTTCTTAGTTTGGTTGTTTCTTTGTTACAGGAGTTCGAGGATGTATTTCCGGAAGAGATGCCGAATGAGTTGCTCCCTTTAGAGGCATTGAGCATCAAATTGATTTCGTACCTGAAGTAGTTATTCTAAATCAACTAGCCTATAGGAGTAATCCAGATGAGACAAAAGAGCTTCAAAGGCAAGTTGAATATTTGATGAGCAAGGGGTATATGAAGGAGAGCATGAGCCCATGTGCAGTACTAGTGCTACTAGTGCCAAAGAAGGATGAGACTTCGAGGATGTGCGTTGATTTTAGAGCGGTCAACAATATTATGATAAAGTATCATCATCCCATTCCTAGATTATATGACATGCTTGATGAATTGCACGACTAATGTATTTTTAGTAAAATAGATCTTAAAAGTGGCTACCATCAAATTAGAATGAAGGAGAGAGATGAATGAAAAACTGTTTTTAAGACTAAATATGGACTTTATGAATGGTTGGTTATGCCATTTGGACTTACCAATGCGCCTAGTACTTTTATGAGATTAAACCATGAACTTAGATGTACTTTGATGATATCCTAGTGTACAACAAGAACTTAGATGAACATATTGAGCATTTGATATGTGTGTTCGATGTGTTGAGATGTGAAAAGTTGTAGGCTAATTTTAAGAAATGTACCTTTTGCATGGAAAAAGTTGTTTTTCTTGGTTATGTTGCTAGTACAAAAGGTATTGAGGTAGATGAAGAAAAGGTCAAGGCCATTAAGGAGTGGCCAACGCCTAAAGGCATCACTGAGGTAAGAAGCTTTCATGGTTTAACTAGATTTTATAGGTGTTTTGTTAAGGATTTTAGCACTATTGCTGCACCACCCACTGAAATAATTAAAAAGAATGTTGGATTTCATTGGGGGATTGATCATGCAAATGTATTTGCTACTATTAAAGAAAGGTTATATTTTGCACATGTGTTAGCATTACCTGACTTTAATAAAACTTTTGAGATTTAATGTGATGCCTTAAGAATAGGAATTGGAGCCGTTTTGATGCAGGATAGGTGGCCCATAGGCTTCTTCAGTGAGAAGCTAAATGGGGCGGCCCTGAATTACCCCACTTATGACAAAGAACTTTATGCCCTTGTTCGCGCTCTAGAGACGTGGCAGTATTACCTTTGGCCTAAGGAGTTTGTGATCCACACTAATCATGAATCATTGAAGCATCTCAAGGGTCAAGGTAAATTAAATAATAGACATACTAGATGGATGGAATACATTAAGATCTTTCTTATGTCATCTATTACAAGTAAGGTAAGGAGAACATTGTTGCTGATGCTTTATCACAGAGTTATGTACTTCTTACTTCTATGAGTGCTAAAATGCTTGGGTTTGAATATGTGAAAGACATATATGCCAATGATGCTGATTTTTCTAATGTGTATATGGCGTGTGATAAAGTGACATTTGGTAAGTTTTACAAGCATGATGGTTACTTTTTTAAAGAAAGTAAATTGTGTGCCAAATTGTTCAATGGGTGAATTATTGGTGCGTGAGGCACATGGTGGGGGATTAATGGGACACTTTGATGTCAAGAAAACCTTAGAAATTTTACATGAACATTTCTTTTGGCCTAGGATGAGAAGAGACGTCACTAGAATATGTGGTAGGTGCATTACATATAGAAAGGTCAAATCTAAGGTTTGACCACATGGGTTGTATACACCCTTACCCGTTCATAGTGAGCCGTGGGTAGACATATCTATAGACTTTGTTTTGGGGCTGCCTAGGACAAAAAAAGGGTAGAGATTCTATTTTTGTGGTAGTGGACAAATTTAGTAAAATGACACATTTCATTCCATACTATAAAACATATGATGCCACAAACATAGCTGATTTGTTTTTCAAGGAAATAATGTGACTCCATGGTGTACCTAGGAGTATTGTTTCGGATAGGGATGTTAAATTCCTTAGCTACTTTTGAAAGGTTTTGTGGGGAAAATTAGGTACCAAACTTTTATTTTCCACTACTTGTCATCCACAGACTGACGGATAGATTGAAGTAGTCAACATGACTCTAACTCAACTCTTACGCATTGTCATTCAAAAGAATTTAAAAACTTGGGAGGACTGTTTGCTATTTATAGAGTTTGCATATAATAGGACTATGCATATTACTACTTCTTATTCTCTCTTTGAAATTGTTTATGGTTTTAATCCACTTACTCCTCTAGATTTAATGCCTTTACCTATTAGTGAAGGAGTAGTTTGGATGGACACAGGAAGGCCGAATTGGTGAAGTCAATTCATGAGAGGGTATGGCTTCAAATTGCGCAGAAGAATGAAAAGTTTGCTTCCCAAGCCAATAAAAGGTGAAGGTGTGTCATCTTTGAACCAGGAGATTGGATTTGGGTTCACATACGCAAAGAAAGATTCCCAGCCTATAGAAGAACTAAATTGTATCATCAAGGAGATGGACCTTTCCAAATCCTTGAGAAAATTAATGATAATGCTTATAAAGTGGATCTTCCAGGTGAGTATAATGTCTATGCTACTTTCAATGTTTCTAATCTTTCTCCCTTTGATGCAGGTGACGATTCG
The DNA here is from genome assembly GCA_023935145.1 of Bretschneidera sinensis. Classification (NCBI taxonomy): domain Eukaryota; kingdom Viridiplantae; phylum Streptophyta; class Magnoliopsida; order Brassicales; family Akaniaceae; genus Bretschneidera; species Bretschneidera sinensis. The sequence goes on from CM043699.1 coordinate 93,302,561, forward strand.
AGGTCGAATCCTTTTGAGGAGAGGGGGAATGATGGGCACCATGGTGGACCGAGTCTTAAGGATCCCATACAAGTTCCAGATGGGCTAATCACAAGGTCAAGAGCTAAGAAGATCAAGGAAGCAATGCAAGGATTGGTGCAATCCACTTGGGTCGAGTTTGCAAATTTATCGAGCAAGACCCCAACATTCAAGATGGGCTAAAAGAAGAAGAACCAGCTTTAATCCATGTGATACAAGCTACAGAGAGGGGCGGCATAGCCTAGTGGTTTTGTGTAGACTTTTTATTTCATTAAGTATAGGCATGTGGACCTATTTTATATTTCTATGGTTGTAGGCGTTTGAGCCTATTTAATTCATTAAGTTGACTTATTTTATTAGCTATAGGCATGTAATTTAAGATGTTTTGGGCTTGAAGATGTCTAGCTTATGTCTTTTAATTTATGTAGGCCTTATTCGGCCTTAGGGTTTCGTGGAGGGGTACAAAAACACTTGTAGTCGAATTTTGAGGGTAAGTTGAACGTGAATAAAGTTTTCTTCATAGAGAATTTTTAGTTTTCTCTACTTGTTCTTGATTGAACTAAGAACTTATCAAAGACAAATCCTTTGTGGCGTTCTCACCGAATCTAAGTTCTTGAAACAAGATTTCAACGGGTCTAGATTATCTTGACTTGATTCTTGGCTTTCTTGGGTAAGTTTCTATTTGATTGTGGGTTCAAAAGGATTTCCATTCCACGGGTTCACATCAATTGGTGCTTAGGATCCAGTCGACTAGTAACTGAGACAGAAAGTTTCCAGTCGACTAGTAACTGAGACAGAAAGTTTCCAGTCGACTAGTAACTGAGACAGACTTGATTCTTGGCTTTCTTGGGTAAGTTTCTATTTGATTGTGGGTTCAAAAGGATTTCCATTCCACGGGTTCACATCAATTGGTGCTTAGGATCCAGTCGACTAGTAACTGAGACAGAAAGTTTCCAGTCGACTAGTAACTGAGACAGAAAGTTCCTAGTCGACTGGTGCTTAAGACCCAGTCGACCGGTACTTTTCGTTGGCTTAAAAAGTGAAAATTCTCACTTGACCCAGCCGACTGGTAATTTGAAAATATGCCGTTTGAGACGCGTAACTTGAGCATTTAATGCCCCAAACCTACCAAATCTGTGTCAAACGGCCATATTGATTCAAGGCTGTATAAACCCACTTCAATGAGCATTTAAAATAAGAAGAGAATACATTCAATTCACAAGATAGCTCATTAATTCTCAAAAGTTTTGAAAAATTTATTGTTGAGCCATTCTTCAAGCTTGTTATTGAAAAAAAGATCTTGTTCATTTGTAAAAGCACTTATTGCTATCTCTCTACTACTTTCTTTACAGCAAATTTCATTTATTGTAAAAGGGAAAGAGTTGCAATAACTCTTAGAGTGTTTAGGATTAAATACTTCATTGTAACTTCCGTGAGGAAGAGAGTGACTTCCGTGAGGAAGAGATTAGCTTCTGTGAGGAAGAAATTTATTGTAAGGTTTGTGTAACACTTGCTAAGATGCATGACTAAGGTTTTAGTGGATTGTTTCAAGGAGGTTCTTTGAAGAGAGTGGACGTAGGATCGAAGAGATCCCGATACCGTCGAACCACTATAAACGGAGTTTGCATATTCTTTTCTTTAAACCCCTTGACTTTCAAGCATATTATTTGATTGTATGCGGTATGTATTTTACTGTTTAAAAACTTGCAAAGTAATTAGCAAAGGTTTGAACTTCAATTTACAAAAATGAATTGAAATATTATTTTTGATTCCAAACATAAAATTTATTTTAATTTTATAAGTAAGATTATACCAAACATTTATTAAAAAAAGAGATTATATCAAATATAATATTTCATTTGAACTTATTTATAAATGAACTATAATTTCTTAATTTGAAACTCAATTCTATATTTATAATCATAACAAACGGAATGCTAAATTTTACCCTGAATTTAATGCAGAAGAAAGACGTTATTTGAAAGTTCTCCTATCTGACGTGGGATTTCTCCTCTCTGCGAAGAATTGGTGAGTTCTCTGTTTTCTTCTTTCTTTCTTTCTGTATACAGTCTATACCTGAATTTCGAGACCCATGTTTTACTTTCTCTGCAAAAGCATCCTCAATGGGAGATATTTGCTTCTTCGAAATAACCCATCAATGCTATTATCTATCAAATACATATCAAGCAAAGCAAATCAATACTCGTTTGCTGCATCATATCTCATAAACAAATGTGGGTTATCATCAAGAACTGCTTTGTTAGTTCCCAAATCGCAAAACTGGTCACAAAATACCCAAGATTGCTTTTGTCAAATCCCCAGAGAACCCTTTTGCCAAAACTGCAGTTTTTCTATTCCAAAGGCCTCTCAAGAGCTGACCTTGCTCAAGCACTCCTTGCTGCCTCTGATATGTTGAAACGTAGCTTAAACAACCATACAATCCGTTATTTTGACTTCCTCAAGAGCCTACTTGGCTCAGATGATGAGGTTATAGTTGCTTTTAGCGATTCCCAGATATTATGAAATATAAAATATCGCATTTTGTGCCCAACATTGCAATCTTGCAAGAATATGGCATGCCCAAATCGAATATAGTGTTTTTACTCACTAGACAACTGCGAACTTTCAATATTAGGCCGGATAAATTTAGAGAGGTTGTGGAGGAAATTAAAAGGATGAGTAATAGTCCATTGAGATTGAACTTTGTTATGGGGATTATCTCTAAGAGAGCAGTGAGCGAATCAACATGGAAAAAGAAGGTGGACGTTTGTAGGAGGTGGGGTTGGTCTGAGGAAGAGGTTGAACAAGCCTTTAAGAAGCACCCCGGCTTGATGGTGGTGTCTGTGGATAAGATAGATGCTATATTCGATTTTTTTTGTCAATAAAATGGGCTGGGAGGTTTCATTTATTTCTACTTTTCCGGTTTCCTTTTCGATGAGCTTGGAGAGGAGAATTATTCCTAGATGTTCTGTTATTGAAGCCTTGTTATTAAAAGGTCTAATTCAGAGATTTAGCTTATCTGTGTTACTCGTGGTTCCTGAAGATTCATTCCTCAAGAAGTTTGTGAACTGTTATGAGGAGGAGGTACCCCATTTGTTGAAGTTATATCAAGAGAAGTTGGCTCTTCCCAAGTAATCAGCGTGTTGCAGAAGGTATGCCCTCTGGATTAAATTGGTTTACCTTTTCCTTACCCCAGTTGGAACATTTCGAGTTATCAATTTGGTTTATTATGGTAAACATCACTACCGGTGTGGTTGCCTATTGATAGATGTGTCATATAGATCGTGCATTACATTTCTATTAGATAAGTGTTACTGTTAAAGGTCCGGTAGAAATGAGCAAAACAGATGAATTTAATTTGATAGTTATATTTCCTTCCTGAAGCAAATGAACTTGTAACTCTTCTTAGTTCCTGAAATGTTTCATCTTACTTTCAGTAAGTGTTTATTGTTTGCCTCATTTTCTCTTTTGTTTGAATGATAAAGTGACCTAAGCTCAGAGGACATTTGAGGTCTTAATCTTTTTGCTGGGCATCTATTTCCTTATGTTGCTGAGACTTTAGCTCATGTACTTTGTCAAAGTCTACATAAATATAATTCCTGCATGATGTATATTGGGTGAAGAAATAAGATAATTAGGGAAGAATACTTGAGTGAGATAGTTGTGGAATACAATACCTCAGATCCAAGTGATCTGAACTTTTTCCACGTTTTCTTGCTGGTTCTTTCTATGGCTCACAGTTAATATTTATCAGTTGTCAGCTTCATTTGAATTTTGTACTGCTGTGCAGTGCATAACTTTTGAATTGGGTTTTCCCCTTCTCTTTGTTGATTACTGGACCAACTTCTTGGCTTCTTCTTTAAAGAGAACAGTCAAATCAGCTATGAGCTACGAGCAGCGTTGACGCAGATGAGCAAATCAACAAGGGAAAAGAAATGGAATGCTATAAATAAGTGAGGTTGGAGGAGATATCTTTGGCATTTGGCAAGTGTCAGTGATGTATAACAGTATCTGAGGACAAGATTGTAGTGACAATGGAGCCTTCGATTATTGCCATTCCCTGGTTCTGGTTTTGCTGAGCTTGGAAAAAAAAAACATTTAGTGTGACGTCATTGTTGTGGTGTCTACTGAAAAGAAGTTCCCGGGTCTTTTACAATAGAACAGTATGGATATAGTTATATATATTTTTATGAGTTAGAAAGGGATGTAGTTATATTGATTTAGTTATCTAGTGAATTGATGCTTTTACGCTCTGTTTTACTTTATCTAGCACATTGAATATCAAATATATGCCTCACCTTCAACTATTTTTATGTCACTTGGGAGCTTTGGGATGCATTGATACATGCAGCTCGACATACTTGTATACATCCTACTTCTAACCGAGCTAAATTATTAGTGCTCGGAGGCAATGTGGAGGATGTAAAGATGAAATTGTGAGCAGTGATCCTGATAACAATGATTAGAAAGCTGACTTGACCTGGAAATTTTAAGTGTGCTATAAACAGGGATTACATCACTATATTATCTTTGCTTTTAGCCTTTGAACTCAATTTTTGGAAACATTGATCTTTAGTTTTTATGTCTTACTGATGCCTGATCCCAAGTATGCCCAGTGGTTGTTTCCAGAGGCAATTCATTGCCGAGAATCTAATAGTGGAGCAGTCCTGATGCTCATCTGTTATTAGAAATCTTGATGCAGGTTCTAGAATCACAAATGCAACTTAATACTGATGACAGTTCTTTAAATAATCCTGGATGTGCACGCGGTGTGGGAGTAATTTGATCTGATAATGGCAGTTTTGTCGTCGTTTTTGCGGCTAATATGGGAATTACAACTAATGCAATGGCTGAACTTTGGGCTACTTGACATGGATTGATTGTTGCTTATTCTTGTGGAATCAAGGATTTAGAACTTGAGACGAACTCATTAACTACTTGCTCTTTTCTTCACAGGAAAAAAAAAAACGCTGGTGCTGCCTCTTCAAGCAATCCTGGAGGATTGCCTGACGACTTTGACTGAATTCAGGTGAGTTCAGTTGTCTTTTTGTTATCGTGAAGCGAATAGGGTTGCAAATTTTTTGGCGAAATGGGCTGCACTGCTTCTGATGAATATAAACTCTTTTGGCAAGCCCCTTCGTTTATGCATAGCAAGCTGCTTTTTGATGTAAATCGGACGGCTTCTATACACCTTGTACACAATGAGATATCTGTAACTTTTTTGGATGCTTCCTTAAATAGATAAAAGCCATTAGTTGATGAAAAAAATACATTTTTGTAAACAATGATATTCCTTGAAAGACTGACGTCCATCAAAATGTGCTTTTGTCATTAGATACTGTCATTTCTGTTGTATATGAGTAACTATTACAAGAGAGATTATCACATGTTCCTGATCCTTACTCTAATGAGTTTGGATAAGTTTAAAGAAATTGTTGAGATCGTAAAAGAAATGGGTATTAGTCCTTTGAAGTCAGTTTGTTCTAGCCGTTGTTGCAATGAGGGGAATGAGCAAGACTCAGTGGCAAAAGAAGGTTGAGGTTTATAAGAAGAGGGGTTTGTCTGAGGGAGAGATCTTATCTTCGTTTGGCAGGATCCCATGTTTTATGATGGCATCAGGGGATAAGATCATGTGGTAACGGACTTCTTTGTGAACAAAATGGGGTGGCAGTGTTCGGCGATTGCCAAGAGGCCGCATCTTGTTGCACTGAGCTTGAACAAGAGTATAATTCCTTGGGTTGCAGTTATTCAACTTCTGACATCTAAAGGTGTGCTCAAGAAGAAGCATTCTAATAACTTGACTGTATATTGTTAAACTTTAAGGTATTCAAGCTTGACTCGACAAGTTAATCAAGTTTAATTTTCATACTCGAGTTTAGTTTGAACAAGTTTTGATCGAGCTTGAACTCGAATAGATTGATAAAAACTTGGTTTGAGTCCACCTTTATCCCTCTCTTACTTGTCAACTTCGCAATTCGACTCCAGAATCTGTTACTCACCTTTTCCAAAAATGTCCTTCGCTCATAGTCTAGTTCCAAAAATATTAATAATCATAACCTTCAACATTTTACTGCATTCCTAAGAAACCAAAAACTCAAAATAAAATATTTTCATAATAATAGTCATTCCCGTTATATTTCTTATGTTTCCACTTTGTTTTGGCACATTTGGAAAGCGAGAAACATGGTTATTTTTTAGCATCAACCTATCAATCGTTTTCTTATTCTTCAAAATACTTCTAAATTTCTGCAAACCCTTTTATCTTCTCCAACTAATCATATCGCCTTGAACAAACATCTCCTTTGGATTCATTGGTCTCCACCACCTTCTAGTTTTTATAAGTGAAACACTGATGGTTCCTCATTAATTAGGCAATCCAGGCCATGCAGGGATTAGTGGTATTAATCGAGATCATCAAGGTTACAGTATTACAGGATTCTCAAAATATGTGGGCATTACTTCCAATGTTATGGCTGAACTTCATGCTATCCGCGAAGGACTTCTTCTAGCTTAGCTCATAATATTTCTTCCTTGATTATTGAAACTGATTCTCTTGTCTCTGTTGCATACTTTTTCAGCAAGCGGTAACTTTAGAGAACTACGGATTGTTTTTGTTAGAGAGAAGAGAACACAGTGACAGACTTCTTGGCCTCTCTTGGTGCCCAGCATCAACAGGATTTTTATTTTGATAATTTCCCTTTAAAGCTATCATCTTTCCTTTTGAAAAAAAAATATATACAGTCCGTTTGGTTTAAATGAATTTCACAGTTTTTATGAAATTCAATTGAATTTTATAGGTTATTATGTGGAATGAACTGACTTCGTGTTTGGTTTAATAATAAAAGTGTAGAATTCATTTGCAAATAAATTCTAGTGGAACTGGGTCAACTTTATACAAATTCTATCAAAATTGATACAATTTGTAAATAAACTCTACATATCAGCATTTATAAAATAAAAATAAAAACAAAATTATTCTTCCCTATATTTCTAAGTTATTTCTCTTGGCTTTTTTATTACTTTGAGCAAAATGTAAACTACAGAATTACTTCATATCTACCATAACCTCTCTAGTCTTTCTCTCCCTCCGTCGCTCACTCTATGCCATTGTGTCAATATAGATAATAGGCAAATTAACTTCAAAATTCACCAATTACTTATCTTGACTATAAACCACAAAAGTAAATAAGTAGGTAACTGTTGACCCTTATTTGATTTTAATAATGACAAAACACTACTCTAATTGTACTAACAGTTTTATGTAAGTGTTTAAGTGGTAAAAGCTTTCAGCAAAGAAACAAGATGCAAGAACTCAACAAGTTTTAGATGCCCAGACAAGACAGAAGATATAAAATAGGCATTAAGGTATTGAAAACAACTGTAAATCTCTCATGTTCAAATACTTAGCTTGACCTATGACTCTTTTTACAAAAGGTTTTTTGACAAAACTATTAATACAAATGTTTATAAGTCAAAAACAGTTTTAATACATGAAAAACTGGGTTGAAGAGCAACCTAGTTGACTTGTTCAATATACCAATCGACTGGGGTATAGGACAGAAGGTCCCCAGTCTACTAGTGTAAAGCACCCAGTTGACTGGTAACTGGGACAGTGAGTTCCCAGTCGACTGATAATTCGAAAATATGACCATTTGAGACGCGAGACTTGAGCATTTAATGCACCAAACCTACCAAGTCAGTGTCTAACAGTCATATTGATTCAAGACTATATAAACCCACTTCAATGAGCATTTAAAAAAGAAGAGAACACATTCAATTCACAAGTTTGCTCATTAATTCCCAAAAGCTTTGAAAAATTTATTGTTGAGCCATTCTTCAAGCTTATTCTTGAAATAGAGATATTGTTCATTTGTAAAAGCATTCATTGCTATCTTTCTACCATTTACTTTACAGCAAATCTCATTTACTGTAAAGGGGAAAGAGTTGTAATAACTCTTAGAGTGTTTAGGATTAAACACTTCTTTGTAAGTTTCCATGAGGAAGGGATTAGCTTCCGTGAAGAAGGGAATTGCTTCTGTGAGGAAGGGATTGGATGTAAGGCTTGTACAATACCCGTGAAGTTGTACGACTAAAAGTTTTAATGGATTACTTCAAGGAGATTCCTTGAAGAGAGTGCACGTAGGGTCGGAAGGAATCCGATATTGCCGAACCACTATAAACTGAGTTTGCACTTTCTCTTCCTTAAACTCTCACATTACTTGTTTGTATGCTTGTGCATTTAACTATTTTTATAAACTTGCAAGTAATTAGCAAAATTGGGTTAGAACCTCAGTTTATAATTGGTATCAGAGCTTCGTACTCAATTTTAGGCTTAAAATCCTTGAATTGATCTGATGGCATCTAATAGCTATTCCGAAGGACATTCCTATACTAGGCCTCCCTTATTCAATGGCTCCAACTATAATTATTGGAAAAATAGGATGAAAATCTTCGTCGAATGACAATATTACAATCTATGGAGAGTCATTGAGGAATGACCTAGAATTCCTACAAAGGAAATAACTATTGGAGAAATCAATCACACAATGCCTAAACTCAAAACTGAGTTCAGTGAAGAGGATTGTAGAATGATGTCTCTAAATAGTAGAGCCACAAGTATTTTACATTGTACTTTAAATATTTTTGAATATAATAAAATTTCTGTTTATGTTTCGGCTAAGAAGATTTGGGAAAAATTGCAAGTTACATATGAAGGAACTAGCGAAGTTAAAAAATCAAAAATCTATATGCTAGTGTCCGAGTATGAATCTTTCAAAATGTCTCTGAACGAAACAATTTCTCAAATGCACTCACGTTTCACCACTATTGTTAACGGTTTAAAACTTCTTGGTAGGAACATTGAGGAATTTGAACTAATGAGGAAAATCTTAAGGTCTTTGCCATCCACTTGGAAAGCAAAGAAGACGGCCATCACGGAGGCCAAAGATCCCGACAAACTTGATGTCGAAACAATTCTCGAATCACTATTGACATACGAGATGGAAGAAATGAATCCTGTTGTTAATGATGATGAGAAGAAGAAAAAGGTGATTGCTCTCAAAGCCTCTACGTGCAACAAAGAGGAAGAAACGGAAGAAGAAGTAGAGAGCAGCGAAGAAGATGGTGAGATGGCTCTAATCACCAAGAGGTTTCACAAATTCTTGAAGAATAGCAAGAAACCTTACACAAAGGATCCCACTTCAAAAAGGGAACCGCTTGTGTGTTATGGTTGCAAGAAGCCCGGTCACATCAAGGCCGATTGTATAGCAACAAGCAAACTATATAAGAGCTTCAAAAAGAAAGCTATGATTGCAACCACTTGGAGTGATGACGAAGAAGAAGAATCCTCGGACAATGAGGTCGGATACATGGAGATTGCCAACCTATGTCTAATGGCAATCGACAACGAAAATGAAGTATCAAATTCTTCCCCTTCTAAAGGCACTGGCAAGATTAAAAGTACTCCCTCAATGTATGCTAGTAGGTCTAAAAATGCGAATTTAAATTCTAATGCATATACAAGAATTAAGCATCCTAGAAATACTCATGCATATATGTATGCTCACTCAAGAAATGCAAATGCTAGGAACAATCATTCAAGAAACGCACATACACATCCTAGGAATTACCATCATGTATATCCTAGAAACAATATGTATGTTCATTATAATGCAAGTACACATCCTAGAAATTATCATCATACATTTCCTAGAGATAACATGCATATTCATAATCTTCATAATAAAAATTTCTAGGACCGTATTTTCTAGGATTAACCCCAAAGGATCCAAAAAATTTTGGGTACCTAAAAGTGCAATTGTGTATCCTTGTATGATGTAGATATGTCTTCACACCAAGGAAAAAGGTAACTATTGGTACCTTGATAGTGGATGCTCGAAGCACATGACCGGTGATCAAAGTGTATTCATAGAGCTAACTTTAAGAGATGGCAGACATGTCACTATTAGAGATAACACAAAGATAAAGATCATCGGGCATGGAAAAGTTGGTAATAATTTCTCAACCATTGATAATGTATTATTTGTGCAAGGCCTTAAGCCAAATTGCTTAGTATTAGTTAACTATGTGACGAAGGCAACAAAATTATATTAAAAACCTCTCATTGTCTAGTTATAGACATCAAGAGTAACAAGATCAAGTTTGTTGGCTATAGACACGAAAATGTCTATATAGTTGATTTAAAATCTTTGCATTCAAAAAATGAAAAATGTTTTCATGCATTTAGTGAAAATCCATGGCTATGGCATAAAAGGCTTGGTCATGTGAATATGGATTTGCTTAAAATTATTTCAAGAAAAGACTTAGTCATTGGACTTCCAAAAATCAAATTCGAAAAAGACAAGGTGTGTGATGTTTGTCAAATGGGAAAACAAACTAGAATTTCTTTTAAATAAAAAAATGTAGTCTCAACCACTAGACCATTGGAACTTTTGCATATGGACTTATTTGGTTCAATAAGTATCATTAGTCTAGGTGGCAATCAATATGCTCTTGCTATTGTTGATGACTATTCAAGATTGTTATTTTTATTGCTTACAAGGATGAAGCTTACAAAGGATTTGAAAACTTTTGTAAAAGGTTCAAAATGAAAAAGGAATTTGTATTTCAAGCATTAGAAGTGATCATGGAAAAGAATTTGAAAACCAAAGTTTTTCAAAATTTTGTGATGAAAGTGGAATTGATAACAACTTTTTGGCTCCTATAACTCCTCAACAAAATGGAGTTATTGAGAAGAAAAATAGAGTTCTAGAAGAATTTGCAAGAATAATGCTTTGTGAAAATAGCTTGCCAAAATATTTTTGCCTTCTTGCTATGTCTTAAACAGAGTTTTAATTAGGTCTATGCTTAACAAAACTCCATATGAATTATAGAAAGGTAGAAAGCCTAATATCTCTTATTTTCATGCCTTTGGTTGTAAATGCTTTATTCTAAATAACAATAAAATTAACTTGGGTAAATTTGACTCAAAGACCGATGAAGGGATATTCTTACAATTTTCAACCTCTAGTAAAGCTTATAGAGTCTTTAACAAAAGAACTTTAGTGATAGAAGAATCCATGCATGTGGCCTTTGATGAGTTTAACCTAATTAGTAGTAGAGTAGTCTCTTTCAATGATGATGTAGATTTCATTCCAAGAACGGAGACACCTACTCCCATTGTTGACCCAAAGAAGAGCCCACCTCAAACAAGTCAAGAGGAAGAAGCACTCAATCTTGATCAACCATCTACAAGTCAACAAGAGGATAGTCTTCCCAAAGATTTGAGGTATGTAAATTATCATCCAATCGATCAAGTGATTGGTGATCCTTCACAAGGGGTAAGAACTCGCTCATCTATTAAAAATATTTGCAATTGTGTAGCTTATTTATCTCAAATAGAACCTAAGACGTTTGAAGAAGCCGAGAAGGATGTTGATTGGGTAATTTCTATGCAAGAAGAAATAAATCAATTTGAAAGAAACAATGCATGGAATCTAGTTCCTAGACCAAAGAATTACATTATAATAGGAACTAAATTGGTATTTAGAAATAAGATGGATGAAAATGGAATAGTAACTAAGAACAAAGCTAGACTAGTTGCTAAGGGATATAATCAAGAAGAAGGAATAGACTTTGATGAGACCTATGCTCCCGTAGCTAGATTAGAAACTATTCGAATGTTATTAGCCTTTGCATGCTTTAACAATTTTAAGTTATTTCAAATCGATGTAAAAAGTACTTTTTAAAATGGTTTTATAGAAGAAGAGGTGTATGTTGAGTAACTTCTTGGATTTGAAAATTCTAGTCTTCCAAATCATGTCTATAAGCTTTCTAAAGATCTATATGGGTTGAAGCAAGCTCCAAGAGCATAGTATGAAAGACTAAGTAAATTTTTGATTGAAAATAATTTTACAAGAAGAAAAATAGACACAACTCTCTTCACAAAAATGACACACTGCTAGTCCAAATTGTGGACTGAGGTTTCAACCCAAGAGGGGGGTGAATTGGGTTTTAAAAACTTTTTGCAGATTAAACCCAAGTTTATAAAACAGATAACACAACAAGCATATAAACAAGTAGTATGTGCTATAAATAAAGAGTTTAAGGGATAGAGGATGCAAACACAGTTTATAGTGGTTTGGCAATATCAAAATCGTTCCGACCCTACGTCCACTCTCTTCAAGGAACCTCCTTGAAGTACTCCACTAAGAAACTTAGTCGTGCAACTTCATGGGTGTTGCACAAACCTTACAATTCCTTCCTCTCGGAAGCAATCCCCTTCCTCTTGGAAGTAATCCCCTTCATCTTAGAAGTAATCCCCTTTACAATAAGTGCTGTAAAGTAAATGGTAGAGAGACAACTATGGAAGCTTATACAACTGAATAATACCTCTCTTTCTAGATAAAGTTTGAAGAATGGCTCAATATGAATGTTTCAAAGCTTTTTTAGTATCAATGAGTAAAAACTTGTTTTAATGTGTCAAGCTCTATTTGAAATGCTCAGTAGTGTGGGTTTAAATAGCCTTGATGAAATATTTCCGTTCTGAATTAATTTGGTAGGCTTTTGTACATCAAATGTACAGGTCTGGCGCTATAACGGTCATATTTTTTGAATTATCAGTCGACTGGGTCTTAATACCAATCGACTAGGTCTACTTTAAAAATCTCATTTTTAAGGCTATTAAAGGTACCAGTCGACTGGGTAGTTATTACCAGTCGACTGGAAGCTTTCTACCCAGATTACCAGTCGATTGGGTAGTTCGTACCAGTCGACTGGAAAGTCTATGACCAAAACACCAATCGACTGGTATGAAACATCCAGTCGACTGGGAGCACACTGACCTTTATACAAAAAGACTAGTATAAGTACCCAGTCAACTGGGTTGCTTTAATAACCCAATTTTCATGTGTTGAATAGATTTTAACTTTAAAAGCATTTGTTTAAAAAGTTATGTTAAAATGGTTTTTCAAAACGAGCCATTGGACAAGCTAATTACCTGAACAAGTGAGACTTACAACTTGATTTAATACCATAGACCTATTCTAGTTCTTCTGTCTTCACTTGATTCGGGTTGAGTTCTTGCACTTTGATCCTTGGTTGAATGCTCTTATTGCTTAATACACTTAGATAGTATCGTTAGTATAATAAGAGTTGTGTTTTGTCATCATTAAAATACAGGTGAGGGTCAAAAATCTCCTTTTTTTTTATGATGACAAAACTAATAAGAGAAAACAGTTATAAAAGACTAAGTGTAAGGTTTTTGCGAAAAATCAAGCAGAGTTTTCTCTGTTTTACGAATAAAACTACCCTGTAAACAAGTAAGCGCAGTTTATATATGCAACTCAACCAATCAAAATCCAACTCAACCAAACAACGAAATATATACCATATTATTTGGAGTAGTGCTCCCCCTAAATCTATGCACTGGTTTCTGTTTACTTATTTTTCTCGTTTTCTCATATTTTCTCCCCCGTTTTGATAACAGGAATAAAAGGGGCTAGAAACTAAAAAATAAGCTACTTAGCTACCATAATCATCTAGAGTATGCTTAAACAAAACTTGTATGCAAAAATTTGGCTCCATTCGGAGTTAGGAAGCCTTCCTGGGAAGACCCAAAAGTTTTCATATAAGCAGAAATAGTTTTAAAGCATAAATCCGAATATAAGCAGTTATAAAACATGCAAGCACATGAAAAATAAGTAAAATAGGTGCATGAAACATGTCTAATCATGAAGCATCATCATATATATAAAAATTCTATACACGAACGGGCTTCGTAGAGTTATATATAAGTAAGAAATACAATAAAGTATGTCCGTGCTAAGAACTAGAACCGAAAGTACTATGTACATCAAAGAAAAACAGAAAAGAGACTCAATGATCGGGAGAGTCCGAGCCATCATGAATGAGATCCCGAATCTCAGCTAAGGAACTCTCTGTGCGCTCTCGATGCAGCTCGAAATCATCCCGGAGGTGCTCGATGGAAGAGCTCAACGTTTGGAATTCGGACTGCATGGTTAGTTGGAGGCTCGTGATAGCCTGTACTAAATCGCCATACCCAGCCTGACCAGTACTCGAGTCACCCATGTGAGGTGCTTGGGTATCCGTATCTATGTCAGCAGTAGTAGCAGCAGCATCCTCGTCCTCATCATCACTACTCTCAGCCTCCCAAATCCGTATGTGCTTCCCGACTTTCGAATAGATAAAGCCATCACAAACCGTGCATCCCATCTTCTTCAGCGATGAGATGTTGATAATGTCCTTTGGCCCGATATCCTGAGCTTCGGAGGTAGGGAGAGGCACTCGAAAGTGCTGGAGTATGAGCGTGATGAGCATCCCATAGGGAAGACACTTTGAGTCACTCGATTCGTCATTAATCATGTTGGTGAGCAGCAGAGGGTATATATTGAAGTGGTGCCCAATTTAAAGGCACTAAATCAATACTTTATCTATCTTAGATAGATACCCCTGACTCCCTAGTCTCGGATGGATGGTCCAACTCACAATGAGATTGAACAATTTCGAGTCTAGGGGCATATCACTACATGTGTGAAATGTAGTGGGTCTGTACATAGTTAGGGTCGCTCCTGACTATCTGACAAGCCTCCTCAACATAGAAATTATCTGGCCATCCATCCAGACTCCATTTGATCCCTCCCACATGGATCCTTAAAATGCTCACTAGAAGGTCAGTGTTAAGCTCAAACTCCACACCCATGACACTGGTTCTAAATCTCAGAGCCAGTGGACTGGGTTTCACCAAGTTCGCATAGTGAATCAGTCTCGGGTAATATTTTTCATGAACTCTGACCAGTAGGGTCAGGTATATTGCCTCAAAGGCTGGCAGAATATCGAAATTACCATGAAAAATAGAGTCAAAGTCGACAACTCTACCCGTTATGATCTTCTTGTGGCGTATTGTAGAGTCATACCTTGCTTTTGCCGCAGGGCTGAAAAACAGAGACTCATCAAGCTCTGTTCTCGGCTTCTTGCTTGATAAGCCCGCCACACCCTTCCCCCATGACTCCGAATCCGTAGGTTTGGTGGACCTTGGCCTTGTAGGCCCATTTAGTCCCCCAGTAGTGTATTTTACTCAGATTCTATTTGACATTTTTGGGAAAAATGAGGTTTTAGGTAAAAGAAGTTTTTGGTAGAAATGGGAGATTTCAACCGTAGAAAGTTGAAAATATGGTTCTGGATGAGTAGATCGTTGTGTTTAGGTGTTGTTTTGATGGTTTTTGGATCAAAATGGTGAGATTTTGTAGAGAGAGAAAGCTAAGGTTTTTGAAAATGGCGTAAAAATCTGAAGAAGAAAAAATGAAGAGCCTATTTATAGAATCGCAATACCAGTCGACTGGGTCTTTTTGCAAAGATGAATATTTTGGATATCAGTTGACTGGGTCAGGGTACCATTCGACTAGAAGAATAGGCAGAGAGATGCCAGTCGACTGGGTAGTTCTTACCAGTCGGTTGGGGTGATAACTGAATTTCAAAATTTTGGCTCCAAACAAGGTCTAGTTGAACTAGTCGACTGGTATTGACTTACCAATCGATTGAAAAATTAGGTAGCGACTTTTCAGTCGATTGGGATAGACTTACCAGTCGACTAGACTCTTTGAGAAACTTTTTAGTTTTGAGTCTTAGCACAAAATTTGTTTATCTATGCCATCTTGTGTGAGAGAAATATTAAACAAGGATTAATACTCATTCAGTAGATGTCAAATATGTATAATGATGAATGATGAAGCAATTAGACATTCAATTTATCATAGTCTAATAATCCTATTAATAGTCTAATTTTACAGAAGCTAGCTTCACTTAGAGGTTTTGTAAGAATGTCAGGTATTTGATCTTCTGATGATATAAATTCTGGTCTTATATCACTTTTTTTAGCATGGTCTCTTAAGAAATTATGTCTAATTTCTATGTGTTTAGTTCTAGAGTGTTGAATTAGGCTCTTGGTTAGGTTGATAACACTAGTATTATCACAATGAATTGGGATACTTTTAAAGATCATGCCATAGTCTTCTAGTTGTTGTTTCATCCATAATTCTTGAGCGCAATAACTTCTAGCTGCTACATATTCCGGCTCGGCGGTTGATAGTGCAACGAAATTTTGTTTCTTGGAAAACCAAGAGGTTAACATTGCACCTAAGAATTGGCATGTTCTACTTGTGCTCTTTCTATCTAACCTACTCCCAGCAAAATCAGCATCTGAATATCCTACAAGCTCAAAAGATGAATCTCTAGAGTACCATAAACCTATAGTTTGAGTTCCTTGTAGATATCTAAGGATTCTTTTTATTGCAACTACATGTGATTCCTTAGGATTAGCCTGAAATCTAACACACATGCATACACTGAACATTATATCAGGCCTACTTGCAGTCAAATAAAGTAATGCTCCTATCATGCTTCTATAATTTTTAGTATCTACATACTTACCTTCTTCATCAAGGTCAAGTTTTGTAGTTGTGCTCATAGGAGTTCCAAGTGGCTTTGAGCTTTCCATTCCGAACGTCTTTAGTAGGTCCTTAGTGTACTTTGATTGATTGATGAAGATGCCTCATTTTAGTTGTTTGATTTGAAGTTCAAGAAAGTAGGTATGTTCTCCCATCATACTCATTTCAAACTCACCTTGCATGTATTTTGCAAACTCTTGACACATAGATTTATTAGTAGCACCAAATATTATATCATCAACATATATTTGAACTAGCAAAGTGTCATTTTTGTGAGTTTTTGTAAATAAGATTGTGTCTATCTTACCTCTTACAAAGTTATTTCCAATTAAAAATTTACTTAGTTTTTCATACCATGCCTTTGGAGCTTGCTTCAACCCATATAGGGCTTTAGAAAGCTTGTAGACATGATTTGGAAGACTAGGATTTTCAAATCCAATAGGTTGCTCAACATAAACCTCTTCTTCTATAAAGCCATTTAAAAAAGCACTTTTTACATCCATTTGAAATAACTTGAACTTATTAAAGCATGCAAAGGCTAATAACATTCGAATAGCTTCTAATCTAGCTACGAGAGCATAGGTCTCATCAAAGTCTATTCCTTCTTCTTGATTATAACCCTTAGCAACTAGTCTAGCCTTATTTCTAGTTACTATTCCATTTTCATCCATCTTATTTCTAAATACCTATTTAGTTCCAATTATTGTATGATTCTTAGGTCTAGGAACTAGATTCCATACATTGTTCCTTTCAAATTGATTTATTTCTTCTTGCATTGCAATTATCCAATTATTATCCTTTTTAGCTTCATTAAATGTCTTAGGTTCTATTTTAGACAAATAGGTTACATGATTGCAAATATTTCTAATAGAGGAACGAATTCTTACCCCTTGTGAAGGATCACCAATCACTTGATCAATCGGGTGATAATTTACATACCTCCAATCTTTGGGAAGACTATCCTCTTATTGGCTTGTAGATGGTTGGTCTACTTTGAGAGTTTCTATCTCTCTATTTGTTTGAGGTGGACTCTCTTTTGGGTCAACAATGAGAGTAGGAGTTTCTGTTCTTGGAATAAAATCTGCATCATCATTAAAAGAAACTTCTCTACTACTAATTGAGTTAGTTTTATCAAGAGTTACACGTACAGATTCTTCTACCACTAGAGTTCTCTTGTTGAAAACTCTATAAGCCTTACTAGAGATTGAGATTCTTCATCGGTCTTAGAATCAAATTTACCCAAGTTAGTTTTATTGTTATTTAGTATGAAGCATTTACAACCAAAGGTACGAAAATAAGAGATATTAGGCTTTCTACCTTTCCATAATTCATATGGAGTTTTGTCAAGCATAGGCCTAATTAAAATTCTATTTAAGATATAGCAAGAGGTGTTTACCGCTTCAGCCCAAAAGTATTTTGGTAAATTATTTTCACAAAGCATTGTTCTTGAAAATTCTTCTAAAACTCTATTTTTCCTCTCAACAACTCCATTTTGTTGAGAAATTCTAGGGGCTGAAAAGTTGTGATCAATTCCATTTTCATCACAAAATTTTGAAAAACTTTGGTTTTCAAATTCTTTTCCATGATCACTTCTAATGCTTGAAATACAAATTCCTTTTTCATTTTGAACCTTTCTGCAAAAGTTTTCAAATCTTTTGAAAGCTTTATCCTTGTAAGCAATAAAAATAACAAAGACATATCTTGAATAGTCATCAACAATAACAAGAGCATATTAATGGCCACCTAGACTAATGGTACTTATTGGACCAAATAAGTCCATATGCAAAAGTTCCAAAGGTCTAGTAGTTGAGACTATATTATTTGATTTAAAAGAAATCCTAGTTTGTTTTCCCATTTGACATGCATCACATACTTTGTCTTTTTCAAAATTGATTTTGGGAAGTCCAATGACTAAATCTTTTCTTGAAATGATTTTCAGCAAGTTCATGTTCATATGACCAAGCCTTCTATGCCATAGCCATAGATTTTCACTAAATGTAGGAAAACATTTTTCATTTTTGGAATGCAAAGATTTCAAGTCAACTATATAGACATTTTCACGTCTTTGCCAACAAATTTAATCTTGCTACTCTTGATGCCTATAACTAGACAATGAGATGTCTCAAATGTGACTTTGTTGCCTTTGTCACAAAGTTGACTAATACTTAGTAAATTTGGCTTAAGGCCTTGTACTAGCAATACATTATCTATGGTTGAGAAATCATTACCAACTTTTCCATGCCCGATGATCTTTATTTTTGTGTTGTCTCCAATGGTGACAAGTCAACCATCTCTTAGAGTTAGCTCCTTGAATACACTTTTATCACCGGTCATGTGTTTTAAGTATCCACTATCAAGGTACCAACAATTACCCTTTTCCTTGGTGTGGAGACATATCTACATCACACAAGGATACACAATGGCATTTTTAGGTACCCAAAATTTCTTGGGTCCTTTGGGGTTAGTCCTTGAAAATACGGTTCCTTTTGGGACCCATACTTTCTTAACAGTATATGGTGATCTATAGATATGTTGATGATGCACAATCCTATGATAATAGTTATTGAAATTTCTAGGATTTTTTAGTTGTGCAGGCCTATAATGCTTGGGATATAAGTTCCTAGGATACATGTTTCTATTATAAGGAGTATGAATATACATGTCATTTCCAGAAAATGTATGATTATGATTCCTAGGATACATGCTTGCGTTATCATGAGTATGCATATTATTTCTAGAATAATTATGACAGTAATTCCTAGAATATGCTTGTGCAATGTGCAAGTCTTGGGTATACAAGTTGTTCCTAGGATGCACATGATGATTATTCCTAACATGTGTATAAGCATTCATTGAATGAGCATACATGTAAGCATGAGTATTTCTAGGATTTTTCAATCTTTTATTAGCATTAGAATTAGTATTTCTAGACATGCTATCATTCAATGGGGGTGTGATTTTAACCTTAGAAGTAGAGGCTTCATTCACACATGAAGCATTCATGAATAAGCTCTCTTTTGATTTTTGCTTGCCTAATGGAGAGTATCCTAAATCAGATTTTCCTCCACTTAATCTTTGGTAAGAAAGCACTTCATCAAGCTTTTCTTTACCAAGCATGAGTCTAGATATAGTACCATTCAATTCTAATATTTTCTTCTTTAAATTCTCATTTTCATCTTTGAGGAAGTCTTGAGAAGCATCATACAGCAGTGAAGATAGTTTTTCTTTCTCTTCTCTTAGACTTATCATCTCCTTAGAAAGGGTTGACACCTATTTCTTAAGAGTAGAGTTTCTAGAATCGAATTTATTCAATTCATCATGCATTTCATTTATAACTTCTAACAATTCTTCACTACCGCTCACAATGTTATTTTTAGAATAAGGAAAAGATAATACCTCATTTTCATCATCAATTGCTATAAGGCATAGGTTGGCAATTTCCTCATATCCGACTTCTTGATCTGATGATTCTTCTTCTTCTTTGTCATCACTCCAAGTGGTTGCAATCATAGGCTTCTTCTTGAAGCTCTTGTATGGTTTGCTCGTTGCCATACAATCGGCCTTGATATGACCGGGCTTCTTGCATCCATAGCACACAAGTGGTTCCCTTTTTGCAATGGGATCCTTGGTGTATGGTTTCTTGCTTTTCTTCAAGAATCTATGAAACCGTTTGGTGATTAAGGCCATTTCACCATCTTCTTCGTTGTTCTTCTCCTCTTCTTCTGATTCTTCTTATTTGTTGCTTATGGAGGCTTTGAGAGCAATCACATTTTTCTTCTTCTCATCATCATTGACAGTGGGATTCATTTCTTCCATTTCATATGTCAACAATGACCCAAGGAGTGTCTCAACCTCAAGTTTGTCAAGATCTTTGGCTTCCTGAATAGCCGTCTTCTTTGCTTTCCATGTGGATGGCAAAGACCTTAAGATTTTTCTTGTCAATTCAAATTCCTCAATGTTCCTACCAAGAAGCTTCAAACCATTAACAATAGTTGTGAAACGTGAGTGCATTTGAGAAATTGTTTCATTATGAGACATTCTAAAAGATTCATATTCAGATACTAGCATATAGATTTTTGATTTTTTAACCTCACTAGTTCCTTCATATGTCACTTGCAATTTATCCAATATTTCCTTAGCTGAAACACATGCAGAGATTTTATTGTATTCAGATATAACTAAAGCACAATGTAAAATACTTGTTGCTCTACTATTGAAAGACATCATTCTACAATCCTCCTCATTGTACTCAGTTTTGAGTTTAGGCATTGTATGAATGGTATCTCCAATAGTGATTTCCTTTGATAGAATTCTAGGTCCCTCTTCAATGACTCTCCACAGATTATAATCTTGTCATTCGACAAAGATTTTCATCCTGTTTTTCCAATAGTTATAGTTGGAGCCATTGATCAAGGGAGGTCTAGTATATTAGTGTCTCTCAGAATAGCTATTTGCTATCATCGGATCAACTCAAGGATATTAAGCCTAAAATTGAGAACGAGGCTCTGATACCAATTGTGGACTGAGGTTTCAACCCAAGAAGGGGGGTGAATTAGGTTTTAAAAACTTTTTATGGATTAAAGCCAAGTTTATAAAACAGATAACACAACAAGCATATCAACAAGTAGTATGTGCTGTAAATAAAGAGTTAGGATAGAGAATGCAAACATAGTTTATAGTGGTTCGGTAATATCGGAATCGTTCCGACCCTACGTCCACTCTCTTCAAGGAACCTCCTTGAAGTACTCCACTAAGAAACTTAGTCGTGCAACTTCACGGGTATTGCACAAACCTTACAATCCCTTTCTCTCGGAAGCAATCCCCTTTACAATAAGTACTATAAAGTAAATGGTAAAGAGACAACTATGGAAGCTTATACAACTGAATAATATCTCTCTTTCTAGGTAAAGCTTGAAGAATGGCTCAATATGAATGTTTCAAAGCTTTTTGAGTATCAATGAGTACAAACTTGTTTTAATGTGTCAAGCTCTATTTGAAATGCTCAGTAGTGTGGGTTTAAATAGTCTTGATGAAATATTTTCGTTCTGAATTAATTTGGTACGCTTTTGTACATCAAATGTACAGGTCTGGTGCTATAACGGTCATATTTTTTGAATTACCAGTCGACTAGGTCAAGTTTAAAAATCTCATTTTAAGGCTATTGAAGGTACCAGTCGACTAGGTAGTTCTTACCAGTCGACTGGAAAGTCTCTAACCAAAACACCAGTCGACTAGTATGAAACATTCAGTCAACTGGGAACACACTGACCTTTATACCAGAAGACTAGTATAAGTACTCAGTCGACTGGGTTGCTTTAACAACCCAGTTTTCATGTGTTAAATAGATTTTAACTTTAAAAGCATTTGTTTAAAAAGTTATGTTAAAATGGTTTTTCAAAACGAGCCATTGGAAAAGTTAATTACCTAAACAAGTGAGACTTACAACTTGATTTAATACCATAGATCTATTCTAGTTCTTTTGTCTTCACTAGATGTTTAATTCGGGTTGAGTTCTTGTACCTTGATCCTTAGTTGAATGCTCTTATTGCTTAATACACTTAGATAGTATCGTTAGTATAATAAGAGTTTTTTGTCATCATTAAAATACAGGTGAGGGTCAACACAAATATATGTTGATGATACCATATTTGGTGCTACTAATGAATCTATGTGTCAAGAGTTTGCTAAGTGCATGCAAGGTGAATTTGAAATGAGCATAATGGGAGAACTTACCTATTTTCTTATACTTCAAATCAAACAATTGAAATGAGGCATCTTCATTAATCAATCAAAATACACCAAGGACCTATTAAGGAGGTTCGGGATGGAAAGCTCAAAGTCAATTGGCACTCTTATGAGCACTCCTATGAGCACTTCTACAAAATATGACTTTAATGAAGGAGGTAAATGTGTAGACACTAAAACTTATAGAAGTATGATAGAAGCTTTATTTTATTTAATTGTAAGTGGACCTGATATAATGTTCAGTGTATGTATGTGTGCTAGATTTCAAGCTAATCCTAAGGAATCACATATGATTGCAGTAAAAAGAATCCTTAGATATTTACAAGGGACTCGAAACCTAGGATTATGGTACTCTAGAGATTCATCTTTTGAGCTTGTAGGATATTCAAATGCTGATTTTGCGGGGTGTAGACTAGATAGAAAAAGCACTAGTGGAACATACCAATTCTTAGGTACAATGCTAACATCTTGGTTTTCTAAGAAACAAAATTCGGTTGCGCTATCAACCGCCGAGGCGGAATATGTAGTAGCCAGAAGTTGTTGTGCACAAGTGTTGTGGATGAAACAACAACTAGAAAACTATAACATGAACTTTAAGATATTCCAATTCATTGTGACCAGTGTTATTAACTTAACCAAAAACCTTATTCAGCATTCTAGAACTAAATACGTAGAACTTAAACATCATTTCATAAGAGATCATGTTCAACAGGGTAATATAAGACTAGAATTCATTCCTTCAAAATATCAAATAGCTAATATTTTTACAAAAACCCTTAAGTGAAGTTAGTTTTTGTAAGATTAGACTATTGATGGGCTTAATAGACTATGATAAACTGTATGTTTGATTGCATCAACATTCATCGTATGCATATTTGACATCTAGTTAATGAATATTAAATCTTATTTAATATTTCTCTCACTCAAGATGGCATAGATAAACAAAATTTGTGCTAAAACTCGAAGCTAGAGCTTTTCTTTTAAGTTTCTTAAAAGGTCCAGTCGATTGGTAAGATGACTCCGGTCGACTGCTAATACACTAGCAAATCAACCAATCGACTAGTCTAAGTACCTAGTCGACTGGTAGCACAAGACTTTGTTTGGAGCCAAAATTTGAAATTCTGGAAACCTACCAAGTCGACTGGTATGGATGACCCAGTCGATTGGTATTTCTCTGCCAGTTTAGCTAGTCGACTGGTATCCCGACTCAGTCGACTGGTATGACAAAAACTCCCAAATTATAAAGGACCCAGTCTACTAGTATCGCGATTCTATAAGTAGTTGCTTCAGTTGTTCAGAAATTTCACGCCATTTTCAAAACCCTTAAGCTTTCTCTCTCTAGAAAATCTTTGATTTCTGTCCAAAAATCTCTTAAATTTCTTCCTAAAAACACATTTTTTAGAATATCTGAGAGAATCCAGATCAAAACCACTATTGGAGAACCTCACGCACCTACAAGGCCATGGTCCAAGAAATCCACGGCATCGGATGCCAAAGGAAAAGGCTTGACGAGTTCCTCGAGCAAAAAAGGGAAGACTAAGCTCGATGACTCACTCTTCTAGAGTCCAGCAGCCAAAGAAAGGTATAACTTCGTCATTCGGCACAAAAAGATCATAATGGGTAGATTCGTTGACTTCGATTCTATTTATCATGCAAATTTTGACATTTTACCTCTTTTCGAGGTAGCGCACTTGACACCACTTGTCAAGATTCACCAAAAGTACTACCCATGCCTCATTTTGGCTCTTCGATTCAGAACCAATGTGATGGACAGAGTTTGAGGTGAACACTAACCTCCTGGTCAGTATTCTGAGGATCCCAGTGGGAGGGATCCAATAGAGTCTGGACGGATAGTCGGACAACTTTGATTATGAGGAGGCATGCCATATTATTAGGAGAGACCCTAACTATATCTTTAGGCTCACTACATTTCACACATGTAGTGATATACCCCTCGACTCAAAGTTGTTTGATAGACGCTTAAATATACATATTTAAGCTCCCTTATTTACACTTGTTAGGTCCTTTATTACGTTAATTTGGTCTCTTTTACTCCATTTGTATGTTTTACATATTTTTATAGGGTCTTGGAGAAAAAGAAGCAGTTTTGGCACTTTAAGGAAGAAATCTAGAAGCCCTGGAGCACTCTCTGGACAAAGTGTGATCGAGCACACCATGCAAGGCGATTGAGCACACATGCGATCGTGCGCACACTTGAAGGATCGAGCGCACACTGCGATCGAGCGCAAGGACACATGCGATCGAGCGCACATGTACGGGCGTGAACAGTAAACTGCAGAACTCTATTTTGGAAAGTATAGGATTTTCGTTTTAGGAAGGTTTAGGACTCATGGGTCTCTTAGGGCTTCTCAAAGACCTATAAATACACTTGTCACACATAAAAACACACCTTAGATAGAAAACACTTCTCTCTTTTATTTTACTTGGAGTTGAGGGCTTGGGAGAGAATTGACGCCTCTTCTCTCGGGTTTATTCTTCTCCTTTATGTTTAGTTTATTTATAATGTTTACTTTAGTTAGGATGTGTAACTAACTCTCTTATAGGGCTCGATTGAAGCCTTAGTTATGTATTCCCATATTTTTATTCATTGATTAAATCTTTGCCTATAGTTTATTATGTTACTTTACTTGATTAACACCTGTGCTTATTTAAATTCCTCATATGTATGTGTAAGGCCAACATATGTATGTGGTATGGATGTGTTAGTTAGATCAATTTGGATGACCGAGTTCTGGGTCTAACATTAGTAACAATAGACCATCTTATCCGGATACCCGGGTTAATCAACATGGGAAACCGGGAGTAGATACCATGCCCTAGGTCTCATGTGGTTGTCGATTTCCATAATATCTATGTTTTCTTAAGGAACATCTCAAGCAGATACCATGCTGAATCCCTTAAGGAAGAAAAGAGTTAGTGTAGATACCATGCCTAACTCGTTGCTTAGGGAAATCAATATCTTAAGGAGTAGATACCATGCCCTTATGTTGGCAACCAGTAGGTATACATAATAAAGCTAGTGCGCTGATACCTTATACACATTGGGAATGTATGACTAGTGGTAGATATCAAAGCCCTATGTCTTTATTATTATCAAATCACCCTTCAGTGTTATTTACATCTTTTTACTTTAGAGAAATTAATTCTAAAAGCAACTTTACCAATCCCTGTGGAGATGACCTTGCTTTCGCACACTAGACTACACTGATGACCTTGTGCACTTGCAAGTATAACTAGTCCGATTATTTACTTATTTATTTAGGTATATTTTCGCACAACAAGTTTTTGGCGCTGTTGCCGGGGATTGCGCTAAAAGTTCCTTTTAGGATTACTTTCATTTTATCATTATTATTATTTTATTTTTTACCATCTTTTATCAAAACTTAATCAAAGTTGTTTTTTCTTTCAGGCACTTCAAAAACCCTACTTGCACTTTCTGTGGTATTTGCGATCGATCGCAAGCTCCTGTGCGATCGAGCGCATTTAGGGCAGAGAGCACCCGAGCAGCAGAGTTGCACTGCTGCACTGAAACTGGTTGTTCTGCTTTATGCATGGGCTTCGATCCCGATATTCGGAATTCTTTTCCCTCGATCCCGAGCTTGAACGGACCATCCGACAAAGGCTTAGGGACAACTTCGAGGAGAACGAAGAAGAAGTCAAGAACGAAACACAAATGGCGGAACAGCTCGAAAACCAGCAACCACCTACACGAGTTCCAATGAAGCAATCCTTCATCCCTCGGAACATAGATCAACCATCATGCATTGCATATCAACCTGAGGTGGCGGGAAATTATTACATAACTCCGCAAATCTTGAATGCTTTGACGCATTTTAGGGGAACTCCTAATGAAGATCCACACTTACACCTCCGAGAATTTTTTGATCTTTGCAAGTTCCAGCACATACAAGGCCTAGACCAAGAAGGAATAAGGATAATTCTATTCCCTTTTTCCTTGAAAGATAATGCTAAACTTTGGTATAATTCTTTGCCTGCAGTTTCCATCCACACTTGGGAGGAGTTGGCAAGCAAGTTCTTGAGGAAGTTCTTCCCAGCCCAAAAGACAAGACAAATGAGAAAGGAGATCCAGTCCTTCCAACAAAAGGATGGGGACCTCTTCTTCGAAGCATGGGGACACTTCAATGAATTGCTACTCAAATGCTCACATCACAACCTACCTCAAGATGAACTGGTACAAGCATTCTATAAAGGTTTAAATGATACTAATAAATGTATTGTTGATTCAGGTTGTGGAGGAGTCCTTATGGAGAAAAGCAGCGAAGAGGCAATGGAACTGTTTGAAACCCTCAGCGAGCACACCCAGCAATTCTCCTCTCGAGGTAGGCATGTAACCAAAGGTAAAGGAGTGTATGAGGTAAATATGAATGGAGGATCTTCCCCTCAAATGGCAGCAATGGAAAGGAAACTAGATTTATTGGTAAAAGCCATGGCTGCTCAGACTACCTCAGCTACACCACTACAGGTATGTGCAATATGCTCTCAATATGATCACAATACTAATGCTTGTCCTTTATCTGCAGATCTGGAGTAAGCGAATTATGTGGGACCAAACAACTATCCACCAAAGAGTAACCCGTATGCAAACACGTATAACCCTGGATGGTGGAATCACCCAAATTTCTCGTGGAACAACAACCAGAACAATCAAGGACAGCAACGAAACCCCCAGCCCACTGCTCATGCTAATTCCGAACCAAATAGGAACGACCTCGAAAGTCTAGTAAGACAACTGGTGTCATTGCAAGAACAGTTCATGACTCAGCAAAAACAAACCAATGCGGCATATGAGTAAGCAATTCAAAGACTAGAGGTACAAGTGGGACAACTAGCTAAAGAGCTCAGTAGCAGAAAGCAAGAAGAGCTCCCAGCTCAAACACTACCCAACCCTGGAGGGCATTAACAACTAAAGGCTGTCACAACCTTGAGAAATGGCAAAGTGATTGGATCTGAGGATTCAACAGCAGCATCCAAAGAAACACCATCAGCATCAAGGGTAAGTGAGACGGAGAAGGTGAATGTACCACCCTTCCCGCAAGGGTTAGTAAAACAAAAGAAAAACAATAAATTGCTTGATATTTTTGAGACCTTGCGAAAATTTGAAATTAATATTCCATTACTAGATGCAATTCACCAAATACCTGCCTATGCTAAATTCCTAAAATATTGTTGCACTCATAAAAGAAAATTTCAATAGCATGAGACTGTAGCATTAACTGAGGAGGTAAGTGCTGTACTACTTAGGAAACTCCCACCAAAACTGAAAGACCTGGGTAGCTTTACCATACCTTGTAGGATAGGTGATCAACTATTTGACAAGGCATTACTAGACTTAGGAGCTGGGGTAAACTTGCTACCTTACACGGTATTCGAAACCCTAGGTTTGGGGGAGCTACAATCGACTTCTATTACCTTACAGTTGGCAGATAGGAGTATTAAAAGACCTAGGGGTATTCTCGAGGATGTCTTAGTGAAAGTTGATGAGTTCATTTTACCTGCAGATTTTATTGTATTAGACATATGCTATTACCTCTACCTATCATACTAGGGAGATCTTTCATGAGGACTGTCGACACTAAGATCTGTGTGAAAAAGGGTATAGTAAGTATGAAGATCAATGGTGAGAAAATAGAATTTAAAATATTTGATGCAATGAAACTTCCTCAAGATGATTTTGAATGCTTTAATGTTTGTATGATACAAAATTTTGTTGAGTAAGCTTTTCAGGTCCAACACATTGATCCATTTGAGGCTACTCTCACCAATAGCTTCAATAAGGTGGATATTGAGCGAGAATATGAAGATGTTACTGATGACATCATCACAACTGTGCACCATCTTGCAACCTCTCCAAAATACTCTAGTATGTATCCTCCTCTATTTGAATCTCTCATACCCACTAATACTACTCTTCTTCCATCCGTTGTACAGGCACCAACATTGGAACTAAAGCAGCTACCCGAGCATTTGACATACGCCTACTTGGGAGAACATGAGACTTTACCTGTGATAGTTGCTGCTAACTTGAGTAGTGGAGAAGAAGGGAAGCTGCTAAGAGTTCTTAGGGAGCATAAAACTGCCATTGGGTGGACCATTGCTGACATTAAGGGGATAAGTCCAGCAAAATGTATGCATAATATTTACCTTGAAGAAGAAGTAAGGCCCACTCGAGATGCTCAAAGACGACTTAACCCATACATGAAAGAGGTAGTAAAAGCCGAGATATTGAAGCTACTAGATGTTGGCATCATTTACCCTATATCAGATAGCAAATGGGTGAGTCCGGTCCAAGTCGTTCCTAAAAAGAGTGGGATTACCGTGGTAAAGAATGAAGATGAGGAGCTCATACCTACAAGAAAAACAATGGGTTGGAGAGTATGCATTAACTACCAGAGGTTAAACAAAGTAACTAGAAAAGATCATTTTCCCCAACCATTCATTGATCAAATGCTAGAAAGGTTAGCCGGTCATAGTTATTACTGCTTCTTGGATGGATATAGTGGATATAATCAAATCACCATAGCACCTGAGGATCAAGAAAAGACTACATTCACATGTCCTTTCGGTACATTTGCTTATAGAAGAATGCCATTCGGTTTATGCAACACACCAGCCACTTTTCAAAGATGTATGATGAGCATTTTTTTCGATGTGGTAGAGAAATATATTGAGGTATTCATGGATGATTTTAGTGTCTTTGGATCTACTTTCGATGAGTGGCTAAATCATTTGGAAAATGTCCAAAGGAGATGTGAAGAAACTAATTTAGTACTGAATTGGGAGAAATGTCACTTCATGGTTCAACAAGGTATTGTGTTGGGTCACTCCATCTCAGACAAAGGTATTGAGGTAGACAAGGCTAAGGTTGACATCATTTCAAAGCTACCCCTCATCTCACGGTCAAGGGCATTAGAAGTTTTCTTGGACATGCGGGTTTTTATAGAAGATTTATAAAGGACTTCTCTAAAATCTCGAGACCTCTTTGTGCACTATTGACTAAAGATACCAAGTTTGAATGGAGTCAAGATTGTATGCAAGCTTTTAACACCTTGAAGAACGTTCTCACCTCTGCCCCAATAATGATGGCACCAGATTGGAATCTACCTTTCGAATTAATGTGTGATGCCAGTGACTTCGCCTTGGGAGCTGTCTTAGGTCAAAGATTCAATAAGGTACCTCATGTTATTTATTATGCTTCTAAAACATTAAATGATGCTCAGCTTAACTATTCTACTACTGAAAAAGAATTGTTAGCTGTTATTTTTGCTTTAGAGAAGTTTAGATCATATCTTATTGGTTCTAAAGTTATTGTATTCACTGACCATGCTACTTTGAGATATTTGTTTTCTAAGAAAGATGCAAAGCCTAGGCTAATCAGATGGATACTCCTACTCCAAGAATTCGACTTAGAAATCAAAGACAAGAAAGGCAGTGAGAATGTCGTTGCGGATCATTTGTCAAGACTCCCATATGAAAGTGATGATAAAGAGTTACCCTTGAATGAGAACTTTCCCGATGAACAACTATTTGCACTCAAGGTAAAACTTCCATGGTATGCTGATATAGTTAATTATCTAACTGTTAAAATTTTTCCCCCGGGTATGACTACTCAAGAAAAGAAACGGCTAATATCTCTATCAAGACACTACATTTGGGACGATCCATACCTTTTCAAGGTCTGCCCTGATCAAATCGTCAGAAGATGTGTCCCAGAAGAGGAGCATTCGAGCTTGTTACAACATTGCCATCAATTTGCTTGTGGAGGTCATTTTGGAGCAAAACGAACAGCTCTTAAGGTACTCCAATCTGGTTTCTACTGGCCTAATTTATTTAAAGATGCTTTCTCCTTTTGCAGCTCATGTGATAGATGCCAGCGGACAGGTAACATCTCTTCCTGAAATCAAATGCCCTTAAAAATTCATATAGTAGAACTCTTTGATGTATGGGGCATTGATTTCATGGGACCCTTTCCTAACTCATTTAGCTATTTATATATTCTTGTGGGCATGGATTATGTGTCTAAATGGGTTGAGGCTGTCCCCTCAAGGACTAATGATCACAAAGTGGTTATCAAGTTTTTGCAGGCTAACATTTTTACTAGGTTTGGAACCCCAAGAGCAATCATCAGGGATGGGGGCAGTCACTTCCATCATCGTTCTTTTTCTGAACTACTCCAAAAATATGGGATTACTCATAGAGTTGGCACTCCATATCATCCTCAAATCAGTGGCCAAGTAGAAATAAGCAACTGAGAGATCAAAGGAATTTTAGAACGGACAGTAAAGCCGAATCGAAAGGATTGGTCTCTACACTTAAATGATGTTTTGTGGGCATATAGGACAGCTTATAAGACCTAAATTGGCATGTCTCCCTACCGTCTAGTCTTTGGAAAAGCATGCCATCTTCCGGTGGAATTAGAACATCGAGCATATTGGGCCATTAAGCAGTTCAACTTTGACATGAAGCAAGCGGGTGAGAAAAGGAAACTGCATTTAAATGAGCTTGAAAAATTGAGATATGAGGCCTATGAGAATGCAAAGTTATATAAGGAATGGATAAAAGCTTATCATGACAAACAACTAGTCCGGAAAGAGTTCTATGTAGGGCAAAAGGTGCTGCTATATGACTCACGATTAAGGCTGCTCCCAGGCAAGCTCAAATCCAGATGGTATGGTCCGTACATGGTCACCAAGGTCTTCCCTCATGGTGCATTAGAAGTCTGTGGCCCCAACGAAAATCAGCCCTTTACAATCAATGGACACAGAGCCAAGCCATACCTTGACACCAAATTTCTTCCAAGAGATGAAGACTTGGCACTTGAATCAGTACAGTATACAGCTGAAACACAAGCACTAGAGCTCGAAGAGGTGGACTCTAGGTGTTTCCCTCCAAAAAAACTAGCACGGTAGCAAGAGAGTGCTTGAGCAAAGTAAAAATTTGATCACCTATTAAGCTCAAGCACCTCTGGTAAAGTTAGCGGTATTGAGGCCACTAACAATTGGTAAGGTTGTGTTGTTTCAATTATTCATTCTTTTTGCTAAGGTAAGTTTTTACTTGTACTTATATGCCATACTTGCGATCGATCGCACCCTTCAGCGCGATCGAGCGTAAGAGTGCGATCGAGCATTTCCTTAAAACAAGATCGAGCGCACAAGTGCGATCGAGTGCACCCCGCGTGCGATCGAGCGCACTTGAGGCAGAGACAATTATAAGTTTGAAAACATTCACTCACGCCCTCACTTCACTCTCTACACACGTATTCACTCGCCCCCTGCACATTCTCTCTCACTCTCACTCGCACACAAACCTACCCACATCTCCCGACCTCGCACCCAGCCACCACAACACCTCACCACCACTTTCCCCTCACCACTGTACTCTGTCATCACCACCGTCTACCCCCCTCCTTGTTCACATTCCATCAAACATTGCACAGGGTACTCTACACACACACAAATTTTAAATAGAAACTGTGAAATTCATTTTACATACATATTATTTTGTGTTTGAGTGTGTGGTTATTTGGTTGCAGGAGGGTTAGGAACGAGTTCTACATTAGAAAACCATAGCTTGTCTGTTTGGTGCACATAAGTTGTTCGACATAAATCCTGACCGGGTGCGATTGAGCGCACAATACTTGCGATTAAGCGCACAATACTTGCGATTGAGCGCATAGACAGTGTTCGATTGAGCGCACAGCAGTGAGATCGATCGCAAATCAGCCAGAAGCTAAGCACCAGCATGTCTCGACCGTCTGTTTCCACGTCTGGTGCATCCAACAGTCGTGCCTCCTCATCCCGGCCTAGCATCGAGCAAATAGAGTTGTTGTTCGAGACTACTTTCGCCATCGACGACATATTCTGGCACATGGACGCCACGTAATGGGCCGTCCAAGCATTCCGACTCCGAGGGTTGAAGAGGCTGTTTAAGTCGGTGTGCTCCACTGCCTACTCCCAGCTCGTAGTCCAGTTTTATGAGTATTTATCTTTCGAATGCAGCAGACCGGGAGTCCTCACCTCTTCAGTTAGGGGCACGCCCATCGAGGTGACTAGTGCTGATATTGCCGCTGCTCTTCATTGCACCGATGAGTCTCCTCTTGAGGACACTGATATAGAGGAGCAGCCGGAGTCCTTTGCCCTGGCCGAGATCATCACAGACATGTGCAATGGACAGTATGCCGACAGGCATAACAATCCGGCCGGTCGGTCTAAGCTGCCTTCCAGACTGTGGCTCATCGATACGATCCTTCATCGTAATGTGTGTCCGTTGGGGCACAAGACACAGCGGCGAGACCAGTTTCTCCAGACTTTATATACCTTCCATAGAGGCCACTGGTACTCTATCCCGTCTGTCATTTGGAGCCAGCTACACAAGTTCTGGGATCACGTACATGACCGTCAGACTACCACGGCCAATGCTTGGGGCCTCCCTTTCCCGTTCCTACTCACCTCTATCCTCAAGAATAAGGGGATTAAAGGGACCCACAGTGATGGGCCAGTACGAGAGCATCCTGTCTTTGGGAGGGCTCAGTGGACACAGAACATATCACACATGCTATGAGGCCCCCCAATTCCTGTTCCAGCAGCTGAGCGAGTAGAGGAGGATCACATGGAGACCGAGGCCCCAGTCATGAGCCTGGTATGAGAGGAGGACCATTTGGATATGGGACCCACCGAGTCCCAGCACTCCTTAGCTAAGCTATCCTCTTTTCGAGGTGAGGTCGCTGCCGCCACTATACTTGTACATCAGCGCATCGACAGTTTGGTGGCACGCTTCACACGACAGGAGGCCATGCTGCAGGCCATACTTGATTGCTTATCTCCAGCACCCGATACCTCTCCGACTGCACCACCTGATGATCAGCAGTGAGAGAGTACCACGTTTGGCTAAAGACGTAAAACTTAGCGCTCATGGGAGGCACCCCACTGCATATCCTTTTTATAGTTATTAGTATTTTATAGTTTACTTTTCTATTACTTTTTGTTACTTGTTTTCCATTTTATAGTTGTTTTTTCTTTCTTTTCAATGACAGTTTTAGTGCATCCGATTGAAGTTTGGGGGCGTGCTACAAGCCATGCCAGCCATATAGCTCTCCATCTCCCAGGTCAGATCTTTCCATGCTATTTACACATTGGGGACAATGTGCATTTTAAGTTTGGGGGTATGGGGACACATTCACACACTACACTATGTCCTACATTTTTATTTTTGTTGCTATTTTCATAGATAAATGCATGTTCATTCTGTCCAATAAACTTTTTTTTGTGATTTAAACAAAATGTTCTTATTCGACTTCATCAGTGAGCTTAACACTTTGAACATATAGGTCAATAAACAAGTTTTGAACCTAGATCACTGCCCTTTTGGCATTTAAGAATTCACAAGTTTAACTTGAACTATCACGAGCACATTAGCACATAGCTGTGTGGGGTATGACATGTTATTTGGATTGGCATGTTTCTTTTGCTTGACTGTGAACTAGATGACCTATTAGATTGACCTTTCGGCATATAAAAATAGAAAAAGATTAATTAAGTGCTCAAAAATAAAAATGCTCCTAATGATCAATAAAAACAAATCTTTCGCTGAGTAACTGGCCCTCTTGCCTCAGTAAGCATTGAGTGTCACGTCAAAAGGTGAAAAATCTTAAGTGATCATTAAAAAAGGAATTTTTCGCTGAGTAACTGGCTCTCTTGCCTTAGTAGCATTGAGTGTCACGTCAAAAGGTGGAAAATTCTAAATAGTAGCATAAAAACCAGTTAGTTTCGTAGCCTTGTTGACTCGAGCTAGTAAGTCCTTAGGGGTGTCTCTACACTTAATGCCCTAAAATCATCTGGTTTGGGAGTCATTGGCTAAACGTTCGTTACACGAGTCATCAAGAAAGCTTAAGGGAACTAACTTGGCAAAAACCTCGCAAATAAAAGTCTATGCCATATTTGTTTACTCTAATAGGAAGTTTGGTAAATCTTGAGTCATCAAAATAATACACGTTTGAATTTCTTGGAAACCTAATCTTTTGTGTGCTAGTCACCACACACCAAAGTCAAACTTGTGATATCTTAAAATACCTCGTGAATATGATTTACGTTCAAAACTCTTATTCATTGCAGATATATGTTTACACTTGTTAAGCTTGCTCATGAATGCGCATCATAGTTTTGTGTTAAATCTAGATTTTTGATTGACATTATGAACATTGGATTTATCTATGTTTTCGTTTTAGTTTTTAAATTCCGTATTGCTAAGGGACTAGCAATATGTAAGTTTGGGGGTGTGATAGACGCTTAAATATATAAATTCAAGCTCCCTTATTTACACTTGTTAGGTCCTTTATTACGTTAATTTGGTCTCTTTTACTCCATTTGTGTGTTTTACATATTTTTATGGGGTCTTGGAGAAAAAGAAGCAGTTTTGGCACTTTAAGGAAGAAATCTAGAAGCCCTGAAGCACTCTCTGGACAAAGTGCGATCGAGTGCACCATGCAAGGCGATCGAGCGCACATGCGATCGTGCGTACACTTGAAGGATCGAGCGCACACTGCGATCGAGCGCAAGGACACATGCGATCGAGCGCACATGTATGGGCGTGAACAGTAAACTACAGAACCCTATTTTGGAAAGTATAAGATTTTTGTTTTAGGAAGGTTTAGGACTCATGGGTCTCTTAGGACTTCTCAAAGACCTATAAATACACTTGTAACTCACACACAAAAACACACCTTAGATAGAAAACACTTCTCTCTTTTCTTTTACTTGGAGTTGAGGGCTTGGGAGAGAATTGACGCCTCTTCTCTCAGGTTTATTCTTCTCCTTTATGTTTAGTTTATTTATAATGTTTACTTCAGTTAGGATGTGTAACTAACTCTCTTATAGGCTCGATTGAAGCCCTAGTTATGCATTCCCATATTTTTATTCATTGATTAAATCTTTACCTATAGTTTATTATGTTACTTTACTTGATTAACACTTGTGCTTATTTAAATTCCTCATATGTATGTGTAAGGCCAACATATGCATGTGGTATGGATATGTTAGTTAGATCAATTTGGATGACTGAGTTCTGGGTCTAACATTAGTAACAAGGGACCATCTTATCTGGATACCCGAGTTAATCAACATGGGAAACCGGGAGTAGATACCATGCCCTAGGTCTCATGTGGTTGTCGATTTCCACAGTACCTATGTTTTCTTAAGGAACAACTCAAGTAGATACCATACTGAATCCCTTAAGGAAGAAAAAAGTTAGAGTAGATACCATGCCTAACTCGTTGCTTAGGGAAATCAATAGCTTAAGGAGTAGATACCATGCCCTTAGGTTGGCAACCAGTAGGTACACATAATAAATCTAGTGCTCTGATACCTTATACACATTGGGAATGTATGACTAGTGGTGGATATCAAAGCCCTATGTCTTTATTATTATCAAATCACCCTTCAGTGTTATTTACATCTATTTTTACTTTAGAGAAATTAATTCTAAAAGTCGCACACTAGACTACACTGATGACCTTGTGCACTTGCAAGTATAACTAGTATGATTATTTACTTATTTATATAGGTATATTTTCGCACAACACTGTTCAATCTCATCGTGAGTTGGACCATCCATCTACAACTTGGGAGTAAAGTCTATCTCTCGAAAATAGATGTAGTATTAATTTGGTGTCTCAAAACTAAACACCACTTCAATATCTACCCCATACTATTCGCTAACATGATAAACGGCGAATTTAGTGACTCCGGGTGTCTTCCCTATGGGATGCTTATCACCCTTATCCTCCAGAATTTCCTGGTCCCCCTTCCCTCCTCTGAGGCTCAAGACATTGGCCTCAAGGACATCATCAATGTCTCTTCTCTAAAAAAGATGGGGTGCACTATCTGCAATATTTTGATCTACTACAAGGCCAAGAAAAACATAAGGATTGGAAAGGGTGACAACAACGAGGAGGACGATGAGGTTCTTAGTGATGCAGCTCCTTCCACTACTATGGATACTGATGACCGAGCACCACAACATGGTGGTTCTAGTACTGGTCAAGCTGGGTAGGATGATCTACTATAGGCTATTTCGAGCCTCCAGCTATCCATACAGTTCGGGTTCCAGAGCTTGAGCTCTTTTGTTGATTCCATGCACCATGACCTCTGCACACTTCGTGACGATTTTGAGCTGCACCGAGAGCACACAAAGGGCTCCTTGACTGAGCTTCAGGATCTTATTCGAGATGGCTCTGATTCCCCCACTCACTGAGCTTTTGTTTTTCTATGTATTTATAGCTCTTAGATGGTTGTAGCACGAACATTCAATTTTCATTCATATTTTGTACTCAGACAAGCTTTTTATAAGCTCACGTTAGATGGATTTATATCTATTATTGCTTTGATTTATGCTTTTAGCATTTATCTCATATATATATATATCTCATTTTTATGCTATACGGTTGCTTGACTTATCATATTCATACTCACTTATATGCCTTAACTACTAATATGAGTGTAAAAATTTCTGACCCTTCTCAGGAAGTCTTTCCAATTCTAAAACATGCCTAGTTTTTAGTTACAAGTCTGTTTTTACTTATCTTCATAGTTATAGTGTTTATCTTGTTATTTTTTAGGTTTACACCCCATTTTCTACGATTGTCAAAACGAGGGAGAAACATGAGAAAAAAAGAAAAATCAATGTAACTTATAATAGAGCATAGATTTAGGGGGAGCATTGCTCCAAAAACTTTGAGAAATATAACTTTTTCTGGTTGAGTTGATTATAAACTGCGTTTGAACTGCTCAACAGGTTGGTTTTATTCAAAAAAAGAGGAAACTCTGTTCAATTTTTTCTAAAAACCCAACACTTTAGTTGTTAAAACTGTTTTCTCTCATTAGTTTTGTCATCATCAAAAAGTGGGAGATTGTTGACCCTTATTTGATTTTAATAATGACAAAATACTATTATAATTGTACTAACAGTTTTATCTAAGTGTTTAAGCGGTAAAAGCTTTCAGCAAAGAAACAAGATGCAAGAACTCAACCAGTTTCAGACGCCAAGATAAGACAGAAGATATAAAATAGGCATTAAGGTATTGAAAACAATTGTAAATCTCTCATGTTCAAATACTTAGCTGATATATGGCTCTTTTTACAAAAAGTTTTTTGACTAAACTATTAATACAAATGTTTACAAGTCAAAAACAGTTTTAATACATGAAAAACTGGGTTAAAGGGCAACCCAGTTGACTGGCTCAATATACCAGTCAATTGACAACTAGGACACTGAGTTCCCAGTCGACTGGTGCTTAGGACCCGTCGACTGGTAGTCTCCCACAGCCTAAAAATGAGATTTCTCACTTGACCTAGTTGACTGGTACAAAGACTCAGTCAACTGGTAATTCGAAAATATGACCGTTTGAGACGCGGGACTTGAGCATTTAATGCACCAAACCTACTAAGTCAGTGTCTAACGACCATATTGATTCAAGGCTATATAAACCCACTTCAATGAGCATTTAAAAAAAGAAGAGAACATATTCAATTCACAAGTTTGCTCATTAATTCTCAAAAGCTTTGAAAAATTTATTGTTGAGGCATTCTTCAAGCTTATTCTTGAAAGAGATATATTGTTCATTTGTAAAAGCATTCATTGCTATCTCTTTACCATTTACTTTACAGCAAATCTCATTTATTGTAAAGGGGAAAGAGTTGTAATAACTCTTAGAATGTTTAAGATTAAACACTTCTTTGAAAAAGTTTTTGTTGAGTCATTCTTCAAGCTCATTCTTGAAAGAGAGATATTATTCATTTGTAAAATCATTCATTGCTATCTCTCTACTATTTACTTTATAGCAAATCTCATTTATTGTAAAGGGGAAAGAGTTGTAATAATTCTTAGAATGTTTAGGATTAAACACTTATTTGTAAGCTTCCGTGAGGAAGGGATTAGCTTCCGTGAGGAAGGGATTAGCTTCCGTGAGGAAGAAAATAGCAAGTGAGGAAAGGATTGGATGTAAGGTTTGTACAATACCCGTGAAGTTATACGACTAAAAGTTTTAGTGGATTACTTCAAGGAGGTTCTTTGAAAAAGGTGGACGTAGGGTCGGAAGGAATCCAATATTATCGAACCACTATAAACTGAGTTTGCACTTTCTCTTCCTTAAACTCTTTTACTTAAAGCACATTACTTGTTTGTATACTTGTGCATTAACTGTTTTTATAAACTTGCAAGTAATAAGCAAAAGTTTTTAAAAACTCAATTTACCCCATTTTTTAGGTTAAAACCTCGGTTTACAGTAACAATCACATTGTTTCTCTGTGTTTGTGATTGTTCTACGAAGAAAACAAGATATAGTAGTTAACTTCACAGGTCTGTTTGGCATTTACCAAATAAATAAAGCTTTCCTCTTATCAATATTCATTAGCTTTCAAGTTTTGCTTTAATTATTTACTTCTTTTTATACTTCTATTTGAATGATCAAATGATATATCACAGATGACATGTTCAAAGAAATATGCAATGGCAATCAAGTATCATATATTTGATGAAACAACCGTATCATCGTTAAGTTTTTTTTTATAAACCTTTGAATCTTTAAGTCTTTTTTAATAAACCTTTGATTATATTAGTTTACCATTCATTTCACATTTGTTACTCAATTTGTTGATTTCTAGAATAATTGAAAGACAAGACATAATTTATAATTTTTTTTTGTTAAAGGTATTTAAATAAAATTTATGAAATGAATTGAATTTTTGTTAATTTCAAAAACAAAATTCATTTCAATTTTATAGTTTAATTAAAACTACACCAAACATAAAAATTTATTTAAATCTATTTGTAAATAAATGTTAATTTTAATGCATTTGAAAATGCTTGCAAAATGAAATGATGGCTAAAACTTTATAAAACAAAAGAATATTGTTACAGATTTTTTTGAAGTAAAAGGGTTTCAAATAACAGTGAGATTATAAATCTCTCTAACGAGCTTGCGGGATTGCAGACACTTCTCTGAAGAGTGATAAAGCACTATCGAAAAAACAAATATTCAGTAGGGATTACTCGAAGCGGTAATTGCTTGCTTCTAAGTTTGAACTGGAGATCTCCGATCCACCTACTTGGAAGGTACCCTAAGTAACGATTTAATCAGTCTTTAGCCTTTTTTTCTGCCAACAGAGAAGAAACTAAGAAGGCATTAGTTCCTCTTGTGAACGTACCCTGTAAGAACTCTCTTTCTTGAGAAAGGTCAGTTTACTCAGTCAGTGCTTCAATTTTAATACTTACATGCTTAATCTTCTTTGCAAGACTTTTATTTTCTATCATGGGAACTCTATCAGATCTTCACCAACCCATAAACTGTATTTTCTTCGGAACCCCCCATCAATATTATTGCCACCTCTCAAATACGCATCTACTGATGCAAATCAAGACTCTTTAGCAGTCTCTTACCTCATAAATTCATGTGGGTTCTCTCGGAAATCTGCTTTATCAGCTTCAAAACACCTCCATTTCAAAACCCTAGATAAGCCTGACTCTGTCCTTGCCTTCCTCGAGAACCATGGATTCTCAAAAACTCAAATCAGGGACCTCGTTAAGAGATTCCCACTAGTGTTATAGTGCGACCCTGTCAAAACCCTTTTGCCGAAAATCCAATTTTCCAATCTAAAGGCATTTCAAGTCCTGACATTGGCGCCATCTTAACTGCTTGCAATACTCCCTTGTGTGGAAGCTTAGAAAATCAAATAATCCCTTCTTTTAATATAATTAGCTACTTGCTTCAATCAACTGAGAAAATCGTTGCTGCTATTAAACGTTGTCCAGCTATTCTTTCTCGCAATGTTGAGACACACATGGCACCCTATGTTAACATTTTGCGAGATCATGGTGTGCCTGCATCTAACATCTTTTTGTTTCTTCGGTATTGGCCTGATTATAGAGTAACGAATTTGGATAAATTTAAAGAGGATCTTGAGATGGTGAAAAAAAATGGGTATTAGTCCTTTTAGATCACAGTTTGTTCTGGCCATTGTTGTGATGATGGGAATGAGCAAGACTCAGTGGCAAAGGAAGGTTGAGATTTATAAGAAGTGGGGTTAGTCTGAGGAGGAGATTTTGGCTGCGTTTGGCAAGTGCCCATGATTTATGACTGCATCTGAGGATAAGATCATGGCTGCAATGGACTTTTTTGTGAACAAAATGGGGTGGGAGTCTTTGGCAATTGCCAAACGGCCGCTTCTTATTCAACTGAGCTTGAAGAAGAGAATCATGCCTAGGGTTGCAGTTGTCCAATTTCTGTTATCAAAAGGTCTGCTTAAGAACAAGCATTCTATCTTTACTAAATATCTTGAGTACCCTGAAATTTTTTTCCTGCAGAGGTTTGTGGATTCGTATGATGAAGCTCCTGAGCTAATGAAGCTATATAAAAAAAAGTTGAGTTCTCCTGGTTGATATTTGTGAAAAGGATAGTTTGAGTGAGGGAGGGAGGAAACGGAAATTGTAAAACTTTCGTGTTATGAATCTGAACCGATTTGCATTCTGTTTCTCTTGAATTTTTTCAGACTGTTTTTGTTCAATATGAGAGTGCAATTAGTCCAAATCGGTTATATTTTGGTTTTTTATTTTGAGTTATCATTGGTTGAACCTAGAACTTAGCAGTGTGACATTGTGATATGAACTATCTACATTGGTTGAATTTGAACCATTGCAATGATTAAGATTATCATCACTTTCCAGTATTCTCAAGGCACTTTTTATTAGGATCTTTAGTCTTTTACTGAACCAATGTTTTGGTCCTAACTCCTAAGAGATCATGGGGTACCTGAATTGAATATTGAGGCTCTACTTACCATCCAGCCCGGAACATACTGTAAAAAGACATGAGCAATTGGCTGTGGAAGAAATAAAGGAAATCAGTTTTGAACCTTACCCTTTAAAAGTTTTCTTTTGTTTTAGCTGTGAAAGCATTGGCATAGTCCAGTAGATGAGCAAACCAGCATGGTAAAAGAAATAGAATATTTAGAGGAAGTGGGGTTGGTCTGATGATGAGGGTGCTTTAGCAATGAAGATTGATTTGACATCTACAGATTAGTAAATTCTGGTTCTGTTTTGATGGGTAACGATACATCATGCAAAGTTGTTGGAATAGGGAATATCACAATTAAAATGTTTGATGGTGTTGTTAGAACATTGTGTGATATTAGACATATACTGGATTTAAGGAAGAATCTGATTTCATTGGGCACTTTAGATTGTAATGGGTTTAGTTACAAGTCTGCAAGTGGAGTAGCAAAGGTGAGTAAAGGTGTCTTAACAGTGATGAAGAGACAAAAACTAGCAAGAAATATTTATACACTGCTAGGTACCATAGTTGTAGGTGGAGTTGCAGCTGCAGAGTCTGAGTTAGATAGTACAGTCTTGTGGCATATGAAAACAAATATTATATAGGGTCCCATCTCCAGTCAATTAGTGGAAGCCAACACCACATATCCATCCAATATTGCTATGATCAAAGTTAAATTTCGTTTGCGATCATGTTTGGATTTACCTACTTAAATGAAATATTTTGATTTCGATATGTATTAATATGATGTCTTAAATTTAATGATATTTATATATATATATATATATATATATATTAAATTATATATATTTAAAAATATATATAATTATATATATAAATTATAAGACAATCATTATTTAAATATATAAATTAATTTTACATAAATTTTTATTTTAAAATTAATTATAAATTATTTTTTGATATAAATAAAAATATTTTATAATAAAAAATTATCCTTTAAATATTAAATGATGAAGATAATATATCGTCCTCAATTAATAAAATAGTGAAAATTTTCAAAAATATAAAAAAAATTGTATTATAATATTTTGATTGAAACGGACAAAAACGTACCAAAATGAATCGAAACAAAAAACAAAACGAAATATAAAAATGTTTCGTTTCAATTTAGTACTGAAACTGAAATGTTTCGTAATTTATCACTTTGGTTGGGACACCTCATCAACCCATATTCCTTAATTTTGCAACCTTTTTAGTTTTATAAAATTCTGCAACATGTCAGAAAATGTACCCTGTTGCTTATTTTTGGGTTAAAACGTGACAAAGAAGAATTTGTTTTTTCAACTATTTTCATTGCTTTTGTTATGAGAAATAACTGATATTTGAAGAAGAAGCTTGAGAAAAGTAAGTTATGATTTTGTTTTTCGACCACTAAAAAAAGGGAAAACAGGTAGTGTTAACCTCAAAAACTTGGAAAAAATGAATTGAAACAATTACCAAGAAACTATATTGGTACTAATGGACACATAATGCAAATTCCTCAAAAACGAAAATTATATTTTGTGTTGATGCCTGAAAGGGGAAAATCATTATAGTAATCACTTAGCTATCATGCCTATATCAAAAACTACTCCTATGAAAATATAAATAAATGAAAAAAAAGTATTTATTGTTGTAATATGTGGCTTATATCGAGTGGAACACGTGTACAGAGAAAGCATGCTAATGTCGAAAGTGAAGCAGAGTGGAGTAAGGGGAGTGTAGTGTACCGAGCAGAATGACGACATCTGCCTTTTGGGCTTGTAACTTAATGTTTTATTGGCATGGACGATTAATAGGTTGGGGGTGCGAGGGCAACGTCCCCGTGGTACGATACAGAGGTATTTGAGAAATTTTTTCTAATACCTTTGTATGGCTAGGATTAGTATAAATACATATGATGTAACTTTACTTTTACATAGTGAAATTCAACAGCCACTCACTCTTGTGGATGTAGGCATACTGTCGAACCACGTTAAATCCGTGTGTTTTTTTTATGCTTTCTCTCTCTCTCTCTCTTTGCTTTTTCTTACTAGTCATCATAATTGCCGCACGTTTCACAATAATTGGTATCAGAGCTCAAGTCACAATGTATGGGATTTCTTCTATGAATTTCAACATGGTCGAGTTCGACGGATCTGGAAATTTTGGATTATGGCAGAGGAGGGTTAAAGATTTGTTAGTGCAGCAGGAAGGCTTTATACAGAAAGCAGCTGGAAGGCATGAATGACGTAGATTGGAAGGAACTGGAAGCGAAGGCTGTGGCAACTATCAGGCTTTGTCTGGCTGATGATGTGATGTATCACGTCATGGATGAGGAATCACCGACGACAATTTGGTTGAAATTGGAAATTCGGTATATGTCCAAGTTGTTGACGAACAAGTTTTATCTTAAGCAGAAACTGTATGGTCTTAAGATGTCAGAGGGCTCAAATCTGAACCAACGTATCAACGTGTTCAACTAGATTATCAGTGATTTGAAATAAGTTGATGTGAAGTTCGAAGACGAAGACAAGGCGTTGATGTTAATGAATTCCCTATCTACTTCTCCTATGTACGAAAATTTGATTACAACTCTGATGTAAGGGTAAGAAACTCTCGAATTGGAGGAGATCACAAGTGCTCTATTAGGTTTTTATCAGAGGAAAAAAACTAGTGATGAGAATTTATAAGGTGAAGGGCTTGTGGTAAGGGATAACCAGGAACGTGGGAGAAACAAGTCCCGGAGCAGATCAAGTAACAATAAATCTTGGTCTAAATCCTGGAAGAGGGATGACATACAATGTTTTAAGTAAGAAAAAAGG
This sequence comes from Bretschneidera sinensis, assembly GCA_023935145.1. Classification (NCBI taxonomy): domain Eukaryota; kingdom Viridiplantae; phylum Streptophyta; class Magnoliopsida; order Brassicales; family Akaniaceae; genus Bretschneidera; species Bretschneidera sinensis. The sequence continues at coordinate 93,346,450 of CM043699.1, forward strand.
GGCAAATAAAATGAGATTGTCCATAGAAAAAGAAGTGGAATACAGAGAATAAAGAGGGTCCATCAAAGCCTGCAAATGTAGTGGAAGAAGAAGACTCAGAGAGCGGTGACGGGGATATGCTTTCTGTTTCATCCAGTTCAGATCATCTCACATATTCTTGGATTTTGGATTCAGCATGCCAGGAACGTGGTAAATTTTGAATTGTTAGCCTTTTGGTGTCCAGTGCATATGATTTTATACGTCAAAAGGTGGGTTTGGAGCTTTCAGTTACTGCCAAGCGTCTGCCGACTGTTCTTGTTCGCTGATCTTGTCTTGTCTCAGTTTGGATGGTGCATCTACTAACATTTTTTATTTAGTCAGTGATGATTTCTTTCATGTATCTAGGTTAATGATAAAGGCTTCTTATGCTACTATGGTCTTCTTTGCCTCTCAGTCTCTGTCAGTATAGACATATAGGCTTGATTAATCCCATGGTGATTTCAAGATGTTTTTCTAGGGTTAGAAAAGAGAAATAATTGTCTTACCTTAGTCCTTAGAACTAGCTCAATCATTATTTTTCTGATATCTTCCCATTTTCCACTGATCCTTCCGTTTATAATATATAAAGTTCCTGCAATTTTAGCACAAGTTCATGCTGAAAACATTGTTTCCACTTCCATTTACAGGGAGGAATAGGCCTCTTCTCTGATCCGTTATTTACTCTTCAGACAGACAGTTTGTCTGACGTTAATTAAGGAAAAACAACAAATAAGCGAGAAGTGATCATGGCTGTTCTTTTTGTTGTCGATCAAAATCTGGGGCATCACTATGATTTACATTGTCTTCTGTATCTTTCTTTTTCTGTTCTAAATGCATGCTTGTGCCACATACACAGGAGAAAGAGTTCAGTCACTTTAGATACATGACAATTTCCCCTGAGAAGAAGAGGGAAATAAAAAATAGTGCTGGAGGATAGTTTATTATTATCAGTTGCCTACTGATTAGTGGATTCGTAGTTGCCTTCTGTGGTTTGTTGAAAATCATGGTTTGGTGTTTAAGGCTTGGGAGTCCATTAGAAGCTTTGGCCATCAGGTGATTGCCAAGCAAACAGTGTTTGCTTCGGAGACCTTGAAGACGAGGACTGTAATACAATGAGCCCATCACCCAAAGTGCTAGCTGAAGCTGCCTTTAGAATCATAAAGGCCACATATCACATTTCAGTCTTAAACACCAAATGCCACACATTTGCATGAGACTTTTAGTAGGATATAACGTGCTTTTTACATATCTTATTCATTGAGACTTTTATATTATTTTTCTCTATAGGTGACATCGGCACTTTCAACAATATATAAAAAAATGTAATAAAAACAAAGTTGTTTTAGTGTGTTTGAATATCTTTAATTTGCTGTATTTTTTTCTCATTTATTTTAAAGTTGTTATTTCTTATCAGATTTTTCAAAAAAAAATCTTATTCTATTTTATCTATGTCTATTAGGTTGATTAAATCCTTGTAAAAAACAATCAAATTTTAAAAGCCAAAAATCATTATCAGATGAAAATTCTTAATTGATTAATTAATAATCAAAAATCAATTTAAAAATCCTAATAAGATTATTAACAATCAAACTTGCTTAGTCTCTATATTCTATATCTTAAATGCATTTTAAAAAAATCCTTATCATTAAATCCATTTAAACTTTACTATATTTTTTGAATCAAAACACAAATTTATAATTTATAATTTACTTATTATACATTTATCTATGTGCTTATCAGATTAAACCCTTATCATGAAACCTATTTAAAGTTTATTATATGTCTTAAATCAAAACATAATAATTAAATTCATTTTTTAAGATAAATTACATTGCATTACCTTCAAATTTGTTGAAATGACACTAACATACCAAGCTTTTTTAAAACCCACGATTAACCAAAAAACATTAATTTTCACTATCAAACAGTTCCAAAATGTATTTATTTGGAGAATCAAAATTTTAATTGGTAAGTTTAATGATTTTATTTATCAATTATTTATTTCAAAATTATTTATAACACAAATATTTAGGTTATTTGAATTCATATTTTTCTAAAAGAAATAAAAACATGTAGTATCATTTTAATTTTTAAAATAGAAAAGTTTGTCTTTGATTTTTATTTTATGATGGTATTTGATATTTACTTATTTGAGATGTTAGGCTATTTAATTTTATAAAAAAAATATATCAACAAACTTTTTATTTAAAATATATTTTCTTATGATGGTCTTTAATTTTCATTTATTTTAAGACGTGATAGGCAATGATATCATAATATTTTTTTAAATATAAAATATATGAAATAAAATTTGTTTTATACCATATGATTGAATATAAATACATTTAAAATATACTTTTAACAATTTTCGAAAAAGAATGATGATAGTTTTATTTTTGAAAAAGCCCAAAAAATTCCTCGTAAATATGTTCCATCCATAATACTTATATTTTTTTTATAAAAAAAGTAACTGAAAGTACTTTGATCATCATGAAAAGTAATATCCAATTAAAAATTTTATTCTTCAAAGAAATTCATTTTGGGTTGCTTGATGGTGGAAATTAGTATTTTGGGGTTGATATAGGGGAAAATTTCTCTACCAATGATATCGTGGCATGTGGCAACCTCCAAGGGCAAAAAGGTAATTTCATAACTCAGACAGATTAACCAATCAAATCGTCAGACTTGACAAAAAGGCATAACTTGGTGGGCTCACACCAATGTCCCAATAATACTGCTACGACACTTCAGCTTATGGATAAATGCTATTTAAACAAATCCAGCCTATGGATAAAATATTCTAGTTTATGGATAACTTCAGTCTTATCTATGAAAATTTTATTCGTATCATAATACTTAATGATCAATCACTTTCCTAATTGGACTTTGCTCCAAGGACGACTCTGCTCCAAGACACTACATAAAGGGGCCCTCACTAGTGTTATGAAAGGCGAATCCGGGGCACATCCAGACCCGAGGCGTACGCCTTTGACGCCCCGGACATATGCCCAATGCTATTTTTTTTTTTTTTTTGCTTCTACAACCTCAAAACGAGGTCGTTTTGGGTTAAATAAAATCAACCCCATTTAACCAAAACGATGTCGTTTTAATAAGCCCCCTTAAGTCTTCTTCCTTGAGGCTAAAACCCATGACCTAAAGTATTGTAGATCTTAACCACTGAGCTAGTATTCTTGTTATGACATTATTACACTTCGTAAATATATAATACATGTTATCTAGTTTAATAATAATTACAAACTATTTAATTAATCACTTACAAATTACAACAATATAGAAAACCATTGCTGCTATTAAACGCAGTCCGACTATTCTTTCTCACAATGTTGGGACACGCATGGCACCCTATGTTAATATATTACGAGATCATGGTGTGCCTGTATCCAACATTCTTTTGTTTCTGCGGTTTTGGCCTGATTTTAGAGTAACAAATTTGGATAAGTTTAAAGAGGATGTTGAGATGGTGAAAGAAATGGGTATTAGTCCTTTGAGGTCCCAGTTTGTTGTAGCCATTGTTGGAATGAGGGGAATGAGCAAGACTCAGTGGCGAAGAAAAGTTGATGTTTATAAGAAGTGGGGTTTGTCTGAGGAGGAGATTTTTGCTGCGTTTGAAAAGTTTCCGTGGTTTATGATTGCATCCGTGGATAAGATCATGGTAGTAATGGACTTCTTTGTGAACAAAATGGGGTGGGAGTCTTCGGTGATTGCCAAGAGGCCGGTTCTTGTTTCACTGAGCTTGAAGAAGAGGATAATTCCTAGGGCTGCGGTTATTCAATTTCTGGCATCTAAGGGTGTGCTCAAGAAAGAGCATTCTAACTTGATTACATATATCGAGTACTCTGAAAAACTTTTCCTGCAGAGGTTTGTGAAATCGTATGATGAAGCTCCTGAGCTACTGAAGCTATATAAAACAAAGTTGAATTCCCTTAGTTGACATTTGTGGAAAGGATAATTTGAGTGAGGGAGGAAATGGCAGTTGTAAACCCTTTATGTTATGAATCTGATCAGATTTGCACTCTCTATATTTCTTGATACCATTGAATTATACTTTTGAACGAATTTTAAGAGGGCAATTAGTCCTAATCTGATATTTTGGTTTCTGTGTTTTGTGTTAGTCTTTGGTTTAACCTTCAGATTAGCAGTGTGACGTTGTGATACTGCGTAGGTTATATACCATGGTAGAATTTGAACGATTGCAATGATTAGATTCTCCTCACTTTCCAGTATATTCAAGACATTTTTTTCTTTTCTTTTGCTCAACCCAATATTTTGGTGCTAACTCCTTAGAGAACACGGGATGCCAGAATACACTCTAAAAAGGCATGAGCAATTTAGGAAGACTATTGAAGAAAGGAAATGGGTTTTGACCCATCAAAAGTATGGTAAAAGAAATAGAATATTTAGAGGAAGTGGGGTTGGTCTGATGAAGAGGTTAGAATGCAGCAGTAATGGATATTTATGTCAAAAGGATGCGTTGGAGCTTTCAGTCATTGCCAAGCTTCTGCCTTCTCTCTGATCTTGTCTTGTCTCAGTTTTAGGTGTCTCTACTAACTTTTTTGATTTCGTAAATGATGATCTCTTTTTTCATGTATCTAGGTTAATAATTTGAAAAACTATGATCTTCTTTGCCTCTTTCAGTCTGTCAGTCTAGATACATTGGCTTGATTAATCCCTTGGTAATTTCAAGATGCTTGCTAGGTTTAGAAAAGGGGTTTAATTGTCTTACCTTAGAACTATTTCAACCATTATTTAGTAATAACATCTTCCTATTTTTGACTGATCAATCAGCATATAAAGTTTCTGCAATTTTAGCACAAGTTGCAGCACCACCCTTAAACTTCCTGCTTCATACGTTTCTTTGTTTGGATGGAGGAACACATTGATAAAGAATGAGTTATTATTGTTGTCGGTGTTGTCGGTATTTGGTTCATGCTGAAGACCTTGTTCCCACTGTAATTTACAGTTTTAATCGACCGCTTCCCTGGTCCTTTATTTACTTTTAGTTCGTTACATTGATAGTATCTTTTTACTTACCTATTGATTTGATAGATTCTTTGTTGTGATTTATAGTTTCCTGAAAATTCACTTTTTGCTACACTATATGCATTAAAAAAATTGTGAGTTCGTTACATGGATAGTTTCTTATATCAGTTGCCTATGGATTAGTGGATTTGTAGTTTCCTTCTATGGTTTCTTGAAAATCCAGGTTTGGTGTTTTAAGGCTCGAGTTTGACACTACTGCAAATAAAGTCCCAAGCTTTTTGTGGATATTGTTTGGACATTATCACCCCTGTTCTAAGCTCTCCAAACTCAACAGCGAAGAGCCGAATGGTAGTTTAGAACTGACTTGAAAATCCACCATTGCTAGAATCTCTGATTTTGCTTCGTGTTATGAATCTGAACTGATTTGCATTCTGTTTCTCTTGAATTTTTTCAGACTCTGCTTTTTCTCAATATGTGAGTGCAATTAGTCCAAATCGGTTATATTTTGGTTTCTTTATTTTGAGTTGTCTTTGGTTGAACCTACAGCTTATGCAGTTTCACATTGTGATATGAATTAACTACGTTGGTAGATTTTGAACCATTCCAACCCTGAACATACTGTAAAAAGACATGAGCAATTGACTGTGGAAGAAATAATGGAAATGGGTTTTGAACCTTTTACCCTTTAAAAATATTCTTTTGTTTTAGCAGTGAAAGCATTGGCATAGTCACATAGATGAACAAACCAGCATGGTAAAAGAAATTGAATATTTAGAGGTAGTGAGGTCGGTCCGATGATGAGGTTGCTTCAGCCTTTTGGTGTCCAGCGCATATGATTTTATACGTCAAAAAGGATGGGTTTGGAGTTTTTAGTTATTTCCAAGTGTCTGCCGTCTGTTCTTGTTCGCTGATCTTGTCTTGTCTCAGTTTCGATGGTGCCTCTACTAGCATTTTTTTTAGTCAATGAAGGTTTCTTTCTTCATGCATCTAGTTTAATGATATTGGCTTCTTATGCAACCCCACTTCTTATAAACATATAGGGCTTGTTTGGGAGAGTTTTTAAAAACTTTTTTCAGTGTTCAAATACTGAAAACTCCTTTCAAATATATTTGGCTGTAGTTTTGAGAAACAGTTTTCAAACAGAGTTTTGTAAAATTGGGTTTTCAAACACTGATTTCTGAGGTTTTCATTTTCAATTTTTTAGGCTAAAATCACTACTCTCTACTCTCTTCTCTTTGCTCTCTTCTCTCGATTAAACATCACTCTCTCTGTTATCTGCTTTCGTTGTCATCAGAAGATGAACAAAATCATCCTCAGAACACGGTCGCGAAATCACCAACGGCGTTCACAATAGAGATGGTCAACCCACTCTCTGCCACCGCCACTAAACCTCAGTTACAACCCTCTGATTTGCTCTTTGGATTTGCAAAGACGACTGCGACACCCACCAACACAGAACCCATATCGAAACCCATAAAAGAAAGCGTTAAATTCCCCATCGCGTTAAATCCTCCGCCACCACCACAGCCAACTCCTCTTTCAGACGCCAGAGACGCAATACTAACAGAAATTAGAACATGGTTTTCCTCTGAAGCTTTGCCAAACAAAAATGGAAGCTTGGCGATGATTAAAGGCGATTTTTCGTAAAATCTCTTGAGGACCCAAAAATAGCGAGAGATACAAGAGAGAGAAAATAGAAAAATTTAGAGAAATGATAAAGAGAATGGATGAGAAAAAGAAATAGAGTATTTACCTCTTTTCCACGATAACCATAGTCGTTGGAAACTGACATGGTTGACTGAATTTATAAATTATAGATGAGAGATAGTAGATGGAAAATGAAAAATTTTATTGTCAATAAAGAGGAATCGATATGGATTCTTAGTTTGGGGAGAAATTGGTGAAAAAGGAAGAGATTTTGCGGGGTTGTCACCGCTGCTACCATTGGCGATGACCAGTGTAGTGTGAAATCATCAAGGAGTTTTTTTTTAGTCTAGCACCTTAAAATATCTTCCTAGAGCCAGATTTTTTCTAGCATTTTTATTATTTTATTGTAGCATTTTTTCCAGCACCTTAATATTTAACTTATGGTATTCTATTATTATATATATTATATTATTTACTATAGTAGTATTATTTTATTATATTTAGTATAGCATTATATTAATATTTAATACTAAAATTTTAAAAATAAAATAATATTAATTATTTTCAAATATTTGGTGTGTGCTTAAAAAATTGTATTAAGTAAATATGATAAATAAAATTAATTTTAGATATTAAAATTAAAACTAAACACTGAAAACTGAAAACAATTACAAGAAGATGTAATCCAAACAGTTTTCGAACACTGATTATCCAAACATGTTTTCTTCAAAAAATATCAGAAAACTGTTTTCAGAAATTCTTTTCGAAAACAGTTTTTGAACACTGAAAACTGTTGCCAAACATACCCATAATAGAATCTTTTTCATTGTTCTTGTGAAAAGTGCTCCATCACTAAAACCATCGATCACAAATCAGATAAACGATTTTGGCCCGTTGAGAGCCTCAAATAATACATATTCACATGATAATAGGTCTGGGTCGACTCTAATACAATTTGTAATATCATAGACTCATCTTCCAAAAGTGCTACTTTAAGTTGCTTTTGAAATCATAGGGTTTTACATATGGTATGATATTTGCTCATTGTAAATATTCAATATCTACATATTTCGAGTACTGATACGTATAAGATTTTAGGTGGGATGATGATTTTTGGTGGTAATGGAGATAAATATGGATTTTGATGATGAATTATAAAGAAGATAAAGATAATTTGCACTAGCTAATGGCTAGTGACCAAACCTCTAAAAAAAATAAAGAGAAAAGAGAAATTAAAAACTAAAAGATTTATTGTTTGATTCTATAAATGAATGTACAAAAGATTTACTCCGAAAGTTTGGGAATTCGTATGATAAGACTCTCAAGCTATTGAAGCTTAATAAAGAGAAATTGGATTCTCCTAGTTGACAATAAGATCTTAGTTGAATTTGAAATGATTTGCATCCTCTGTGTTGCTTGATACCACTGAATTCTTGCTTTCAAAATTTGCTTCTTTCCCCCTCAAATTCTGACAAAGTGATAAGTTTATATTGTTTATACTTGCTTGATATTTTAGTTTAGAGAAAGAAGATGGCGTCATCAAGTACAAATAATAGTTTAGTGAATAAAGTCTGATTCGCCCTACTGTAATTTGAAGACTCGAACCCGGACACTCTTAAAAACAAAAAGAATCAGACTTTTAAGACTAATTAAAAACAATGCAAATTGCTTTTACAAGAAAAATTAGCATGGAGATTGAGAGCAGTTTATAACTGACACTAGATTTGCTGCCTATGCATCCGGTAAAGTGAAAGTACAAGGAATCAACATTTCACATGTGAGCTTTCAATCAAGTACCAGAACATCAAGGAAATAATCTATAGAAATGGAGAATTTTATGGGTATAATGTTCCTTTTACATGTCATATTCATTGAGACTTTTATAAGTTTTTGCTCTGGGGTGACATCGGAATACAATTTATAAAAAAAATGTAATAAAAACAAAGTTGTGTTTACAACGTGTTAGAATATCTTTAATTTTCTGTATTTATTTCTCATTTATTTTTATCAGATTTTTCAAAAAAAATACTTAAATCCTTGTAAAAAAAATCAAAATTTAAAAGCTAAAAATCATTATCAAATGAAAATTCTTAATTGATTAATTAATCATCAAAAATAAATTTAAAAATCCTTATCATTTAATCCATTTAAACTTTACTGTATTTTCTGAATCAAAACACAAATTTTAAATTTAAAAAAAAACCATTCAAAGTTTATTGCATGTTTTAAATCAAAACACAATAATTAAATTCATTTTTTTTAATTTACATGTATCTATATCTAGCTTTCTCTCATTTTGCTATTTCTTTAAAAATCAAAAGAAGAATTTTTTTTTTTGTTATTTAGATTATAATTTTTTCCTTTTATTTCGGTTACCTAGAAATTTTAATTTTTTATATCTATTTTGAGTTCATTTTTATTAAAACCTATGAATAATCGGCACATAACTGATTTTGTAGTCAAAATTATTCCTTTGACTCAATTTGACTGAAATATAAAAATAGCAACAAATCTGAACATGAAAGGGTAGAAATTATAAGAGCAACTTGCAATTGTCCGAACCTATGGGGCACCGAACTAAATTAAGCCTAAATCTTTTTCTCAAGAGCTCGCGGGATTGTAGATTTGCAAATTGCAGACTCTCTCTGAAGAGTGATGACTTGTCTTGACCTAAGGCCTTAACACCGTACTGCTTTGTTTGGTTATCGATTTAATTAGTAGTTCCTCTTGTGAAGTACCCACATGCTTCGCCGCATTTCTTGTAGTGTAAAAAGAATTCTCTCTCTTCGGAAACAGGTCAGTTTACTCAGTCCTCAATTTCAATCCCCAAATGTTTAATTTTCTTTGCAAGACTTTTATTTTCCAAAACGGGAAACGCTCTATCAGATCATCACCAACCCATGAACTGTATTTTCTTCAAAATCCTCCATCAATCTTATTACCCCCTCTCAAATACGTCTCTACTGATGTAAATCAAGACTCCTTTACAGTCTCCTATCTCATAAATACATGTGGATTCTCTCGGAAATCTGCTTTGTCAGCTTCAAAACACCTCCATTTCAAAACCCTAGATAAGCCTGACTCTGTCCTTGCCTTCCTCGAGAACCATGGATTCTCAAAAACCCAATTAAGGGACCTCGTCAAGAGATTCCCACTAGTGTTACAGTGCGACCCAGTCAAAACCTTTTTGCCCAAAATCCAAATTTTCCAATCTAAAGGCATCTCAAGTCCTGACCTTGGCGTCATCTTAACTGCTCGCAATGCTCCCTTGTCTAGAAGCTTAGAAAATCAAATAATCCCTTCTTTCAATTTCATTAGCAACTTGTTTCAGTCCACTGAGAAAACCGTTGCTGCTATTAAACGTTGTCCGGCTATTCTTTCTCGCAATGTTGAGACACACTTGGCACCCTATGTTAATATATTGCGAGATAATGGTGTGCCTGCATCCAACATTCTTTTGTTTCTGCGGTATTGGCCTGATTGTAGAGTAACGAATTTAGATAAGTTTAAAGAGGATGTTGAGATGGTGAAAGAAATGGGTATTAGTCCTTTGAGGTCCCAGTTTGTTGTAGCCATTGTTGGAATGAGGGGAATGAGCTAGACTCAGTGGCGAAGAAAAGTTGATGTTTATAAGAAGTGGGGTTTGTCTGAGGAGGAGATTTTTGCTGCCTTTGAAAAGTTTCCGTGGTTTATGATTGCATCCGTGGCAATAATGGACTTCTTTGTGAACAAAATGGGGTGGGAGTCTTCGGTGATTGCCAAGAGGCCGGTTCTTGTTGCACTGAGCTTGAAGAAGAGGATAATTCCTAGGGCTGCAGTTATTCAATTTCTGACATCTAAGGGTGTGCTCAAGAAGGAGCATTCTAACTTGATTACATATATCGCATACTCAGAAAAACTTTTCCAGCAGAGGTTTGTGAAATCGTATGAGGAAGCTCCTGAGCTACTGAAGCTATATAAAACGAAGTTGAAATTTCCTAATTGACATTTGTGGAAAGAATAATTTGAGTGAGGGAGGAAATGGCAGTTGTAAAACCTTTATGATATGAATCTGATCAGATTTGCATTCTCTTTGTGTTTCTTGATACCATTGAGTTATGCTTTTGCTCAAATTTTATGAGTGCAATTAGTCCCAATCTGATATTTTGGTTTCTGTGTTTTGAGTTGTCTTTGGTTTAACCTTCAGCTTAGCGGTGTGACGTTGTGATACTGTGGAACTATCTACCATGGTAGAATTTGAACGATTGCAATGATTAGATTATCCTCACTTTCCAGAATATTGAAGGCATTTTTTTTCTTTTGCTCAACCTAATATTTTGGTGCCAACTCCTAAGAGAACACAGGATGCTAGAATACACTCTAAAAAGGTATTGGCAATTTAGGAAGACTATCGAAGAAGTAAAGGAAATGGGTTTTGACCCTTCAAAGGTTCTCTTTTGTTTTAGCTGTCAGAGCATTGGCATTGTCACATATATAAGCAAACCAGTATGGTAAAAGAAATAGAATATTTAGAGGAAGTGGGGTTGGTATGATGAAGAGGTTGCTTCGGCCTTTTGTGTCCAGTGTGTATGATTTTATCTGAGGGTAAGAATGCAGCAATAAAGGATTTTTATGTCAAAAGGATGGATTGGAGCTTTCGGTTATTGCCAAGTGTCTGCCTTCTGTCTGATCTTGTCATGTCTCAGTTTTAGGTGTCTCTATTAACTTTTTTGATTTAGTCAACGATGATCTCTTTTTTCATGTATCTAGGTTAATAATTTGAAAAACTATGATCTGCTTTGCCTCTTTCAGTCTGTCAGTATAGATACATTGGCTTTGATTACCTTGGTAATTTCAAGATGCTTGCTAGCCTTAGAAATGGGATTTAATTGTCTTACCTTAGAACTATTTCAACTATTCTTTTGCTGATGAAAGTGCCGCAGATAGCATTCTCTTATAGATCATTAGTAATAACATCTTCCTATTTTTGACTGATCAATCAGTATATAAAGTTTCTGCAATTTCAGCACAAGTTGCTGCACCACCCTTACACAGTCTTGCTGCATAGGTTGCTTCGTTTGGAAGGAGGAACACATTGATAAAGAATGAGTTGTTGCTGTGCCATTGTTGTCAGTATTTGGTTCATGTTGAAGACCTTGTTTCCACTGTAATTTACAGTTTTAAATTTTAATCGACCGCTTCCCTTGTCCTTTATTTGCTTTTAGTTTGTTACCTTGATAGTATCTTTTTACTTACCTATTCATTTGATAGATTCTTAGTTGTGATTTATAGTTTCTTGAAAATTCACGTTTTAATACACTATATGCACCAAAAAAATTTCAAGTTCGTTACATGGATTGTTTCTTATATCAGTTGCCTATTGATTAGTGGATTCATAGTTTTCTTCTATGGTTTCTTGAAAATCCAGATTTGTTGTTTTAATGCTTGAGTTTGGCACTACTGCAAATAAAGTCCCAAGCTTTTTGTGATTATTGTTTGGACATTATCACCCCTGTTCTAAGCTCTCTAAGCTTAACAGCGAATAGCCAAGAAATCAAAATTTGCAGCGAATAGTAGTTTAGAACTGACTTGAAAATCCACCATTGCTAGAATCTCTGGTTTTGCTGTCTGGTCAGTTGTCACAATTGAGCCGCTAGTTTCATCTGACTCCCTCTATCAAATGCTGTTTTAACACGATGATTAGTCTGCAGAAATGAAGCTGAAGATTCATTTTTCCCGACACCTCTGCGTATTAAAATGATAAAATGAAACCATTGAAGTTAAGAAAAGAGGTAAAGCTAAGGAAACAATGACTTGGAACAGCAAGTAGTGACATCTACGCAAATGGGTGTGCGTCACGTAGGTGTAAAATTTTTTTTTTTTTTTCAATTTTTTCTGTGTTTTCAGTGGTTTTTTTCCATGTTATTAATGATTTTTTAAGATATTATTAATGGATAAAAACCGTTGTTACTGTTTGCTGTCTATTTATCAGCTCTCGGTTTGGCAGCTTTGGAGATGACTCAATCACAAGCAAATCTTATTCTTCGGTTAATATTTACCATGAATTCTAAATTTATTATTAAATTTTTTCAATTTCATTCTAAATTTTAATCCTAAATTATTATTCAAAATTTAAATTTAAAACTAAAATTAAATAAAATTATAATTTTTAAAATTATTTTAATATTAAAAAATATGATTTAATTTTAATTTCAAGTTTTAATTCCGATCACCAAACGGTAAAATTAATTGCCGGCAAATTTTTGAATTTCAATATTTTTTTTTTTCCGGTTTTGTAAGGAGAGTTATCAATGAAACAAGGCATTTACCTGACGTAGGATTTAGGATTTAACCCTCTCTCTCATGAAAATTAGCCAGGGTTCTCCAACTTGGTTGCCTTTCCGTTTGCTGGAATTCAAAATCCGGAGAGATTTCTCTCAAAGAGTCGGTCAGTTTCTTCTCTACTCTTCTGTTTCGATTACCGTTTCCCATGTTTATTTTATCTGCAAGACTATTATCCATGGAAGAAGATACACTATCACATCCTCACCGACCCATAAACTGCATTTTCTTCAAAATAATCCATTAGTGATGATATCTACCATCATCAAGCGAAGCAAAAGAACACTCATTTGCAGTCTCATATCTCATAAACAAATGTGGGCTCTCTGCAAAATCTGCTCTATCAGTCTCCAACCACGTCAATTTTGAAACCCCAGATAAACCAGACTCTGTTCTTGCCTTTCTCAGTAACCATGGTTTCTCAAAAGCCCAGATCATAAGTCTCGTCAAGAGATACCCTCCAGTGCTTTTATCTAAACCTGAGAAGACCCTTTTGCCCAAACGCGAGTTTTTGGCCTCTTAAGGAGTTTTAAGTACTGAACTTGCCCAGATCTTATCTCAAACCCGAACTCTTTTAAAGAGAAGCTTAAAGAATAAGTTAATTCCTTGTTTTAATTTCTTTAGAGAACTGCTTAAATCTGAAGAGAAGACTGTTGCTTCAATTAAACGCTTCCCGGCTATTCTGCTATGTGATAATGATTCTTGCCTCGCACATAATATAAACATTTTGAGAGAAAATGAAGTACCCGAATCGAATATCATTACACTAATTGAATACCAGCCTAGGTCACTCTTGACATGTACGAGACAGTTTAAGGATAAATTGGAGGAAGTAAAGGAAATGGATTCAATCCTCTGAGGTTTAAGTTTGTTCTGACAATTTTTGCATTGAGTTATATGAGCAAATCCACATGGGAGAAGAAGTTTGATGTTTATAAAAAGTGGGGTTGGTCTGAGGAAGATATATTTGAAACTTTTGGAAGGCATCCTTGGTGTCTGATGGCATCTGAGAAAAAGATGATGTCAATAATGGATTTCCTTGTAAATGAATTGGGTTTCCAGTTCTCTCTAATTGATAGGCGGCCATCTATTATTACACTGAGCTTGGAGAAGAGAATTCTTCCAAGGGGTTTGGTTGCTAAAGCTTTCTCGTCGAAAGGCTTGGTTAAGAAGGGCTTAAGCTTGTCTAGATTGTTGGAGACCACAGAGAAGGCTTTCCTTCAGTACTTCAACTGTTATGCTGAGGAAGCGCCTCAGTTGTTGAAGTTATATGAAGATGAGTTGAATCTTTCAAGACAATGCAGAACTGTGTAAGGAGGCGATTGTAGGATACAGCTTTTGTAGAATGTTCACATATGGTTCGGATTTTCCTCCTTGTGCTACTTTGATGATACAGTTGAATTTTTATTTTATTGTAGATACCCTGTATTTTGGATCCAAGAATGCTAATAGTCCAAATTACTTATCTAATCGGCAGTTCAAATTCTCTATTATTGTTATTACGACCATTTCTTAAGCCAACTGTGTGATCTATAGCCATCTGTGCTATTGCTGTTGAAGTTCATCTCGTTCTTGGTTGTGAGTGCAGTAAGTGCAAGTGTGCTACTTTCTCTCATTTGGTAACTTACTTTCTTTGATCTTACTCTGTAGTTAAAAGGCTTTTAACTCCATATTATATGCAGTTGTGAGGTATTAATTTTCGTCAGAACCATGTGCATATGTGTTGGGTTGTATCCTTTTGTTTGATTTATGGAACATTTATATGAACCTCATTTTGCAGGATTAAAGTACTCCCTAATATTCTGCCCTATGGACTTGACTACAGCAAAGATTAGGCCAGAGTTTGTTTTCTTGAAAGATTAGTAGGTTGTGTAGATTTGGACCAAGTTCCTCTTTAATAATGGATGAAATTTTTTGGATCAAGGCATAGTTGGATAAGTACCAGGTCAACGTTGGAAATGCCATGACATTCATCCAATGATGTGTATTGATTCAAAAATTCTTTCCAATTACTCAAGAGGATCTGGACCCGTGTAGATTAGTGCGTTTGTGGAAAGTATTGGAACTCGTCTTATTACTTGTATGGTAGAGTTTATGAAATGATTTCCGTTTTTTATAAACAGAAGTTAGGTCAAATACTCTTTAAAATGGTATGAAATCATATCTATTTCTAAAAAACTGAATTTGTTTAAGAAAAAATGTTTTCACTGTTATTTTACTAAACACTAAACAGTTATAACTTTACTATTGTTTTACCATAAACAACTTCAAATACCATAACCAGTTTCTAGTTTTCTATCGCTCAACCAAATGAGAGATGACAATCAGAAGCAATAGGTAGCCCTAAATGTTGGGAACAAGATATTGAATGTAGCCACAAATTGTATCTATTACTATTGAGGATTATGATCCTCTCCATTTGAGAATTTAAACTGAGTTAAGTTTACGATGAGATTGAATGTCACATCATCAAATAAAGAATATTTAAATTCAAATTTGTCATGATGATATTCAATCTCATCATGAATGTCATTTAAATTTTCAAATGGGAAGTATCGTGGTATTTGTTCTAAATGCAATTCCATTTTGAGATCTTATACCAAAATTTGCATTGTAATGATTTTTGTTTCAGGTTGGGATTGATGGATATCTTAGAAACAAACATTATCCTGAGCTTAAGGGTGGATTTGAGCTTAATCGAGTTCGGCTCGGCTCGAGCTTGATAATAAACGAGTTTTAATTTATCTATTTGAGTTTGAGTTCAAGATCGAGTTTTAACTATAATTTTAATAAATAAAAATATTAAATAAATATTAGTTTGAGCTCGAGTTTGGTTTGACTCGAGCTCGATAATATCTTATCGAACTGTTCGAGAGTCTTTCGAGTCAAACTTTAAGATATTCGAGTTTAATTTTCAGGCTCGAGTCAACCAAGCTCGATCTAACCGAATTTTGACCAACCTCGAGCTCAAATAATTCGATAAAAACTCGACTTGATTCTAACCTTACCTGAGGCCAACATTTTTCCATCCTTTTATTGACTAATTTCTTAAGTTGATAACTCTTCATAGATTTGATTTTGATCAATAGGCGATGGAACATGGGACATATGGCAGAAAATGAAGTGATTTGAAATGAAAACAATCCAATAGAGATTCTTATGTCATTTGCTCTTCCTAATCAAATAATACTATTTTCGTTTCATTGAAAAGAAGAGATTTTGAATTTAATTCATCGAAAATAATTTTTTTTTTGTATAATTGGCAGGAAAAAAACAAAAGTAAAAGTAAAAGAAAAGAAATTTAAACCATGCCAATGAGCCAGTAAGACCGATAACTACATAGACAATTCAGATTAAACCATCCTTGCCACGTGTACGCCAATGCCATGGAAACGAAGCGGTGGGTCCACTATTCTACCAAAGGAGCTTTCACACCCAATAATCAAAAATCAAAATTTACAACCGAAAAATAAAATAAAAGAAAAGAAATCTACAAAGTTCATTTTTGGCCTTCTCAATTTTTATTTTTAAGTTTTCGCGGTTATATCCCAAAAATCTCCATCTTCTTCTTCTTCTCCTCCATAATCGATCACCAATCACCAATCAAAAGTCACAGCATAACCAATCATCAATCACTGGTTCGTGTCTTTTGCTCGATCTCTTTCGCTTTATCTTCTTCTATCATGGCTACAGAGTATCTTCGCTATTGATTGGTAAGCACACACATTTTGCTTATAATATTTGCTTTGTTATATGGTTCTGTTTCTCTCAAATTAGGATATGGAAGCAAAAAATTTGGATTTTTTTCATTGTTATTTGCCTTCTCTGTTCGGTTCCTGGGAAAATTATTGAATTGGAGGGGAAAGAAAAATGAGTTGTTTTGAATTTCCTGTTATGTTCCATTTGGGAAATTGGTGAACTGAACCGAGCCAAGTAGTTGTATTTGGGGCTTAGCTGAGTGGATTTTTGTTTTATCTGTTTCGAATTCAACTAAAATTTCATCTTTGAGAATCTATTTTTCGTTTCTTTTGTTTTCCTGCTGGTGTCTCAGCAACCAAACATTGCTTAGCGCAGCTATGCTTTGATCGACGGGCATACATTTCGATCTTCTTTCTCTCTCTCTTTCTCACTTCATTTTCACCGTTTGTTGCGCAGAATCTGGTATGAGAAGTAAAGGAAACTAAGTTCATCTAGTTATTCTTTTGATAATGGTTGTACAATATTTTTACTATTATTGCCACATTAAGTATATAACGGCGTAAACTGTAAAGTTTAATAAGGGTTTTGATGTTATAGTTTTCTGGAGAACTATATGTCATTGGCTCATCCACATTCAACGTTATAGACTTGATCAGGTTTCTTTTTTTTTCTTTCTTCTTTTGTCTTTTCTATTTTTTGGGAGTGGGGGGCTTTCTCCTGGAAACGATTCTAGAATTCAATGAGGAAGCTAATTTTTTTTTGGTTTGGTAGATGGTGGGAATTTTTGTGAATTTTCCTTAGCCAGTGCATGAATTATATTGTTTTCACATATATCATATGATTTTATTTTCTGGAAGATGGGGAAGGGAGGGGGAAATAAAATTATGGAGAAAACAATTAAGTGAACATTTTTGAGGATCTGTTACCGTTGTGGGTTTGTATTTCATTGAGGGCATTGATTTGCTAACTCTTGTTTCGTGTTTTGGTACATTTCAGGCAATTGAGGAAGTCAGTCATGGCTCCGTCGAGGAAATCTAAAAGTGTGAATAAGAAGTTTTCTAATGTTAATGAGGTTCCTTCTAATAAAGATGGAGAAAATGCTAGCAAAATTAGGCAACGGGTGAGTTCTGCATTTGCTCAGACTTCAGAGGAGAGTTTTTGGGTAATTTTTTAGTGAATGAAATTCTGCTACTGTTTATCATACTTAGTTTCAATAGTTATGTGTGTTTCTGAATTTTTCATGCTTTAGCAGCAATATGTCATCCCAATCATTTGGCTTGTTATTTGGTATATTTCTCTCATGGCTTGGTTGACGTGTTCATCAGAGAAGAGTCTTGAGAAGGGGCTTTATTATAGATGCTAGATTTAGTTTTTCTTTGCTTGAGCTTTTTTGTAATGTATGTTCATCTTGTGCTTAATGTTTTTCACTTTAATAGCTTATTTGTTTGAGCTTCTATCTAGCGACTTCAAATGATTGTAGTAATGAAGAGTGTTTCTCTTGTTGCTACTGTCTATATATTTGTATACACTATGGATAGAAACAACCATTGTCTCAAAATAATTAACCGGTTCTCACAGTTTTTTTACGTATAGGTCTAGTTGGCTGATAAGCATAACTGGTTGAGATTTGCTTTATCGGACATTAACATACTAGGAAGTTGATAGTGATTGGTCAGTTCATGCCATGGTAATCTCAAGACAAAATGAATTGTTACCATGTCAGTGCCCATAATGGTGTCTTGCACAAAAAATTCTGCTGCAATTGGAGCATCTTTGTGATGTAATTTTACAGAAATGGTTGTGTTGCTTGGGCTGCTTATCAAAAGAGTGGGGGGGGGGGGGGGTGCGGCGCTGTGTTGCTGCTGGAACGTTAAGCTTCACCCCATTCATGAATAAAGGAGATGACCTCCTGTTTAAGGAGTTTGGTATTTGGATGAATTCCATGGCACAATAATTGTGAGATGGAGATTGCCAATTTAGTGTTTCTTTTTTTTTTCCTTGTGGTTTCTAGATGTGGAAGATGATAAGTGGTTCGTAATATTAATTCGGAAGTGAAAGTCTCTCAATCTCTCTATTTTAGTGCAAGGACAAGAATTATATTGGAAAATGGAACAAATTAAGGGTGCATTTATATGTAAAGTGGGCAATTAGTTTGTCATTTGTTGGAAATGAGCAAGTTTTGTCTTTTTCCCCAATGTTAGGGAACTTGCTTGCTGTGACTGGTAACACTGTGGCCAGCATTCAATATAATTAATAAATATTTAACAGGATAACGAATCTAAGTGGATATTAGGTTTAGGACTTTGAATCTTTCAATCTTTCAAGTTGAAAGATGGAAAATATCTTCTCCGGTCTAATTAATTACGAGAAGAAGAAGGCAAAAAATCTTATTGGTCACTCAGAAAATTCTTATTTACCATGTTTTGGCAATAACCCTGGTTGAAGTAATAAATTAAGAAAAGAACACAAGGGGCATGGGTGACTTTTATTGATAGACCCTTTGGGTTGGGACAATTCAGGAAATTTTCCCTGGCTCATTATTTTTTTAAGCAAAATTCAACTCTATGAGCTAAATTTGTTACTCTTATTTAGTTTTTAAGCTATGATATGGGCTTAATGTTACAACTCACCAACCCATATTGTATATAGTATTTGTTCTAATAATTCATGTTCTATCTATCGAAGTCTATTTATATCCAACATGGGAAGCGAATGGTTATACTTAATGTAGTAATTCATGATTGATAGTTTTGGTTATTGTATTAAGTTTTAGAATGTGCTTCTGCACAAAGTATGCGTAAATTTTCGTAACCATGTATTATCAATGTATATTACTGAAATCATGTAATAAATTTATATGTCAATACTCCGTATAAGAAATCTGAAACCCTCATTGTGATCAGCGTATATCATAAAGACATTTATACTAAACCCATAAAAAAATTAGCAATAACTTACTATGGCACAACAGAATTGCAGTTCTTTATTTTATTTTTCTTCTCTAAAAAATAGTTTGTTGAAAAAGAAGGCTACTATTGGTTCACTCAAGTAAGATTTTTATACGGGAGCACATAGGAAGAGATAAATGATTAGCTTGAAACTTCTTAAAAATTATGTTTCCACTTTGGTTATGAATCACATTTCTCTTTTACTTTACCGTAAGTCTCTCAAGTGTACCTTTTTCTCTGTCTTTTTGCTCTGTCCCTAAATGAGTAAATTCCATGTGGAAGGGGTGCAATATGTCTACCAAAATCTAAATATGAACTATTATTGTTATGTATCCGGATGTAGGCACTGCTTCACCATTCTAGTAATATGATGTCACTATAAATTATTGGGTGTAAATTTACCTTTAGTTAATTGTGATTCTTTGTTATATTCAGGCTACTTTAGAAGAAATCACCATAAGGGTCTTTTTGATATCGCATTAAGGTCTCACTTAATTTAATAGGGTGAAAAGTTTGGTTTTGGAAGTATTATAAATGTTATAACTATTTTGTATTACTTGCAGAAGAGAAAGTTGTCCGATATGTTAGGGCCTCAATGGAGCAAGGAAGAGCTTGAGCATTTTTACGAAGCGTACCGTAAGTATGGAAAAGATTGGAAGAAGGTTAGTATTGAATTTGTGATGATGGTGCAGTACTTTATTAAAGATTGTTTACAAGATCAAGTTCAATAATTTCAATTTCATTAAGAATTTGATCATTTTCTGGGAACAATTTCATGATTTAGTATTTGTAGCTTCCCATATTGTGTGGTTGGGATGGTTTTTATTGGTCATTACGCTATGGTTACAACATCTGTTACGACATTTCCTTCTGGTTATTGTTTCTTGGGGGTTTCTAGGTGGCTGCTGTAGTGCGTAACCGTTCCGTGGAAATGGTAGAAGCCCTTTACACTATGAATAGGGTAAGCATGACTTCCAATTATCTGAATATACCCTGTAAATTAGTTTCAACTTTCATGCCAGTTACTGTTGTTGTTTTTATTACTTTTATAAGCAGTATCTTCTATTCCTTCTTTTCTTCTGAGTGTGAGGCATCAAAACCCTTATGTGCACTAGCGGAGTTGCTTCTAACAATCAAAGTTTCTTATGTTTCCGCAGCTGTCCATTACTAGAAATTTTGATTCGATTCTGAAAACTTAAAATCATGTACTTCACTCTTATCATAGTATTATAAGTATAACCTGAAAATTTTTGTTAAGTATGGGGCACCTGATCAGTTTGGTGCACTCAACCACTGTTTATAATTCTTTTCAGTTATAGAGCTAGTCAGCTTGAAATTTGGTTTGGTCTGATTCACTAAGGGACTTCAGTCAAAATTGAACAAGTTTTGGTTGGTTGATTATTTTTCCTTTTTTTAAAAAAAAAATTGATATGAAACTTGATCATTCCAGTTTGAATTGCTTTAGTTTGAGCGAACTCAAGAGTTTTATGATATCAATTGCTAAATCAAGAAATTTGTTTCTTAGAATAAACTGGAAATATGTAGCCATGCTTTATAGGTATCGTTTGATAGTCCTGCCAATCCTTCTTAATATTTGATTTCTAGTGGATTTCTTTGTAACACATTGTCGCTATTTATCCCTATCCTCAACCCAATGAAGGAGAAAATAAAAAAGAGGGAATATATATATATATATATATATATAGAGAGAGAGAGAGAGAGAGAGAGAGAGAGAGAGAGAGGAGAGAAGACAATGTAAAATCACCCCTTTCTTGAAGAGAAAGCTGATGGTAATACTAGCATTTTTGTCAATTTTAATTGGTAATACTAACATGAACTGTGTTCTCAGGCCTATTTGTCTCTTCCAGAGGGCACTGCTTCTGTGGTTGGACTAATTGCTATGATGACAGATCACTACTGTGTTCTGGTAAGTTTCTTATTCGATCTACCAACATCCCTTAGGTTTCTAAGTTGATCTTAGATTTCAAAATATTCTTGTGAGTAGTAAGGTTATGCTTATAATTTAATTGAACTGGTTTCTTGCCTTCTTGGCAATCAATCTAAGAAGTGATACAACATTTTTGGCTTATCGGGGATAAGCAATAATTGTAGAAAATGCTGGTTCGTTAGTTGGATATTATTGTTATGTAATACGTACTTCATTTTTAATATTCTACATTCCAGCCTAACGAAATGCTTATTGTAAGATGATAATGAGACCAACTATTCTTGTGGGGGTAAATTTTGCCAACTAAGAGATGAATACTTCCTGTTTATGAGATTTTAATGATGGAGAATACGAGGAAGATTAGAATTAGGGAGTTTAATCTAAGAATTGGGGGATATGGGAATAATTATGTAATTGAAAATAGTAAGAATTATCATCTTAATTAGCCTCCTTGATTAGGATTAGGCTTATCTCTCATGGTTATCTGATTTGTTGGGTAATCTGATTTGTTGGATTATCTTCTTATGATTTAGTCTTTATGTTTAGGTTAGGATTTTTCCTATATATATGAGATTCTCATTTGTTATTCGGCAGCTTATGAATGAAATCAGACTAAATATTATTTTTCATACTCTGTGATTTAGTGTTGAGTCGTCCATGTGATTTGGACTATTGTTCCATGTGATTTGATTCAAAGTTCCCATTTGATTTGGGAAGATCCATATGATTTGGATCATCTATCTTTAATTTTCTAATTTCTTTTCAATTATTCCCTACTGTACGGCATCAAGTGGTATTAGAGCCCTAATTTCATTCCAGTGTGAGAAAGAAAGACCATTAGAAAAATCCCGCGTACAGTAACGAAACACATCTTCTTTTGCTGTCTGCCGTCAACCTCCATCACCTGCCACCGTCACGCGCCTGCTTCGCTGTCACGCACCGGTGCCGCCGTCAGAGAGTCAGGCTCAGACTGAGCCCTAGCCTAGCCAATTCAAAAAAAAAATTCCTGGTTTTATTTTATTTTTATTTTTTTACTGTAATTATTTATAATTTTTTTCCTGCCAAAAAAAGAAAAAGAGTAGAAAAAAAAACAGAAAAAGAGAAAAAAAAATTAATTATGTTTGAGGTGTTTTAGTTTATTATTATGTCTTATCGTATTGGAATTCGTATTTGAAACCTACAAACTCAACTGTCAAGTGCTTACTTTCGCTTGGATGACTTGAAATCCAAAGCTATATGGTTGGTGTTATCTTCCCCAGAGTATGTATGTAGAATATGAAAAACTTAAATATTGGGTTTATCGTGTTGAGAGACGACCTGAAGAATTGAAGAACCAATATGTGTATGAGTATGAGCTTAGTTCTAGAGATGTCCATGATTTGAATAGTATTGGCGATTATATTTATGATGATGAAGGAGTAGCTTATAAAAATTATTATTATGCTCCTAAAGCTACTTCCCATGGTTGTTTTGAGTATGATCGTGCTTCCGAAAGTTATGATGGGTATGATACCTATGACGAGGGTATGATAGAATAGAAGTCCAACCCATTAGCTTCCTCTCAAGTTCGAGAGAAGCTAATCCGCCTACTAAAAGAATGTAAAGAAACAGTGAAAGAATGTAAAGAATTGTGCAAACCGTTAGATATTATGACGGTGAAAGATGATCTCGAACTTGATAACTCAAAGCTCACTAATGGGGAAGACTCCGCAGAGCAACAAGAGAATATTGTGGAATATAAGCTAGTTCCAATCCAAGATCAAGTCGACGAGACTGAAGATATCCCAGTGGAGGTTGCACCAGTTGAGCCAGTTTCTTGTGCATTTGACTTTGTTGACCACATTGAGGTGGTTGAAACAGTTCGAGAGGACGATAAAGTTGCTTGTAGAAGTGACGCTCTTGTGGATCCACTTGCCCTTGCTATTGAGTTTATCCTCCCTACCTGGTTTCAAGTACTTCGGCAACAACCGTTTCCAACGATTTTTTTTCATCTTCTAGTGCTTTCACTTTCATGGACTTTAATGACCATGCTTTGTTTCTCCATGCCTCAAACTCTTGCTACTAGCACATTTTTCAACTCGAGACCGAGTTCTTTTTAAGTGGTGGAGAATGATGGGGAACATGAGAAAGATTAGAATTAGGGATTTTAATCTAAGAATTGAGGGATATGAGAATAATTATGTAATTGAAAATAGTAAGAATTATTATCTTAATTAGCTTCCTTGATTAGGATTAAGTTTATCTCTCATGGTTATCTGATTTGTTGTTCTTATCTTCTTAGGATTTAGTCTTTTTATTTAGGTTAGGATTTTCCCCTTATATATGAGATTCTCATTTTTTATTCGGCAGCTTATGAATGAAATCAAACTGAATATTATTTTTCATACTCTATGATTGAGTGTTGAGTCATCCATGTGATTTGAACAACTGTTCCATGTGATTTGATTCAGAGTTACCATGTGATTTGGATCATCTATCTTTAATTTCCTAATTTCTTTTCAATTCTTCCTTAGTGTATAGCATCATGAATGCTTCCTGTTTATGAGATTTTATGATGTCAAGGTATAGGTTAGTAACCGAAAATGATAACGCAGACAGGTGATCAACATAGTGGAAAATTTTGGAATTTACACAGTTGTGCTTGAGAGGTCTGCAGTTTATGAGTAATGAGAGTATGTATGGAAAGAATTCCATTTGAGTTGAAATGAAATGGATGAATTTGGTTTATGTAGAAGCGGAATGAATTCCGTTTTGTTCTTTGTGCAGTGAATGTCTAGATCTGATTGCTGAGTGGTCAATATAGAGACCGCTTTAATATTTTCCCCCTGCTAATTAGAGTTTAAATGCTGATATTAGTGATTATATACTTTTTCGGCATTTGGTACTTTTGTCTCTATGGGGTGAATTGCATCTTAATGAGGCAACATATCTTCAATTTGTACACTTTTTGTTTATATCAATTGATTATAGATGCATCTAGACAGTGCAACAAATTATCTGGGTGCTTGTATGGAACTGAATTTATTGAATTCTGGCCTGGCAGGGAAGAAGTGATAGTGAACAAGAAAGCAATGAAGGCACAGGAACATCTCGGAAACCTCAGAAGCATGCCCAGGCCAAATCTCAGGATCACCCTTCTAAAGGATTAGAGGGCCTGTCTGACCGCTTGCAATTTCAGTCAGCTGCAGGCTGTCTGTCATTGTTGAAGAAGAAACGCACTGGTGGAAAATCTGTGTCCCTCTCTCTCTCTCTCTCTCTATGCACACACATACTGTAGGTTCAGGGAGTAACTGAGTTCCGTGATATCTTTTGGTTACTGAAATATATTGCAGTTTCATTACTGTTTAGAAGTTTTATGTTGTTCTTTCATACATTTGTATGTTAAAATTTGAGATCATAAAAATAAGCTTCCATGCCTCCTTGAAATGCTTGGCACAGAGTGAATAAATAGGATTTTTCTTTTCTTAATTTTGACTTATACATGGCATACTTCTCCATTTATCTTCGGAAGAAAATTTCTCTTTCGTATTCTTCATTATCAAAGTGTTATTCAAGATTAACGATTTTGTTGGTGTTCTGGACTTTGTTTTAGGGAGTGCGCCCCGAGCTGTTGGGAAAAGGACTCCTCGTGTCCCTGTTTCATATTTGTATGACAAAGATAATATAGGAAGATATTTTTCACCAGTTAGACAAGGTTTGAAACTGAAGATGGATGCTATGGATGATGATGTGGCTCATGAGATAGCATTAGCATTGACAGAGGCTTCACAAAGAGGTGGTTCTCCCCAAGTTTCTCGAACACCAAACAGAAAAACAAATACACCCTCCCCTGTTCAGAAGGGTGAAAGAATGGTAATAACAGCTTTCATTTGCTTTCCAATATTATTTTTAAAATTATAAACTAATTTATCATGGTATTCAGCATACTGAATCAGATATGACCAGTGCCAAGCTTCGTGGTAGTGAAATTGATGAGGGTGGCTGTGAATTAAGCTTAGGAAGCACTGAAGCTGATAATGGAGATTATGCTGGAAATAGAAGTTATTTGATGAGTACAGAAGGTTCTGGTGTAGTAGAAGCTAAACAGAAGGGAAAGAGATACCGTGGGAAGAAGCCCGAAGTTGAAGATAGTGCAAACAATGATTTGGAGGATGTAAAGGAAGCCTGCAGTGGAACAGAAGAAGGACAAAAACTGGGTGCTGTCAAGGGAAAATTTGAAGCAGAGGTTGTGGATGGGAGAACTGCAAAAGCCTTAAATAAGGGTTTGAGGAAGAGAAGTAAAAAGGTTCTGTTTGGAGGAGGTAAGAATTTAAGCCAGGTCTCCTGCCCTCATCCCTATCCACCTTTTTTTATTTGTTCTCTCTTTTCCAAGAACATGCTACAAATGGGCCCCTGTTTTACTAAGGTAATGGCTGTTGGTTTTATTTTCAATAAATAGATATTTTATGCGCCTAATACCTGTTAATATTTCTTGTTAAAACTAGTTCAGTTTACTTGTTTATCAATATATACATCATGGGGTCTACAGATCCTGGTGGATTAAGATGAAAAGTTTAAGTAATATCTTTTCGTGTCCCTCGCCAAGCTTGTTTAGTATTCAAATTGATTATGGAAAATTTTAGTGGGGACTAATCTGCCAAAATTTGTACTTCTACCATCCCGTAATCATAATCTTCTTTGCATGGGCACAATGTTTAAGGAAAGGGAATAAATGCATGATAATTTCATTTTTTTTAACATCTTTTCAAAATGCCCTTTTGAAAGTGGACACAGTTTTGTTTTGTTTTTTATTATTATTATTTTGAAATGAGCTATAATATAAGTGAAGTGTTTAGTGTTTTAATTTATTGGTAGCGGACTTTCGTTCTGGAAATTCAATATGGAAAGTAAGAGTATGACTATGGGAAAGAGGGAGTAGTAATAGTTTTTCTGCTTCTCAAACTTACTGATCTGTCTTGAGCCTTTTCGTTATCTCTTGTTTCTTGATTGCTGGCAGTAACCCATTTTTGATTAAGTTGTGTACTAACATTTATTTCTTTAGCTTTACATATATCAGGATGATTATTGACAAAGGGATTATATATTTTATTATTAAATGTATATATTTCAAAGAAATCAAAGAAATATATATCACATTGAATTTCGTTCATGTGCGAATACCAGTGTTCCCTAATTTGAGCTCGCTCATTATCAGAAAAGGTTGCCATAAACCAATCAGATTTTTCTTTATTTTTAGTGGATAAAAAATCTTTTTTTAATATTTCTTTATTTATAGTATAATTGGAGTTGATTCTATCGATAATAAGGTTACTTCCTTAGATAACAAAGTCTCCGCCCTTTCTTCAAAAACCCTGGAGAGAAAGAGAAATACCCACCAACTTAATGTTATTATGAACTCCAATTATACTGCTATCCCAATTATCAGATAGTGATGAAGAAAGTAAAGAGGGAGTAGTAATAGTTTTTCTGCTTCTCAAACTTACTGATGTGTCTTGAGCCTTTTCGTGATCTCTTGTTTCTGCATTTGTGTGCATTGATGTGATGTCTTTTTTTAATTTTGGTATCACTCCTTAGAGTTTCAATTGATGTTGGAGAGATCAAATTTAGGTTTCACTTCTTGGTTATCTCTGAGGAAGGAGTGTCTCTTGAAGTTGTGGGAACTTTATTTTGTAGTTACTTTTCCTTTTCTTTTCGATTGAGAGTGATAATATTCTTTCTCACTGGATGCAGACACTATTACATTTCTGAAGAATTATCTAACAGTTCTATATCAATTACTTGAAACTAATATAACATTAGGATAATAATTATTTGGGATTTTATTGGAAATTATCTAGTTAATAAGAGTCTATAATTGCTCTTGTTTTTTTTTTCTTGATGTATTTTGATAATGCGTATACCTCGTATTATTCATTCTTCAGACTCATCTCTTTTCGCAGATGAAGGCACTGCCTTTGATGCCCTCCAGACTTTGGCAGATCTGTCATTGATGATGCCAGAATCTACCGCTGACACTGGTAAGATATAATATGTTTTAACCAATTAGTTTCATTAAGCAGTATCTTGAGAGGACTACTCGGTAACTTGAGGTGGATATTAAATGTTCTTCAGCTATCTGCCTCATTTGTTTTATCTTTATTATATGATTCATACATTTAATCATATGAGGAACTTGGATATTGACTGAAGTTAAAATTAAATCTCCCATGCAATATCATCCTATTATGTACTACGGACTAGTATATTAGAGGTTTGACTGTGGAATACTTTACTGAAATTGCTTTTAAGGGTGATAATGTATTTGATCTGTCACCCAGATGTTAATATTGGCTTACCGCTTTGATGTCCAAATGGATGGACCCTATTGACTATGATGCATGTCAGACTATAGTGCAAAATTTTCTGATTTAGGAGACAAAATTATATACTTTTTTTGGTGATAAGCCTGAAGCAACCACCTGATCTTGTGAACTTTACCATTGAATCTTCAACCAAAAATATATCTAAATTTGGCCAGTAATGGAATTGAAATCATAACCTTTTTAATAACATGAATGGTATGATAAGCCAAGATTGTTTTGCTTTTTTCAGGAATAAATATCTGTTGTGGGGAAGTATGATTTTCTTAGCATATTTTAGATATCACACTTTTGGTGGATTTCCTTAGTTCTTTCTCCCTTTCTGGCATTGGTTAATGAATGATTGCTTTCATATTGAGCCGTGTAGTAAGGTATTTTTATTGTTTGGGAAGTTTTATCTCATGAAATGCAAATGTGATTCTAGAGTCCTCCAAGTTTCTTCTAATTTTGACAGTATTTCAATTTGACTTCCCCGCTAAGGCTATAAAGATGAATACTTCTTAGCTAATTGTTTCTCCTCGTGACTTTTTTTTTTGATAAAACTCCTCATGATTTTTCATGTTCTCCAAGCAAGGTATATGGGTGAGTTTCATTTATACTGTTATAACTTGAACTGCAACTCAAAAATCGATCTTTGACAAACCAACTTCCAAAAATCTCTAGTCGAATAGTTTCATAAAGCGGGGATTTGTCTTTCAACTGTTGAACATGTGATTCTTGAATTTGCATTATATTTTGATGTATAATCATTCTGATTGTTTCAATTTAATTTGGGTGTTGTCATTCAAATACTGATTGTTTGTCTTTTCCTTTGTACTGCTTCCCTAGAGTTGTCTGTTAATTTGTTTGTGCCATATAATTGTCGCTGATTTAGGCAGATATGCGACTGAATATCGGGTGGAGTTATGCCTGTTGTGGTTTTATTCTACAAGGATTTATCTTATGTATCATCAGCTGACTTTATTCTAATTATAGTCCAAACTTTGGTTGTCATCTGTCTGTTAGAATCATCTGTTCAAGTCAAGGAAGAAAGAACTAGAAACAGTGACGAGAGTAGACTAAAAGGAAACAATTCAATTCCTGTAGTTAAAGTTGGTACCCTGAAAGCACCCAAACCAAGAAAAATCTTTGTTCATGATGTTGATGCTACTCCTGAAGCAGAGGGAACTAGTCAGAACAATGCTGTAATGCGAAAGAGGAGGCAGAAGTCCTCACCATTTAAAGTAAGGATGGATGCCTTGTTAATTGATGTCAGTTTGGTTGGTTTTTACTTTACTGGTGTAAAATTTGGTTTTTGGCGTGAATTCATGACCATATACAAGTTGCTTGCTGGTTGCAGATTCCTAAAGATGAAGCTCCTACAAGTTCTCTTTTTGCCGAATCCCCAAATATCGAGGTATATAAATATTTTTCCCTTTAAAATTTAGGAAAGGAGGTCAATGTCATCATAGACTTTGTTCTGGTCATAAAGGTGCATCTCTTATCCAATGTCTCTATGAATGTTTATTATAGATGTTCTTGCAACATATTTTTTCCCAAAATACAGGAAGTTTCATGTCTTGTTTTCAACTTATGAATTGATATGCTATCTGATTCTGAAGCTCAAGTGTACTTAAGATTATAAGGTTTGCATTCCTATTGTATAACTTAATTTTTGGGACCAGGATCTAGTATTTTTCTGGCTTAATTGCAAATTCCCCCCTCAGTTTAGGGTCAAGTGGCACATTTCTCCCTCAGTTTTCAAGAGGAGCAATTTAACCTGAATTTAAAAAATTGGTGCAATCTCTACCCTCCGTCTAATTTCGTTTGATTTTCGTCAAAATCTCCATCACGTGTTGCTTGCGTGAGCTCTTTGGCGCCAAAATTCTCGCCTCATCAGCATAGGTCAACCCTGCACGTGAGAAATTAAAAAAAAAACAAAAATAAAAACAGAATGAGCATTTAAACCTAACTGTAAAAGAACAAAAATACAGTAGAACCTAACCCTAAATCCTCAAATTTCAACACCAACTTAACAAAATAAAAAAAATGCAGAGGTTTGGGGATTTAGAGCTACTGCATTTTTATCTTTAACAGGCAGGTTTAATTGCTCCTTATGCTTTTTATTTTTTTCTTTTAAATTTCTCACGTGCAGTGTTGACTAGTGTTGATGTGGCAGGAATTTATGGAGATTTTGATGGAAATCAAACAAAATCAGAATTGCTCCAATTTGTTAAAGTAAGTGGTTAAATTGCTCCTCTTGGAAAATGAGGGGGACATACACCAATTGACCCTAAACTAAGATGATATTTTGCAATTAAGCCTAATTTTTTTCTTCACCAAGGAAAGTAATGTTTGATGTACTTATCTCAGAAACGATAATTGTTAGAACAAGAAGAAAACCTGTGAAACTTTCAATATACGTTATTTTTTATTCGTAGATGATTGGAAAAAGATATTTTTCCACCACTGATTGCTTCAGCTATGCCACTAAAGTTCAATGTAATCCATATGGCATGCAATAACTCTTGAGATTTTGTGTACTGAAACTGTTATCCTTTTTCCTTTTCATTTTTTTACTCTGTTTATACCATGCCTTGAATCACATCTATTTATTCATGTCTATCTTTGTGATTAATTGCTTTATTTGATAATGAAGTTTTAGTTTTTCTTCATAATTTGTGCCTAATAGCACTTAGAAAATTTAGCTATCTTTGTAATCTCTTGTGCTCTGAATTTAGTTTTTAGGTGATTTGTAGTCTGTTCTTGATGTTATTTTTATATCAATGCTAATGATTGTAGGTGAAATCTGAAGTAAAGAAGATTGTTAATAAAGGTAAACGCTCTCAAAATGCTGCACACACAAAACAAGGGAAGTTGCTCAAACCTCCTGAGCATACTTCTTCAAGTAATGATCGTGTAATGGAGATGGACGATTCAGCTCCATCAACCGTACAAGTTGTATCTGCAAACCGGGTCAACTTACCTACCAAAGTTAGGAGTAGGCGGAAGATAGAAACAAAGAAACTGCTGATGAAGGAAGATTCAAAGTCTTCAGAGAATATTGTGAATGGCCAATCTGATGTACCCATTCTTTCTCTCCATGACAAAGCATTCAATCTTAAGGTATTGTTCATCATTATTTACATGTCCATGAATTTTTGAGTTTCCGGTATCTTATACTATATTTTATCATGTAAATTTTGTAATTACAGGAAAAGCTTTCAAAGTTCCTTTCTAGGAATAAAGCACAGCAATGGTGTGTTTTTGAGTGGTTCTATAGTGCAGTTGACTACCCGTGGTTCGCCAAAATGGAATTTCTTGAGTATTTGGATCACGTAGGCTTGGGTCATGTTCCAAGATTAACTCGTGTTGAATGGGGTGTCATAAGGAGGTAGTTGCCTTTTAATTGCTGTTATATGTGCTTTTCATGCTTGATAAGTTTCGGCTACAGTACACTTCATTTGTACTTTTATGTTGATGGCAGTTCCCTCGGCAAACCACGGCGCTTTTCTGAGCAATTCTTGAAGGAAGAAAAAGAGAAGCTCAATCAGTACCGGGAATCCGTTAGAAAGCATTATGTTGAACTTCATGCTGGTACTAGGGAAGCTCTTCCAACTGATTTAGCTCGGCCTTTAAAGGTTGGACAGAGCGTCGTTGCTCTTCATCCAATAGCAAGAAAGATTCATGATGGAAGTGTACTAACTGTTGATCATAGTAGGTGCCGAATTCAGTTTGACCGACCTGAGCTAGGGGTGGAATTTGTCAAGGTACTTTTTTTTCTCAGGATTGCATCATTCAGTGACATCTTGCATATTCATTTCATTTAATATAAGTTGTTTTAGGAAAAAATCGTTGTATTTTATGATTTGATAGTTTTCCATCTTTTCACATCTCATTATTAGCACGGACAGTAGTGTGTCTTTTGTTTACGGATGTTTAGGGTTTCCACTTTCCGCCACATGAATGTCACTATAAATCGCATCACCCACGTGACATCACAATTAAAAACTATCGGAGGTAACTGATCAAAAAACCATTTGAGGTAAAGTAGATATTTGAAGCAATTTATCCTTTTCAAATTCATTAACCGCTTTCCCAGATATCATAGTTACTTCTCCAGTAATGTACTAATGTGAGGACAAGGGCAGTATAAGTGGTGATGAGGAATGCACCATGAGCTTGGAAACCCAACCTAGTGTTTGGCAAATGAAAGTTTAAATTAACTAATTATGTTCCAGAAAGTCCTAGTAAAAAAAAGTGTTTTCCAGAAAGTTAGTCAGCAGACAAATGTTACACTATATGTCTTTCACGGTTTGCCTTATTATTAGAAGAAATATTCAGCATCATTAGTGAACATCTGCAGAAAAGGCAGAAGTTATCTATGAAAACATGTTTCCAAAACCATTGGTCCATAGTACTCAAAAGATCATCTGCAGCAGATTTGAAATACAAAAATTAGTTGTTTGTTCTGGATGCTTTTTTTTATAAGTAAAATTTATTATAAAAAGGGCATTAAGAGGGTGTAACTCAAAGCCAACGACTATTTACAATAAAGGAAACCCACAAAATCTAAGAGATCATCATCATTTACAAAGAAATTCCCTTTAAACCAAAAATTGAGAGTTTTGAATCAATTATCTCTGATATTTCAGCTTTTCTATTCCATCAAAAGCTCTTTGATTCCTTTCTCTCCACACTAACCAAAAAATAGAGTGGGGGATCAACAAATAATTTATACTCCATCAATAGCTCTTTGATTCTTTTCTCTCCACACTAACCAAAAAATAGAGTGGGGGATCAACAAATAAGCCTTCTTGATCTCCTTAGATGCCTTCAATCCACTCTGAGCCCAAATTTCATCTTTCACGGAGCTTGCAGCCACCCAAGAGACTCCCAAAATTCTATAAGCCATCTCCCACAAACTTCGAGCTAACAAGCATTCTATCAAAAGATGATGTATGGACTCGGCACACTCTTTGCAAATATAGAACTTATTAGCGATCACTTTGCCCCTCCTTTGTAGATTATCTATAGTTAGAATTCTTTCCCAAGAAGCTTCCCACACAAAGAAATTAACTTTCTTGGGAGCACGAAAACACCAAATTGCTTTCCAAGGAAAATTGGGATGACCATCCAAAGGAACTTTTTCAAAGAGAATTTTATAAAAGTCTTTGGTCGTGAAACCTTTTTCCAGACAAGGCCCCCACCTCATCCTATCCTCTCTATCTACCTCCACCCTTGAATTGTATAAGGTTTCCAAGAACCTTGCTACCACCTCAGCTTCCCAATCACACACATTATAAATAAAAGGCACAACCCAAGATCCCCCTTCATTAGACAAAGAGATACAAGAGCTCACACTAGCTTCTTTATCCCTCACCTCACAATAAAGATATTCGAAAATTTGTCCTTCAAATGAGTATTCCCACACCAAGAGTCATACCAAAGCGGAGTCTTTTCTCCATTTCCCACCGACACCACAACATGGGGAAAGAAATCCTCCCACCCTTTCCGAATCTATCTCCACAACCCCACTCCATACCCCCTCCCCCCATTCTCCCTAGACATCCACCCAAAATTATCCACACATACTTGGCCTCTACTACTTTCCTCCAAAGGTGATCTCTCTCCACTAGAAATCTCCAAAACCATTTGCCAATGAGAGCTTTATTGAATAAAGAGATAGATTTTAGACCAAGTTTTCCTCTTTCCAAAGGTTGCTTAACCACACCCCACTTTACCAAGTGATAATTGTACTCCTCCCATGTGTTACCCCAAAGGAATTTTCTTTGAATACTCTCGAATCTATTGGCCACTGAACTAGAAATAGGAAAAAGAGACATAAAATAGATTGGGAGGCTAGAGAGTGCTCTTGATAAAAGTGAGTCTACCCCATTTTGAAAGGTAATGATTCTTACACCCCACCAATTTTTTCTCAAACTTCTCCACGATCGAGTTCCAAATACTTTTGTCTTTAAATTTAGCACCTAGGGAAAGACTAAGATAAGAAATAGGAAGTGATCCCACCTTACACCCCAATAAGCTAGCAAGGAAGTGACCATTGATATCTTCACCAAGAGGGATTAAATCACTTTTGCCAAGATTGGCTTCAAGTTATTCTGTGTAATTAATGTTCCAATTAGTTAGGGATTCGATTGTGTGATTAGGAGAGTTTCTCTCCAAGATAATCGTTTATTTCCTTTTTTAGTTTTTCCTTTGTATTATATAACAAGCTGTAACCTCTGTAAATATTGATTGAGAAATAATAAAAGAAGAAAATTGATTCTGTCTTCATGGTATCAGAGCCGACAACCTAAACGGTAATGTCGAGTGGTACGCCTTCTTCTGAAACCATCGACAACCGATCGGAGGCCATGTCTACCTTTGGTTCGAATGGAGCCGACAATTCATCCTTTCAACTCACAGTAGAAAAGTTGAATGGAAAGAATTATCTAGAATGGGCTCAATCGATCAAACTTGTAATCGATGGAAAGGGAAAGTTAGGATACCTTATCGGAGAAACAAAGAAGCCACCCTCGATCGACTCTTCTCTGCAAAAATGGCAGTCAGAAAACTCGTTGGTGACAGCGTGGCTGGTAAACTCTATGAAGCCTACCATTGGGAAGACGTACTTGTTCCTGCCAACGGCGAAGGATGTGTGGGACGCTGTTCGAGAAACATACTCGGATATGAAGAACTCCTCGCAGATTTACGAGATCAAAACTCGACTCTGGAAACTCCGACAAGGAGAGAGGGAAGTGACAGAATACTACACAGAGATGAAATCTTTGTGGCAAGAGCTCGATCTGAGCTACGATGACAAATGGAAGTGCGCCGACGACCTGGTGATACACCAAAAAGGGCAGGACAACGATCGGGTGTATGAATTTCTGGCCGAACTTAATCGAGACCTTGATAAGGTTCGAGGTCGTCTCCTAGGTCGAAGGCCGCTACCTTCCATCCGTGAAGTGTTTGCTGAAGTGAGGCGTGAAGAGAATCGCAGAAGGGTGATGATGACATAAACTGGGCTTAATGGGCTTAAAGAGCCTAATGGGTCCAGTGAGTCCTCAGCTTTAAATGTGAGGAGTGGACCAGGCCCAAACAACCAAAGAGAAACAAGGGACAAAGTGTGGTGTGATCATTACCACAAACCCCGACACACTAAAGAAACATGTTGGTATTTACATGGAAAGCCACCTGGGTGGAAACCTAGACAACCTGGAAAAAGTCGAGGATACCAGACTTCAATAGAAAATCAGACTGAGAAGAAGGTGGAAACGAGTAGCTGCAATCCATTCAATCAGGAGCAAATGGAGCATCTCCACAAACTTTTCTCTAATTTTCAGTCTTCAGGTCAAACCTCAAATTACATGTCTTCTGGTTCATTAGCCCACAAAGGTAATTATTTGACAGCCTTGAGTACTACCTCCAGAACAAAAATTCCTTGGATTATTAACTCTGGGGCCTCTAATCATATGACTGGTACTTACCATATTTTTTCCAAATACTCACCATGTGTTGGCAATCTCAAAGTTAAAATTGCAAACAGTTCACTTTCACCTGTTGCAGGAAAAGGAGATATTCAACTCTCTGATTCTATAACTCTTGAATCTGTTCTCTATGTTCCAAATTTGTCTTGTAATTTGTTATCTATAAGCCAATTGACAAAAAAATCAAAACTGCTCTGCTAAATTTCTTTCTTCTCACTGTGTTTTTCAGGATCTATTATCGGGGAAAACGATTAGCAGTGCTAAAGAATGTGGGGGGTTCTACTACTTTGATGAGGTGAAATTGAGTAGACAGCCTCAAACTACAATTTGTGATTCTGCATCTGTTTCAAGGGATAGTGAACTTATGTTATGGCATTTTAGAATGGGTCACCCTAGTTTCCAATATTTAAAACATTTGTATCATTCCATCTGTTCAAATAAAAGGATTTCTGATTTTCAGTGCGAAATTTGCCAACTTGCCATACATCAACGTACTTCATTTCCCATGTCTAAATATCAACCATCTAAGCCGTTTGCTATGATCCATAGCGATGTTTGGGGACCTTCTCGTATCCATAACCGAAACCGCACAAAATGGTTTGTCACATTTATTGATGACCACACTCGAGTTTGTTGGGTTTATCTTTTGAAAGAAAAATCTGATATTTGTGTTGTGTTTAAATATTTCTATTCCATGATCCAAACACAGTTCCAAACCAAAATTCAAATTTTGCGAACAGATAATGGCAAGGAATATTTTAACTCTATTCTAGGGGACTATTTACAACAAAATGGCATTATCCACCAAAGTTCATGTGTCGACACTCCACAACAAAATGGGGTTGCCGAATGAAAAAACAGGCACTTACTTGAAGTAGCCCGTGCCTTGATGTTCACCACCAAAATACCAAAAATGTTTTGGGGAGATACCATTCTCACAACAACTTTCTTAATTAATAGAATGCCCAATAGAGTCCTTTCTTTCAAAACCTCCCTTTATACTTTACAAACTCTGTTCCCTACCTTCCACATATACTCTCATCTCCCTCTTAAGGTGTTCGGATGCACAACATTTGTTCATGTCCACTCACATAATCGAAGTAAATTAGATCCGAGAGCTACAAAAGTGTGTTTTCATCGGATATTCCTCCACACAAAAAGGCTACAGGTGTTATGATCCTTCAACAAAAAGGGTATTTGTTAGTCTTGATGTTACATTCTTTGAAAATACACCTTTCTTCCAAAAAACTTCACCTCAGGGGGAGAATGACGATGAAGATGATCGTTTTTTGGACTTTGATGTTTCGTTATCTGAATCTAGCCATCTCTCTCATTTTACTATGCCATGTACAGAAGAACACTTGAACTTAGGGGGAGATATGGAAAAACAAGGTGACAGGGAGATGCTTGTCTACTCAAGGAGACCAAAGTCAAAGCATAGGGAGAATCTCACACCTCAAGCACCGAAAGAGTCTGAAACGGTAATAGTTCCAAGTATCCATGAGCCACCCACCATTACAGGTACTTCTGATATTGATTTACCCATCGCTCTCAGAAGACAACCTCGATCATGCACATTACATCCCATTTCTAGATTTGTATTTTACAATAATCTATCCACTGCTTTCAGTACTTTTACCTCTAGTCTCAACAATATCGAAATTCCAAAGAATGTACAGGATGCTTTGGCTATCCCTGAATGGAGAAATGCTGTAATGGAAGAGATAAGTGCACTAGAAAAGAACAAGACATGGGATGTAACAGAACTACCAAAGGGAAAGAGACTAGTAGGTTGCAAGTGGGTATTCTCAGTGAAATATAAAGCTGATGGAACTCTAGAAAACAAAGCCCGTCTAGTTGCCAAAGGCTTCATACAGACGTTTGGTATTGATTATACAGAAACGTTTGCACCAGTAGCAAAGCTGAATACAGTTCGAGTTCTCCTATCTTTGGCAGTAAACATTAGACTGGCCTCTCCAACAACTCGACATTAAAAATGCCTTTTTGAATGGCGAGTTAGAAGAAGAGGTCTACATGGAACTTCCACTAGGTTTCAGTAGAGGACGTGAAGATAACAAAGTGTGCAAACTCAGAAAATCTCTATATGGCCTTAAGCAGTCTCCTAGAGCATGGTTTGACAGATTTGCCAAAGTATTGAATAGTCAGGGATATCAACATGGCCAGTCAGATCACACTATGTTTTTCAAGGAAACTAAAAATAGAAGAAAAACAATTCTGATTGTATATGTCGACGATATAATCCTAACAGGGGATAATGTCGTTGAAATGGAGAGATTGAAAAATATTCTGGCCAAAGAGTTTGAAGTTAAAGATCTTGGACAAATGAAATACTTCTTGGGAATGGAGATTGCAAGATCCAAGAAAGGAATTAGTGTTTCCCAAAGAAAATATATCATCGATCTACTGACAGAAACTGGCATGCTTGGTTGCAAGCCAAGTGATACTCCAATCGAAGCAGGAAAAAGGGCAGAATATGGTGATCCGGTTGACAGAGACAGGTTTCAGAGACTAGTTGGGAAGCTGATCTATCTATCCCATACCAGACCTGATATCGCAGTTGCAGTAAGTGTTGTGAGTCAGCACATGCATTCACCAAAGGAATCCCATATGGAAGCAGTATATAAGATACTCAGATATCTTAAGGGCTCACCAGGGAAAGGATTATTCTTCAAGAAGAGTGAGGGTAGAGATGTAGAAGTTTTCACAGATGCGGATTGGGCAGGGTCCGTTGAAGATAGAAGATCTACTACAGGTTATTGCACATTTGTATAGGGAAATTTGGTAACCTGGAGGAGTAAAAAACAGAATGTGGTGGCTAGGAGCAGTGCAGAAGCAGAGTTTAGAGCTGTTGCACAAAGAATGTGTGAAGTTTTGTGGTTAAAAAAACTCTTGGAAGAGTTGTTTGTCACAGTAAAGTTTCCTATCAAACTTTATTGTGATAATAAAGCAGCAATAAATATATCGCTTAATCCAGTACAACATGACCGGACCAAACATGTAGAGGTGGACAGACATTTCATAAAAGAAAAGGTTGAGAAGGGTATTATCTGCATGACTTATGTTCCTACGGGAGATCAAATTGCAGACGTCTTCACCAAAGGTCTTTCAAGACAAAGTTTCGTTAATTTCATAGGCAAGCTGGACATGATCAACATATATGATCCAGCTTGAGGGGGAGTGTAGAAATCCTAGTTATTCTGTGTAATTAATGTTCCAATTAGTTAG
This sequence comes from Bretschneidera sinensis, assembly GCA_023935145.1. NCBI lineage: Eukaryota > Viridiplantae > Streptophyta > Magnoliopsida > Brassicales > Akaniaceae > Bretschneidera > Bretschneidera sinensis. Next base: position 93,385,109 of record CM043699.1, read on the forward strand.
GGATTCGATTGTGTGATTAGGAGAGTTTCTCTCCATGATAATCATTTATTTCCTTTTTTAGTTTTTCCTTTGTATTATATAACAAGCTGTAACCTCTGTAAATATTGATTGAGAAATAATAAAAGAAGAAAATTGATTTTGTCTTCAAAAGTTCTCATAGAAGTCCCTAATAGCCCCTTTTATATCCCCTATCTCCTTATACACATTACCATCAACCTCAATGGAACTAATAAAGTTAAACCTTCTATGAGCATTGGTCATACGGTGAAAAAACTTAGTATTTTTGTCACCTTCACAAAACCACAATTCTCTAGATTTCTACCTCCAAGAAATTTCCTCCATGGATATGAGCTTGGCTAATTCCTTCTTAGCTACCACCCTCGAGCCAATGTCATCCCTTGAAAGACCCACTACAACCTCTTTCTCATCCAACCCACTGATGTCACCCATCAAAGCATTAATAGCTGAGTTAACATTATCCAAAGATTCTTTATTCCATCTTTGCACTTCTTCTTTGACACTCTTCAACTTCTTTGCCACCACAAAGCTAGCAAAACCACTAACATTACATCCCTCGCACCACCTTTTAACCAACTTCCGAAATTCGTCCCGCTTCAACCACATATTCTCAAAATGAAACGGAGTCGTACCTCACAACATGCTTCCTACTTCAAGAACCACGGGGTGATGGTCCGACATGGGATGCTTAGAGTACAATGTTTTAAGGAATCATTTATGATAGCAAAATTTTAGTCTATAACAGTAGGATGTACTAGAAAGATCGTGTATGTGTTGTGCTTTGCATTTAAAACCTAGAATAATTAAATTTTATTGAATTGCAAGTTTTAAGTATCTATCTTTTGCCTTTTTTCTTAAAGAAAACAGGGAGAGAAAAAAAACTGTTGTTCCTGTTATTCAGGTGTAATACTTTCTTTTGGCGTAGGATATTGATTGCATGCCTTTAACTCCGTTGGAAAACATGCCTGCATCTCTTACAAGGAAGAATGTCACTGTTGATCGATTCATAGAGACTTTCAGTGAGCCCAAAATGAATGGGAAACAAAATGAAAGGACAACAGAAGTATATCAGAAATTTGCTCAATGTGATAACCTGGAGAACACCAATAGTCCTCATATTTCGACATCAACTTATGATCTCAGCAGTTCGTTACAGCAGCAAAAGGTTGGTAGTCCTTGCAATTTTTTCAAAGCCTTAAGTTCACGTATCAGAATTAGGTTATATTGAAGGAAGGAAAGCGTGCCTGCTTTGGATGAGGATTATAAATTGTGATTACTTTGAAATTCTAGTTCAAGCAAAATGTCACCTCTTATTGTCTTTATTAGGTACCAAAAAACATTCCTTTTTTTGTTTATTCTTACTTGCATTTCAGTTTTCTAGAGGCTGCAATGTCAGTCAGTCATATTTGTAGGATATTGTTGCCTCTGGTTGTGTCCTTTTAGCAAAGCCAGTATCTAATGATATTGACCTTGTTGAATGATCTCAAAACTTTGATGACCTTTATAATGCCCACAGTTTTTCGAAGGAGAAGATTATTTCTTATTTTGTCCTGGAAACACAATCAGGAGTATACTATTCAAAGCCTGTCTTATCAGCAAATCCAACTGAATTAACTCCTTTGAACTTTTAATCAGATTATGTTCATCATTTTTGCACTTTTCTATAAGACTCAGCCAATTGTTATCCTAACTATCTATAGTTCGCTACAAGAATGCTCTATTTACCTTTCTTAAATTAGGGCCATAGTTACTGTTTTTTCCTTTTTCCTTTTTCACATTCTTTTCTTTTATATTCTGATGACAGCACAGCCTTGTACAGTTGTACTTTTGCTGCTATAGCTTAAAAATTGTTATATAAATATCTAGAAACTGAGTAAATTTGATGTTATCTAAGCAAAACTTGTTTGGATAGGGTGGTCTTTCAAGTTCCAATTCACAAGTTAAAGTTGGGGTTAGTGAAACTGTTAATGTGCAGCAAGCATTAAACTCTCAGCTTTCTAATTTTGCACAGATGAAGGCAAGGGAAGCTGATGTCCAGGCTCTCTCTGAGTTGACTCGTGCTCTTGATAAAAAGGTTCTGCTCTTTATTAGTTAATGATGCATCAACCTTATATGTTTCTACTCAGATCCTTTCTCTTTTTGACGTAGCTTAACAGAAGTTCCCTATCTTCAGCTTTGAATTCATAAACACTTTTCTGGTGTTTAAGTTCATTTTCCCCATGTTGTCTTTCCTACTTCAGTTATTTCACAATATTACCTTTTTTATCTTGCTTATATTATCTTGGAGGCTTTCATTTAATCGTAAATCTTTTCAGTGGCTTTTTCTTTCTCTTGTAGGGAAGTGAACTCTAATGGTAGCACACGATTATTGATATAATTAATAACGAGAAAAGAAGATTATTTCTATAAATTGAAATATTAGGGTGATATAAAATATATATATTTATATAACTAAAATACATGGAGAAAATAGATTGCAATAAGTTATAGAGAAAGAAAGAAGTGTGATCTCATTTTCTTTTAGGTTTTATGTCTGAAAACAAGAATGAGAACTTTTGTCGGTGTGCATATTGTTAATATATACTCAAATGTTCTAAATATTTATTTCAGCGCACCCAAAGACTTGAAGTTTCATTTGGGTGTTGTGAATTTTAGAGAAGGAATCTTATCTTCATAACTAGTGTTATTTGCTTGAGTGCGATTTATTGTATCCTAGTAATATTTGGCTATATAATTTTCTATTCTGCATTGTAGCTGTTGTTATCAGAAGCTAATGTAAAACCTTTCTTGAGTCCTCTTGCAACATTGCTATTAGAGTAAACTGATGCGTCGTATTAGAACCTGTAGGAGGCTGTGGTGTCTGAGTTGAAGCGCATGAATGATGAGGTGTTGGAAAACCAAAAAGATAGACACAACTCTTTCAAGGACTCAGAAGCCTTCAAGAAGCAATATGCTGCAGTTCTCTTTCAGCTAAGCGAAGTCAATGAGCAGGCATGATTTTTCATGGATAATTTTCAAACTTAAATCCCTTTTCCTTTATTAAGCACCTTTATTCCTTACCTATGGTACAATGGTTTGACAAGATTGCCTTCCATATGCAGGTTTCTTCTGCTCTCTTCCGCTTGAGGCAACGCAACACATATCAAGGAAATTCCTCACATACATGGTTGAAGCCCATGGCCAGTTTAGGTTACCCAGGTGGTCACTCAAGCTCCTTTGATCGTTCTGCATCTGACACCCAAGAATCTGGATCCCATGTGGCTGAAATTGTTGAAAGTTCGAGAGCAAAAGCACAGAAAATGGTTGATGCAGCTATGCAGGTATGTAGAGTCCATTTAACTGTATAGCTGCCTGGCGTCTTGTTTGCAAATATAATGTCTGTAACCATATATTCTTGTAGTGACAAGTGACCAGTTTGTCCGTTTATTTTTTTCCAAAGTATTTTGAGGTGGACCTTTTAATTGAAACTATATGTTTGATTGTTGTGTTTTGTGCACAAGTCAAAAAACTTTCTGGCACAGTATTTTAGCCTCCTCTATTACAGTCAAATGCTCATCCCAATTCGATTCGTATTTCACTTCATAACAACTTGAAAACTCATGTTGATAGTCCCAGGTTCATGATAATTTAATAATTTGGTCCTTCAATCAACGGGTCTTTCCATATATCAACATCTAATGAAATACACCGGCAGCATAAACGGCTGCTTCACTTTTTTAGCATCGATATCACTGTGCATATTTTGACTACACATGATATCTATTTCAGGCAATGGTATCATTGAGAAAAGGGGAAAATAATGTTAAGAGGACTGAGGAGGCTATAGATTTTGTAAATAATTATCTTTTAGCGAATAATACCTCCACTGATTCAGTTCAAAGACCCCCAGCTTCTCAAGAACAGCTAACTGCCTGCACATCAACCCCATTAGCAACTAGTCATGCACCTGGCCCTCAGTTGAATTTGCCAGACCAAAATGAGGCACAGATCCCTTCAGAACTTATTGCACGCTGTGTAGCTACTTTACTCATGATTCAGGTAATTTAAGAATAGGTTCCATAAGCTTATTTTTGCTTCAAGTATTTTAGTTTTTCATGTTGATATGCTCTTACATTCCAGAAGCGTCAGAATCAGAAAGTTGGATATCCTGCAACTTTCTGATGTTGAGGGCTGTTCATAAATATACACAGTGCCTTTTGGCATTGTATGCGCATAAGCTCCTTAGTTATGTGACATGGCATGATTACTAAAGTTGTAATCTTGTTATGACATCACCTGTTCAGACTTGTTGAATGAGATGGATTATAATAAAATTAAGTGAAAAAGAGTAAAATTTACTTTTGGAAAAAAAATCAGCATCGTTAAATGCATTTTTAGGATGGGGTATGTCTCTTACATAGAATATTAATGCACTAGTAGTCTGCAGTATAAATGGTATACAAAGTCTGGTTTTCCAAACATCCTCACCCCAAATTGCAGGAGTATCATTTGAGTAGCTGCTTGAGAGACAATGCTGGTTGTTAACAATGCTTTTTTGATATGAAATACTCTATTATGTTTGATTGTTATGTTCAAGAAGTACAGTTTTCTAAACGTAATTCTAATCATTTGCACAAAACAAATTGCAGAAGTGTACAGAACGACAGTTTCCACCTGGTGATGTTGCCCAGGTACTAGATTCCGCTGTCACAAGTTTGCAGCCATGTTCACAGAACCTTCCAGTTTATGCAGAAATACAGAAATGCATGGGAATTATTAGGAATCAAATATTGGCACTGATACCTACATAGGCTCGCATCTGTTCCTTAATTTGTTGTTTGTAAAATGTGTAATGCTCGAGTGGAATTCTGTGTCAGCCCAGTTATTGAACGCAATAACCCTGAACTGTTTTTCCCTTAAGTCTTCTATTTTTCATTATCTTTTCCTTTTCAACCAGTAAAAGGAATCAATGCATGTTTCAAAGTTCCTGAGATGTTCTACGTGCACTCCTGAATATATGAAGCTAACATCGCCTTTTCTTCTACTTCATGCGTTTTTAGAGCTATATCAACATTTACAAGCTTTTGTATTCACTTGGGATATTATTGCACATTTGCACATAACGTAAATGCTTAGTAATAGCATCCATATTTCAATTCGAAGTAGAGATCCGAGAGAGATGGTTGTAGTTCAACACGAGTTTTTTTTATTCATCAAATCTCACTATTGCTCAAGTGCTTCACAGCTCATGTTAAATTATGAACTTATTCTCTATGTTCTAGAGTTAGATTATTTTATTTCGTTTCAATTTAATATATAAATTTTTTATAAAAAATTTAAATTAATCATTTTTCATCCAAGATTGACATTGGCAGTTGACAGAGTTCATAGATAAGTGCTCATGTGGACATTATTTATTGGTTTTGACAGCAAATAAAAAAAAGGTTAAGGCCTTTGTTTTATTTTTCCCTGTTTTCGTTAGCATTTTTTAAAGATTAATGTTCCAATTATACAAGGAAAATATCGAAACTTAAATATAAGAAAAGAATGTCAATATCTAACATAACCTGACAAAAACCCAAAAAACTCCTTCAAATATTGAGAGATGAACAGGAAAAAGATCTGTCGATTGAAAATTTAAGAGCGAAACCTTTGCAGAATAAATTGAAGCATAGTAAATTATGCATGTATTTGGTTTTGTTTGGTTTTCCTTAGTAAATTGATTGTCTTGAACTTATTTAAATCAACTTACTTTTAAGTTAACTTAAAGGGAGAAACCAACATGACCATCGTGGTATTAATAAGCACTCCACACGAACTTGCGGCTTATAAGGCAGGGGTCAACCCATTTCAGCGCCTTTTAAAAGGCAAAACAGAAAGGGCAATATCTCAAGTCTCAAGTTACAATACGCAACAAAGACCCTCGATTGGGCCAAACAACATACATAGAGAGCGTGAGCGAGAGCGGAGGATGGAAATTAAACAGAGAAAAAGAAAAACAAAGACCCCTATGACCCTATCTTTCTTTGCCACATATCTTGCGGTAACAAACTTTTGTTTTAAGATTAAGTTCATAATTTAGCCAAATCCTTCCATACTTCCAAATTCTCAAGCACGTGGCAATCGTCCATAATCAAGTCATCAGAAGAGATCATTTGCTGGAAGGAATAGAAAGATATAGATAATCACACAAAAAGTTTGATCATTGCCCTAATTCATCTGTTAGAATATTGTGAATATGCTCGATTAAATCTGAAGCACATTTGCAATTCCTTCATCAAATGGGGTCTACAATCCAGACAGAAAAGAAACAGAACCAAATTTGTATGACCAAAAGGGATTGGCTAATGTCCACCACAGGATCTGTTAGCAGTGTGCATAAAATGAACTGACTGATCTACAGGTCAGACACTAGAAAGGAGAAAACAAAAAAAAAAATTAAGGGTGGGGGAAGAAAACCCTTGTACACCCTTCATCCTTCCGTGTCCAATGGATTGGCAATGAATTCTACTTAGCCATTGCCAAATTTCTCCTTCACCTGATTAAAACCTATTCTGACTTCAGCTTCTCTAATGCTCTCCTGCTAAAGCCTCTAATATATTCAAGTAACACCTATAGTTAAAATTAAAAATTACAACTTCATTTTCCTGGTCCACCACCAGCAACAGAGAAAACTTACCACTAGATAAGAGTTGAAACACAAAGAAAGAAAATGATTACTCCGTACTAGAAAGCCTCAACAGCAAATAACCTTCTGTTTTTTTGCTTTTGATTTTTTTGTTCTTGTTTTTCCTCTTCTTATGCTCAGAAATTTTCACTTTTCCTTCTTCTGAAGAATCCTGCCATATATATAACAAATTAATAAGCAAACGAGGACCAGCTCATATCAATAGATTTTCATATGCTACCAATTACAGGAATATAGAGTTAAATAACCTCGGAGTCACAGAAGGAAGTTACGTGCCGAATTGTTTTTCCTGAATTTGAAGGGCCACCTTATATATGCAAGTGAAACAGATTAGAAAATCAGATAACAATTTCTAGTTAATGACATCTTTGTGAAAAACTAAAATCTCATAACATAGAAACAAATTAATTGGACCACCAATATGAATATCACAATAACCTATTAAGGGTTCGAAGAACCGAAATAAATTAGCTTCACACTAACACAGTCCTTTATGATGCCAAATTGATTAAAAAAATCAGGATTTCCCCATAAAAGTGTAACAGAATAACTAATAACCTTCCATGATGAAAAAATGTCAACCGAAATAAATTAGTCACACTACTATGATCCTTCATGTATGGCAAATCAGGATTTTTCCCATAAAAAAGTAACAGAATAACTAATAACCTTGTCGAGATTAAAAATTCTCTAGTCAACCATGAAACATGGTCTCCAAAAAGAACAGACCTTTATCTGGAGATCAAGTAAATTTGCAGTTCATTCTTCCCGTACAAATTGTTTTTGATAAAAACAGAAATTGCATTAAAGGGCACCAAACTGATGCCATCCCAAGTACAAAAAGTTGCTCCTCATACAAACTGTATAGGAAGACAAGCTTCAACCCTCAAAATCACTATAGGCAACAAGTTGAAGAGAGGAGCCGGTAGGAAAGAACAACCCATGAGTAAGTGAACCTCGAAGATAGTGGATGATGCGTCGAACTGCAGCAAGATGGAGATGCCGAGGAGAAGACATAAACTAACTGACCTGATGAACAGCATAAGAGGTATCAAGTCGAGTAGTGGTCAAGTAGATAAGACTCCCAACTAGGCGCCGATAGAGAGTAGGATCATCCAAAAGGTCCCCTTCATCTTTCCTGTATTTGACATTTACCTCCATAGGAGTATCAACAGAAGAAGTGTCCTCTAAACCAGCCAAAGTGATAAGATCTTGAATATACTTATGCTGGTTCACGAAAATACCATTGGCCCGATGATGAACTTCCAATCCTAAGAAGTATGTGAGCTAGCCAAGATCTTTCATATGGAAAGTTGCATGTAACAGCTGCTGAAGCTTAGTAATCAAACCACAGTAAGTGCCAGTAATGATAATATCATCCACATAAACCAAGAGAAGGACTATACCCGACGCAGACATGTGGAAGAAGAGAGAAGAATCATACTGACTTTGTGTAAAACTGAAGGAAAGAAGTGTACTGCGAAACTTCTCAAACCAAGCCCGGGGCTCCTGCTTGAGCCCATACAGAGAACACCTTAGCTTACAGACATCATGAGGAGAAGAAGTAGTCATACCAGAGGGAAGCTTCATGTAAATCTCTTCCTAGAGATCACCATGAAGAAAGGCATTCTTCACATCCATCTGATGCAGTTGCCACGACTGTGAAGCAGCAATAGCTAAGATGGTTCGAGCCGTGGTCATTTTGGCAACAGGAGCAAATATCTCCCCATAATCAACCCCATATTCCTGCTTGTTACCCAGAGCTACGAGGTGAGCTTTGTACCGGTCCAAAGAGCCATCAGAACGAAGTTTTATAGAGAAAACCCATTTACTCCCAATAGGTTTGACTGTAGAAGGACAAGGAACAATATCCTAAGTGTGATTCTGCTCAAGTGCTTGAAGTTCTGCTTGCATTGCATTTTGCCAACACTCATGTTCCATAGCCTATTTGTAGCAAGAGGGAATTGAAATAGTGGATAAAGTAGCGACAAGAGAGACAGGAGAGAAGAAACCATACCAAGCAGGGGGTCGAGAAAGACGAGTAGACCGACGAAGAGTGGTGGAAGCAGGGGCAGGATCAGTCGCCGGGTCAAGATCGGAAGGGGGCACAGAGGAAGTGGAACCAGACTCATGTCGACGACATCTTGCATACACAAAACCAGGTTTGAACCTTTCCACAATTGTTGGGGAATCAGAAAAACTAGGCAGAAGAGATAAAGATGCAGATGGCTGCTCAACATGAGATGGAAAGAAATATTGAGTTTCAAAGAAAATCACATTCCTAGAAACCCGTATACGACGAGCATGGAGATCATAACAAACATAACCCTTCTGAGGGATAGCATAACCAAGAAAAACACACTTAACAGACTGAGCAATAAGTTTATATCGTTCATGAGCAAGGAGATGCACAAAACAAACACAACCAAATGTACGAAGATCAGAATATAAAGGAGAATGACCAAACAACTTAAAGAAAGGAGAAACATGATTTAATGTAGGACAGGGTAAGCGATTGATCAAATGAACTGAAGTAGAAAGTGCTTCACACCAAAAAACGAGGAGGAACAGATGATTCAAGTAAAAGAGTTCTTACCACATCAAGAAGGTGACGATTTTTTCTCTCAGCAACACCGTTTTGCTGTGGTGTCGAAGGACAAGAACGATGAGAGATGATCCCTTTGCTTTGAAGAAAGTCCTGAAACTCATTAGATATGTATTCGCCGCCAGAATCAGAGAGCAAGACCTTGATGCTGGTAGAGAATTGAGTCTCAAAAAGTGCAAGAAAGCGTTGAAAGACTGAAAAAACTTCGGCCTTAGCCCGGAGGAAGTAAACCTAAGTCAAGCGACTAAGTCATCAATGAAAGTAACAAAGTACTTGTAATGCGCATGAGAAACAACAGGTGCAATCCCCCAAACATCAAAATGAATAATATCGAAACATTGTGAGGCACGAGATGCGTGATGAGGAAAAGGTAGAACTTTACTTTTGCCAAGTTTGCATGATGTACAATCAAAAGAAAGATCAAGAGAGGAACATGCTTTATTTCCCAATAATCCAGAATTAAACAAAGTACGAAGTACATCAGAGTTTGGGTGGCCTAGACGTCTATGCCACATCTTATTTCCAGAGCCAACAACATTACATGCAAAGGAAAGTAAAGGAAAACTAGGAATAAAAGTACAAGGAGAAACGTGAAGAGGAAAGAGTCGTCCCACTCTAGGCCCCTTCGCGATCACCTTCCCTGACACTTGATCCTGCACAACACACAACCAAAACGGGAAAAATGGACATTACAATTATTATCAACCAATTGACCAACAGAAATAAGATTTGTGGAGAGGTCAGGAGACACAAAAACATCAGTTAAGGAAGAGGAAAGATCACCAACCGCACTGATAGGCAGAGAACTGCCATCAGCGGTGTTAATTTTCAGATTTCCATCATAATTTCTAACATTGGAAAGAGAAACAACAGTATTGGTCATTTGATTAGAGGCTCCGGAGTCAAAATACCATGGCTTAGAAGAAACTTTATGATTACCTGAGAGCCCAAAAGCAGAAAAAGCAGAAAAGATCATCTGTTGTACCATTTCAGGAGTGTGTTCGGGTTTGCTAAGGATGTAGGAGCAGGAATAGGAACAACTGGTGAGGCAGCAGGCAATGCAGGAGAACTAGAGGCACCAGTGGAGGCGTGATAAGCAGTACCCTGCTTCCTTTCAGGTCGAATGGGACAAGCAAAGATGATATGACCCTGTTTCTTGCAGTAGTTACAGAACTTCTTAGGACAATCCCGAGCAATATGACCAAAATATTTACAACTAAAGCACTGGACAGCATGCATGTCTCTACCCTTATTCCTCCCCTGTGCTGCATAAGCCACAGAAACAGGTGCACTAACATTAGCCCGATGTTCCATGGCAGCCTGAGTTATGATTCGCTGCTCCTCACGAAGAAGCTCACTCAAACAAGCATCCAGAGATGGTACAGGATGACGATTCATCAGATTAGAACGTGCAATTTCAAAGTCGGGTCGTAGCTTCATCAAGAATTGATCTCGCTTGCTAGTGACATGCATTGCTTGGACAGCAGAGAGAGCTGCATCGGGAACATTAGCATAAACAATGTCGCAATAGTCAGCCCAACGAGTTTGAAAACCAGAAAAATATTCCTCAATAGAGAGACTTCCTTGTGTGAAATTAGCCATCTCATACTCCAATTGAAATCGCCTAGCAAAGTTGTCTTGATTGTAAACCGTGTTGAGATAATTCCACATAGCAGCAGCAGTTTTATAAGGCCTCAGATTGAGAACAAGGTGAGGCTCAACCGACCTAAGGATCCAGGTCATAACCTGAGCATCCTTAATTTCCCACTTAGACAAAGCCTCGACATCGCGAGGTGCGGGATTACTCCCATCAATATGACCCCACAATTCTTTTCCTTTGACAAATAATTTAAATTGAAACTCCTAAGCTGAATAATTTTTGCCAGTAAATCTAATATGGAACAAGTCTAATTTATCTGAGGACATTATGGAACAGAAAATAAAAAAGCCCACCGGAAGAGGGCTGCAACAAGCACAAGGAAAAAAAATACTGAACACAGAACCCAGACCAGAAACAAACAGGTGTGTAATAGAAAATTACCAAAAGAACCCAAGCAGCAAACCAAGGAAGCAACAACAGACTGGCCAGAGAAGACAAACTGCACCGAAAGATGAAGCCCAACCAAAACAGAGAATGCCGAAAGGGAAATCAAACCAGAAAGCAAGAGAACTTGAGCCGAAATCCAGAAGAGACCAAGAGAAAGTGCACAGACACGACCGAAAGGCAGAACCCAACCAGGAATTGCAACAGAAATCGCCGACTCCTAGGAACTAGAAACCAGATCCAGTTACGTGCTCACCAGAGACCAGAATTCACAACAGACGGTGCCGAAAGCCCAAAGACACACGAAAAAAATATTCGAAACAGGCAAGAATCACAAAACTTGGCTCTGATACCATGACAAAACAGAGAATACGTAGAGAAATTTTTGGGAACCCCCTTCTGTACGTCCTTTTTCCCTTTTATTCAGTTCCCCTTTCATCTATACACGGAAGTATCTCTCTACATGGAGTCTAACTAATTCCTAATATTCAGCATCTATACATGGTAAGATAATCTGTACAGCTAATATTAACAGAGTCCTAAATTGTATAAACTCCTAAAATTGCATACAGTAACACATTCATCCATGAGATGATGAATCCAATCCAGTCTCTAGCTATAAGAAATCAAATATGGATATTTTTTCTCTTACCTAAATTTTCTTACGTGAAAGCTGACACGTGTTCATGGAAATGTGGAACTGGACGTCTCAGTTTTGTACATATTTTATTATATTTCAGAAAATAAGACTATCTTTACATTAACTCGGACCTGAACACCACCATGTTTTACATCGAGTTAGGAACCTATAACTTGAAACAAGATCAAGTCACTACTTTGACAGACAGGAGAGAAGCATCTACAGACTAAGCACATTAAGCTTGGTCTGGACAAACTTCGATTCCATCCAGTCAGAAAACCAGTATCTACCAATGTCATTGGTCAATTTTCCTATGAATGATTCACTCTTTTCAATTCACATCAATCCACAAAATTCTACCCTAAACATGAGAAATCCCAAATAAAAATTTTCGTGAGTGCATATCAAGATATAAAACCTCCAAGCAGTTCAAAGAAAATTACAGGCAACAAGGAATGAAGTTGCTTCAGTCAAACTTAAGCCCCGTCCCCAAAAAAAGAAAAGAAAAAGGAATTGAAACCTCCATCCCAAATTTGATTTACTATTACCCATAATCTTAAAAGAGCAAAAAAAAAAAGTGTACTGATTCGAATTAAATGCAAACAATAATTAAAAATAAAGCGAAAAGGAAAACGGTAAAAACGACAGTACTTGAGAAGACAATGTCTTTGGCATTTTTAACAGCCAATTCAAGAAGATCACGATTGATTGAGGCCAACCCATTGGGGTCTTGCAGTTTCCTTTCGAGAAACTTCGCTAGAGCCGCTGCCTTGTTCGTCGTCAATGGTCCACCCAGATGAGCCAACCTATCCGTACAAACATAAACGTGAAGAGAATTATCAATTAATTACAACCGAAAAAGGCAATAAACAGCAGTAGATAAAACCCTGGAAGATTAGATTAGAATATCTGAATAGGGCTTTTGTTGTTAATAAGCATTGTTGATGCCAAAAAGATGATAATTTTGGTCACATCAAGTATAAACCTGGGCTGAGAACGAGAAGGAGGTGGCAAAGAAGGGAGAGGCGCAAACTTGCTTCCTCTCAGAGCTCTCTTTTCTTCTTCGTTTAGCTCTTCTACTCCATTCCTCTCTCTCTCTCTCTCTCTCTCTGCGTGTGGATTTTGTTCATAGATAGTCGGAAACTCCTACAAGGTGGAGTATATTGTACACACGTGTAACACGACGCCGTATGCTTGCCGATTGCCAATTAATCGTCGCTGTTTTACGCGCCGACAGAATTGGGGTTGCTCAACCCATATCGGTATTTAAGTACGATATGAAACGTTATTATTTAAAAAATAATAATTAAGATTTAATCATATACATTAAATTATTAAAAAATTATAAAAAATTACAAATCTTTTTATTATTTTTTTAATATTTAACATTACACTTAATTTTACAATATTAAAACTAATTTATTTAAAAAATAAATAATTTATTAAATTTAATAAATTATTATTTTGTAGATAATAGTAATTAAATGACACATACCATTAAGTTTCTTTTATCTAAACTAACATTTAATTTTTTTAATAGTTAGATCATGATGATATATGAAGTGATTATGTTAATTTATTATCTTCTAAATGTTGCAATTGTTTCATTTTCAGCATATAAAAAAAATTAAGAAAATGTCCACATTTCTTTATGCAATAGATGTATCACTGATTTTTTTTTTTTCGAATAACAAATTTTAAATTCAACATTAAAAATTTAAACAATGAAAAAAATCTTACGAGAATATCTCTTTATCGTGTCAATAAAGTGAGAGTATTTTTAAAAAATCATAATTTTTGAAATTTAAAAATAAAAATAATAAAATCAAATAGTTATTGTTCACTGAACTTGTCCCCACGTGCGTGAGGGCAGCCAGCTCGACAGAATGTGGCATTTATGAGTCTTATTTGGTAACTCTTGGCTAGAGCTTTCCAACGATACCTGTAATGCATTTTTTCGACATGTGGTTGTCCCGATATCACCAAAAAAACTTTAAAAATGAAAAAATTAAATCAATGATTTTGTTCATTTACCAAATTATTCCCCTAATTGTATAAATCTCATCGATATTTCAAATACTGATATGTGTCATCTCCAATGATATGTCTTTTTAAAATAGGAAAAATGACGAAAGCCAGACCATACATTGATATATCAAAAATTAAAATTATGTATATAATTTATTATTATAAAAAATTAATTACATTATTTTAATTTTAAAATATTTAGTTGTTTCTATAAATGTTATGATCATTTTTTTGTAAAACTAAATATAATCTAAACATGCTAAACAATTTAAATAGTATATAGATCAAATACGGAATTATATGGACCGCAAACATACGTTCGACCATTGAAGTTTTTCACTTACACAATCCGCTATTCTCTCAATATTAGTATTTCTAGACTCTCAGAACTCTCCAATTTGATGGTGTATGAAAGAAAAATAAGTAGTCCCGAGTCTAGGGACTAAACTTGTATTTATACTTGTTCTCCCATCAAGAACGTCCGTTCGTATTTCATATATTTGTTACCACAATCAATGGGTAGCCAAAAGGTTGAGGCAACCAAAATGTTGAACATGGACCATAAATGGATTGGTTACATTCTCCCACTTGGTCCATATATTTAACCTAATTTAATCCCATTGATTATATTTTAAGAAGTAAATACATGAATCATGGCGATAAGTCCTCTAAGAGTGAGTATTACATTCCATGTATTACGATGCATTTAGTTCCTCAAGTATTATTCTTCATGTGGCAACATTTCTTAATGAATAAACCCTATATTTATTCTTGGTCCTATACAGATGAATTTTCTCAAAGAAATTAAGGTGCACATGAATATGAGAAAACATCAAAATATATAAGAGTTTCATTAATCAACTATATGTATACAATTACAAAATGAAACCAAGTCTCATTTTCTCTACATGATCCTTGAATTTCATAGGTGATATGCCCTTAGTAAAAAGATCAGCGATCATCAATTCAGTGCTAATGTGTTCAATGACCACTTTCTTTTCTTTTGCACGTTCTCTTATGGCTAAATACTTAATGTCGATGTGTTTACTTCAACTTCTACTTTTATTGTTCTTAGCCATAAAGACAGCAGCTGAATTGTCGCAGAAAATTCTCAATGGCCTAGATATAGAATCCATGATTCTAAGCCCAGAAATGAAACTCCTAAGCCATACACCATGTGAAGTAGCCTCAAAACAGGAGACGAACTCAGCTTCTATAGTAGAAGTAGCAGTCAATGTCTGCATGACACTTCTCCAAGAAACAACTCCACCGACTATCAGAAAAATGTACCATGATATTGATTTACGTGAATCAACACAACCAGCAAAGTCTGAATCAGAGTAGTCAATCACATCAAGATTGTCCGTCTGTCTATATATAAGCTTGTAGTCTTTAGTTCCTTGAAGATACATCATTACTTTCTTTGCAGCTCTCAAGTGGTCTATACCTAGGTTACTCTGATATCGCCCTAGCATCCTTACAGCAAATGCAATGTCAGGTCTAGTGCAGACCAGAGCATACATAAGGCTTCCGAATGCAGAAGCATATGGAATGTTCTTTATGGATTCCCTCTCAAAATCATTCTTCGGGCATTGGTTCAAATTGAACCTATCACCCTTCACAATGGGAGCTACACTTGGTGAACAATCTATCATCTGAAATCTCTCTAAAACTTTGTTGATATAGGTTTCTTGTGACAGACCTAAAACACCTCGAGGTCTATCTCTATGGATCTTAATGCCAATGACATAAGACGCCTCATCCATATCTTTCATATCAAAATTTTTAGAGAGAAATTGTTTCACCTCGTGCAGCAAGTCCTTATCATTGGTTGCAAGTAAAATATCATCCACATAAAAAACAAGAAAACAAATTTTACTCCCACTGACCTTCTAGTATATACATTGATCCATGGGGTTTTTCAACAAAACCAAATGAAGAAATTACTTCATGGAATTTAAAATACCATTGACAGGAGACTTGTTTTAAACCGCATATGGATTTCTTAAGCTTGCAAACCAAATGCTCACCATCATTAGAGGAGAAACCTTCAGGTTGTTTCATATAAACCTCATTCTCTATAGCTCCATTAAGAAATGCGGTTTTCACATCCATTTGTTGCATCTCAAAGGTCAAAATGAGCAACTAATGCCAAAATAATACTAAGAGAATCTTTCTTAGATACAGGAGAGAAAGTCTCCGTGTAATCGATTCCTTATTTTTGAGTAAATCCCTTAGCAACGAGTCTCGCTTTGTATCTCTCAATGTTGCCTAATGAATCTTTCTTGGTCTTAAAGACCCATTTGCAACCAATGGTCTTCGCCTTATTAGGCAACTCTATAAGATCCCAAACTCCATTTCTTTTCATGGAATTTATCTCTTTCTTCATGGCATCGTGCCACAAGGTTGACCATTTGCAACTCATGGCCTGTGAAAAGGTTTCCAGATCATTTTCGGATCCAAAATTATAGTCAGATTCTTGTAGATACACAATTTAATCACTAGGAATTGCTGATCTCCTGTCTCTAGTAGATTTTCTTAATGTTATACCAATGTCTCCCAGGGGAGCTTGTGGTATTTTCTAAACTGCTTGATCTATTAGAATGTTGTCAGCAGCTTGTGGAACCTCAATGATTGATTGGTCAACACGAGCTTGTATTTAAAGTGTGCTATGAACTATAATCAATCTATCATTTGATGAAGGTTGAGATTATATATGATCATGTGCAGGTTCTGTATGATCATGTGTAGGAACTAAGTTCCTGAACTGATCCCTCCCACTGATCATGTTATTTTCTAGAAACTTAGCGTTTCTTGATTCCACAATCCTAATAGTATGAGTTGGACAATAAAACCGGTAACCCTTGGACCTTTCGGTATATCCAACGAAATACCCATTAATGGTCCTCGGATCCAGTTTCTTCTCTTGTGGGTTATAAATCCTCACCTTAGACAGACATCCCCAAACACGCATATATCACACACTCGGTTTCCAACCTTTCCATAATTCAAATGGTGTCTTGGGAACAGCCTTGGTTGGAACTCGGTTTAATATATACGCATCCGTCTTTAGTGCTTCAGTCCACAAGGATGTAGGAAGGTTGGAGTTGCTAAGCATACTCCGCACCGTTTCCATCAATGTTCGGTTTCTTCTTTCTGCAACACCATTCTGGTCCGGGGAACCAGGTATAGTGTAATGGGCAACAATCCCATGTTCTTGAAGAAACTTGGCAAAAAGACCAGGTGTTTGTCCACTTTCTGTGTATCTACCATAATATTCTCCACCTCTATCAGATCTTACAATTTTTATTTGCTTTCCTCATTGGTTCTCAACTTCAGCCTTAAAGACTTTGAAGGCATCCAATGCTTCATTTTTCTTATGAAGCAAATGGATATACATATATCATGAGTAATCATCGATAAAAGTGACGAAATATTTCTGACCATGTGCATCCATGTTTAGACAACGTATATCGGTATGAATGATTTCTAATATGTCTGAACTCCTATTAGCACCTTTCTTGGACTTGTTGGTCTGTTTTCCTTTAATGCAGTCTACACAAGTCTCAAAATCAGTATAATCTAAGTACTTCATTCACTAATCTCTTAATTCTTTCTATGGAGATATGTCATAATCTCCAGTGCTATAACATAGAGGAGTCTTCGTTAATATTACACCTTTTAATGCCAGTTTGAACATGCATTGAACTATAAGTGGTATCATTTTGCAAATAAAGACGATAAAGACCATCAGACAAAATACCATTCCTGACATAATCAGTTTTATAAAATAAACTAAAAGATGTGTCTTGAAAATTAAAGGAATATCCAAATGGTACAAGTCCGAAAACAGAAATCAAGTTTCATGAGAAACTTAGTACATAAAAAGTTCTTTCCAATTTTAAAATAAAGTCACTACTTAAAGTTAAAATGCAAGTTCCAATCGCCTCCACATGTGAGCCCATCTTGTTGCCTGATAAGATGTTTTGCTCACTTCCTACTAGCTTTCTTAGGTTTTGCATACTCTGTAAGGAGTTTGCAATATGGATTGTAGATCCAGAATCAATCCATCAGGTTTTAATATTAACATTAACCATATTAGATTCATAACAAACAAACGAGGTTGGATTACCTTTCTTTTCAAGCTATTTTTGGAATTTGATGCATTCCTTCTTCATATATCCTTTCTTTTTACAAAAGAAACACTTTTCTTCTTTCTTGATATCAGCTTGAGGTGGTATTTTACCTTTTCCCTTCTGATTAGCTTTGTGATTGGCTTGAGATTTAATAGGTTTAACTTTGTCCTTCCCACGGGTAGTAGCCAGCATTGCACTTTCACCCAGTTTCATCACAAGTCTCTCTTCTTCTTGAAAACACATGGTCATTAATTCATTGATCGACCATTTATCTTTATGTGTGTTGTACGAGATTTTGAAAGGCCCGTACTGAGTTGAAAGGGTGTTCAGAATGTAGTGCACCAGGAAGGACTCCAACATATCAACCTCGAGTTTCTTAAGTTGAGCCGCAGTGTAATGCATTTGCATTATGTGCTCGCGCACACCTTTTACGCTGGTGAGTCTAAGGGATGATAATTTCATTATCAAGGTGCTTGCCAATACCTTTTCTGAAGTAACGAATTGATCGTCAATTATTTTCAACAAATCACGGACTTTCTCACGCTGGTCGACAGAACCACGTATACTAACAGTTATCTTAGTCTTGATAAACATCACACTGAGCCGGTTGGATCGCTCTCATCGCTCATATAGCGTGACCGCAGCTAATGATGAGGACACGGCTAACAAATGGGATGCGGATCCTCTTCAAGTTCCAATTGGTCTAGTTACAAGGGCTCGAGCTAAGAGGTTCAAGGAAATTCTCAATGGGCTTATTCAACACATTTGGGCTAAGAACCATCTTTGGGGGCCTAAGGATGATGCTATACATGATCCACAAGGATGAGTTTCCATGATCCAAGGGAACTTCTACTTTGGAATTTTGGGATGACCCAACAACCAGAATTAAAATAGTCATATCTTTTTGTCCGTAACTCCAAATGGGCTGAAACTTGTTGGGATGGAAAGATGACGTCTTGAACTTCAATTTAGACCTAAGAAAGTTTCAAAAATGATATCATTTGAGCATATTATAATGGGCCTAAATTCAGCAGGCTGTTGCATCCGAATCTTCTTCCACTTTAGGCTTGCACCTTGCACTTTTTCTTAATTGTTTCCTTCTGAATTTAATTGTTGCATTATAAGGCTTGCATGCCAAGTTAGGTACTTTCTTTATTTGGATTTTAGGTTACCAGAATTCTATTTAGGTTTATTTCCTATTTAGTAGTTTCTTATTCCTACAAGAATTCTGTTTAGGTTTATTTCATATTTCTTAGTTTTCCTTTTTCTAATTGGTTACGAATTCTCATGTATTTAAATAGCCATTGGCTTTTAGAATAAGAGAATTCAGATTTGATTCATACTTTTGGAGAGAAATTTCCCTTTGGTTCTTTTAGAACTTCTGAACTTATTGGAGTTTCTGTGGCGTTCATCTTTGACTTATCAATCAATCCTTCCATAATTGATTGTGGCGTCTTCATTATACAAAGGTTCTTGCTTCAATATAAGCAACAGGTCACGGTCTCAGTCTTCATTATACCAAGGTTCTTGCTTCAATATAAGCAAAGAGTCGCTGTCTCACATAAATCTGCTTCTAAACGATCTTGAAGGTCTTCTTGATTCATAAATTTCTTAGTTCTTGGCGTGGATCATATCAATTGATATTAGAGCCTTCTAGTTGCAGGTTTGCTTATCTTTTGTTTTGATTCATAAAAAAAAAAAAAAAAAAAAAGGTGAAAAAAAAAATATGAAATTGAAAAAAAAAAGAACAAATTTCCAGTTTAGAAAAAAGAAAAGTGTGTAATATTTAGATTTAATCCTTTTAATTCTTATTTCAATTTCTCATATTTGTTTCCTTGTATTCTAGCCTTTAAATTAGCCTTTAAATCCGAATTTCTTTGTGAGTTATTGGTGAAATGTTGCTAGAAACTTTGATACTTGTTCGGTTAGTTTGATAAGAACCTATAGAGAATTATTACGAGTGGAAAAAGGTAAGAGTGGCGAGCACATAAGAGGGGAAAAGCTAATATGATTTTTGTGTGAAAACACGAGTGAAATTGAGTTACTCATTCTTTGAGTGAAACACGTGAGGGAGTGTGTGAGGTTCTTTTGTTTTTCTAACGTTGTTTTTGCAGCAAACATGTCAAACGACAAGAACAAAAATAATTCCAGAGATATGTCGGGAGAGGGTGATCCGAAGTTGCTCATAGAGGCTTTAATGGATGAGATGAGAAGAGTATTGAGAACGGAGATGGAACAGGTTCATGAGCGGATAGATCGGGTAGAGAATGCACGTGTGGGGCAGCAACAAAATGCTCCTAATGTGTGTAGGAGGGAGAGAGTTCAACCTAGGGGAGAGAGAGTTGAAGATGAAGAGTATTATGGGAATGGATTTGATGAAGAAGATGATCGGGAATCAGTTGTTAGCCATAGAAGATTTGGTGGTCGAGGTAGAGAAGCTAGGAATCGGGAAGACAATAACTTGGGTAGTATTAAGATGAAGGTTCCATCGTTTCAAGGCAAAAACGATCCTGAAGCTTACCTTGAGTGGGAGAAGAAGATAGAATTAGTGTTTGATTGTCATAATTATTTCGAGCTTAAAAAGGTTAAACTTGCGGCCATTGAATTTTTTGACTATGCGATTGTTTGCTAGGATCAGCTAGTGTTAAACAGGAGCAGAAATAGAGAGCATCCAATAGAGACTTGGGAGGAGATGAAAACCGTGATGAGGAAACGGTTTGTTCCAAGCCATTACTACCGTGAGTTTTACCAAAAATTACAAAGTCTTACACAAGGTTGTCGGAGTGTGGAGGATTATTATAAAGATATGGAAGTAGCTATGATCCGAGCAAATGTAGAGAAGGATCGAGAGGCTACTATGGCTAGGTTCTTGGCTGGTTTGAACCTAGAAATTGCTAATTCGATGGAGTTGAATCATTATGTGGAGTTGGAAGATATGGTGCACATGGTTATCAAAATTGAGAACCAACTCACGAGGAGGGGCAACAATACATGACAAAACCCTAACTCGGGTTCATTTTGGAGGCCGAATTTTGTGAAGCAAGCCACGGCCAAGCCCAAAACTGAGCAAAAACAAGAAAGTACCAACTATGGAAATCAAGGTAAAACTAACTCTTCCACCACTAGAAATCGTGATATTGAGTGTTTTAAATGCCTAGGCAGGGGTCACATAGCAATCTAATGTCCGAACAAAAGAGTTATGGTATTGCGAGATAATGGTGAAATTGAAACCGTGGGCGAAGAAGATATCGAATCTATGCCTCAATTGGAGGATGCGAGTAATGAGGAATACGCTACCCAAAGAGAATTGTTGGTTGCAATGAGAGCTCTAAGTGTGCAAATCAAAGAAGATGACGAATTGCAGCAAGAAAACATCATCCATACTAGATGTCACGTACAAAACAAGGTATGTAGTATGATTATTGATGGAGGTAGTTGTACTAATGTTGCTAGCACTTCAATGGTTGAGAAATTAGGGCTGCCAACGATTAAACATCATCGGCCTTACAAGTTACAATGGCTCAATAATAGTGGTGAACTGAGGGTGAACAAACAGGTGTTAGTTTCCTTTCGTATTGAAAAATATGAAGATGAAGTTTTGTGTGATGTAGTTCCGATGCAAGCTGGATACTTGTTACTAAGCCGGCCATGGCAATTCGATCGGCGTCTCAAGCATGATGGCTTCACCAACAAATATTCGTTATAAGAAATCAAAGAACAATCACTTTAGTTCTTTTAACACCAAAGCAGGTTTATAAAGATCAAGTGAGGTTACAAAAAGAGAGTGAGCAAACGAAAGAGAGTGAGAAAAAGAGAACGAATGCGAACCAGAAAGAGAAAATGAGAGAGGTCGAAAAAATTGAGATAGAAAATAAGAGAGCTGATTCGGTCATTGAGAGAAAAACAAATTTCTATGCAAGAACAAGTGAAATAAAAAGAGTGATGATTTTAAATCAGCCAATGATTTTACTTTTGTACAAAGAGGCGTTAAACACTAACCAATTTGACTCATCTTTGCCTAATTCTATTGTTTCTCTTTTACAGGAGTTTGATGATATATTTCCAGAGGAGATTTCACATGGCTTACCTCCTATTCGAGGAATTGAACATCAAATTGATTTTGTGCCCGGTGCTACAATTCCAAACCAACCAGCCTATCGAAGCAATCTCGAAGAGACAAATGAGCTACAAAGACATGTTAGTAAATTAATGGAAACGGGGTGCGTAAGAGAAAGCATGAGCCCGTGCGCTGTTCTGGTTATTTTGGTTCCTAAAAAGGATGGGACATGGAGAATGTGCATTGATTGCCGAGCAATCAACAATATAATGGTAAAGTATCGACATCCTATTCCTCGTTTAGATGATATGCTAGATGAACTGCATGGTGCATGTATATTCTCTAAAATTGATTTAAAAAGTGGATATCATCAAATAAGAATGAAAGAGAGTGATGAATAGAAAACTGCTTTTAAAACAAAATATGGTTTATATGAGTGGTTAGTTATGTCATTTGGACTAACAACTGCACCAAGTACCTTCATGAGATTAATAAACCATGTTTTGCGAGCTTTTATAGGCAGATTCGTTGTTGTTTATTTTGATGATATTCTCATTTATAGCACAAACTTAGATGATCATGTTGTACATTTAAAATCAGTTTTGGATGCACTTAGAAAAGAAAAGTTGTTTGCTAACTTGAAGAAGTGCATGTTTTGCACCGATAAACTTGTGTTTCTTGGCTTTGTTGCGAGTGCACAAGGAATACAGGTTGATGAAGAGAAGATTCGTGCAATTAAAGAATGGCCAAGTCCCACGAGTGTAAGTCACGTTCTTAGTTTTCATGGACTTTCTAGTTTTTACAGGAGGTTCGTGAAAGACTTTAGCAGTATTGCCGCACCGCTTACCGAAGTCATCAAGAAGCACGTTGGATTCAAATGGGGAGTCGAGCAAGAAAAGGCGTTCCAATTGATCAAAGAAAAATTAACTCATGCTCTTTTACTTGCTTTGCTTGATTTTACTAAAACCTTTGAAATTGAATGTGATGCTTCAAGTTTGGGTATCGGCGCAGTTCTTATGCAAGGAGGAAGACTAATTGCATATTTCAGTGAGAAATTAAGTGGAGCAGCTTTAAACTATCCTACTTATGATAAAGAATTTTATGTGTTGGTTTGAGCATTGGAAATATGGCACCACTATCTTTGGCCTAAGGAGTTCGTGATTCACACCAATCATGAGTCCTTGAAGCATATAAAAGGACAACACAAGTTGAGTAGGAGACATGCACGATGGGTAGAATTCATCGAGACATTTCCATATGCCATTCGATACAAGCAAGGTAAGGAAAACATCGTTGCAGATGCACTTTCTCGAAGGTACGTATTAATTTTTACTCTAGATGCAAAATTACTTGGTTTTGAGTACATTAAAGAGTTGTATCATTCAGACACTGATTTTTGTGAGGGGTACGGGCTTGTGAGAAAAACACAGTGGCTAAGTTCTTTAGGCACGAGGGATTCTTATTTCGAGAGAATAAGTTGTGTGTACCAAATTGCTCTTTGCATGATTTGTTAGTAAGGGAATCCCATAGAGGAGGTTTAATGGGTCACTTTGGAGTTGCTAAGACCTTAACCGTTTTAAAAGAACACTTCTATTGGCCACACATGAAAAGAAATATTGAGAGAATTTGTGGTAGATGTGTCACATATAGGCAGGCAAAATCTCGAGTGCGACCCCATGGTTTATACACGCCACTACCCATTCCAAGTGAGCCTTGGATAGATATTTCGATGGACTTTGTGTTAGGTTTACCTAGGTCTAAATGTGGTAGAGATTCAATTTTTGTGGTTGTGGATAGATTTTCTAAGATGACACATTTTATTCCATGTCACAAAACTGATGATGCTTCCGATGTTGCTAATTTGCTCTTTAGAGAAATTGTAAGATTACATGGTATGCCTAGAACAATAGTTTCGGATAGAGACACTAAGTTCTTAAGTTACTTTTGGAAGACTTTGTGGTATAAGTTAGGGACTAAGCTATTATTTTCTACTACTTGTCACCCACAAACTGATGGTCAAACTGAAGTAGTAAATAGAACTTTGTCTACTTTGTTGAGAGCTATTATTAAACAGAACATCAAAACTTAGGAAGAGTGTTTACCACATGTTGAGTTTGCTTATAATCGTACTGTTCATTCTGCTATTAAATTCTCACCATTTGAAATTGTTTATGGTTTTAATCCTTTAACTCCATTGGATTTAATGCCATTACCTATGTCGGAACATACTAATTTGGATGGAAAGAAAAAAGCTGAATTTGTTAAGCAGATACATGAGAAGGCAAGACTAAACGTTGAGAGGCAAACGGAACAATATGCAAAACAAGCTAACAAAGGTTGGCGATAGCTAATTTTTCAACACAGAGATTGGGTTTGGTTACACATAAGGAAAGAAAGATTTCCGACACAAAGGCATTCAAAGTTACTTTCTAGAGGAGATAGGCCTTTTCAAGTCCTTAAGCGCATCAATGACAATGCATACAAATTGGATTTGCCTGGTGAGTACAATGTTAGTGCCACTTTCAATGTTTCTGATTTAAGCCCTTTTGATGTAGGTGATGATTTGAGGACAAATCTTTTTCAAGATGAGGGAAATGATGAGGACACGGCTAACAAATGGGATGCAAATCCTCTTCAAGTTCCAATTGGTCCAGTTACAAGGGCTCGAGCTAAGAGGTTCAAGGAAATTCTCAATGGGCTTATTCAACACATTTGGGCTAAGAACCATCTTTGGGGGACCAAGGATGATGCTATACATGATCCACAAGGATAGGTTTCCATGATCAAAGGGAACTTCCACTTTGGAATTTTGGGAGGACCCAACGACCAGAATTAAAATAGTCATATCTTCTTGCCCGCAACTCCAAATGGGCTGAAACTTGTTAGGATGGAAAGATGATGTCTTGAACTTCAATTTAGATCTAAGAAAGTTTCAAAAAGGATATCGTTTGGGCCAATTATGATGGGCCTAAATTCAGCAGGCTGTTGCATCCGAATCTTCTTCCACTTTGGGCTTGCACCTTGCACCTTTTCTTAATTGTTTCCTTCTGAATTTAATTGTTGCATTATAAGGCTTGCATGCCAAGTTAGTTACTTTATTTATTTGGATTTTAGGTTACCAAAATTCTATTTAAGTTTATTTCCTATTTCGTAGTTTCCTATTCCTACCAGAATTCTGTTTAGGTTTATTTTCTATTTCTTAGTTTTCCTTTTTCTAATTGGTTACGAATTCTCATGTATTTAAATAGTCATTGGCTTTTAGAATAAGAAAATTCAGATTTGATTCATACTTTTGGAGAGAAATTTCTCTTTGGTTCTTTTAGAACTTCTGAACTTATCGGAGTTTCCGTGGCGTTCATCTTCGACTTATCAATCAATCCTTCCATAATTGATTGTGGCGTCTTCATTATACCAAGGTTCTTGCTTCAATATAAGCAATGGGTCACGGTCTCACATAAATCTGCTTCTAGACGATCTTGGAGGTCTTCTTGATCCATAAATTTCTTAGTTCTAGGCGTGGATCATATCAGCTAAAGTGTTGTTATCGGTGATTGCAGGTGGTTCGTCCTTCCTAATAGCATAATCTATGTCCATCCACCATAGATGGATGAGAATACTCTCATTCCATACCTTATAGTTATCTTCCCTAAGTTCAGGTATATCACAACAAATATCAGAAAAACTAATGGGTTGAGTAACTGCATAAAGTCCAAAAGCTTATGTCAAGATTTGAGATCTAATTTTCTAAATTGCATGTTTTACCAATGTAAAAACATGCTAAAATTGAATCTAATTTCATTAAAAATTACATGTGGGCTAAATTTTTAATTCAATAAGATTCTTTATACTTTATGATAGATTTTATCAAACTATTTTTACTAAATTCATAATGTATATTATAATTATAGTTTGATGTTTTTCTATCTTTAAACTTTATGATAAAACTATTAAATTAATTCTTCCTAACTCCAATGGGTAAATTAAGAAAAACTAATTTTAATATATTATTCTAATTAATTATATAAACATAATAAAATCTCTGTGGGGTAAAATCGTTATATTTATATAATTAATTACAATTAATGTCCATTATGTGATCCTAATCCACTTAATATATAATTTTTATATAATTAAAGATGTTGTGGCTACTCTTTAAATATTTAAAATTATATGGTTCACTAGACATTTATATTTACTATATTTTAGGCTCTACTTAATGCCTAAGAACAATTACGCAGTAACATAATAGGTAATCACTAAGAGTGCTCTCAGGATAATTGGTCGGGACAAAGCTTAATTAAAAACCAAAATCCTTAGACAGAGCATTGTCCCAGATCATGCTATTTTATGCCTACTACAAATTGTTTATGAATTATTCATAATTTTTAACTTAACATGCTAATATATTATGAACCTTAATGTGTTATGCACAAATTAAGTTTTATGAGAATAACCTAAGTTTACGTAATCTAACAATATCTAAACTTAATAATATGTTATCATATGTAAATAAAATTCTCATAAATAAAACATAAATTGCATAATTAAACATAATATTATGCACTTAATTTAATTCATTGAATAAAATAAACTCATTCTAAAAGCATGAATTGAAAAACAAAAAACCATGCTAAATATGAGCATTTAATCAAATTGCATATATAGAACTAACATAAATAGTATATATGCATAATTTTAATTTGAGTAAAATAATCACAAAAATTAAAAATAAATGCCCAACATTAAATTATTTTTGCGCTAAAACTATTTAAACTTAAATTGCATGCATAACTAAAAAAAAAGTTATACATACAAAGCAATATAATTTTAAGCACATAAATAAAATAAATACTTATAAAGGTTCATAAACATTATTTTTGCAAATAATTACAAATCATATGCAAAATTGTGAAAATCCATAAAATTAGGCCAAAATCTGAATTTGGATTTTCTGGAAAGTTTCCGAATTTGGAAACTGCAAGATATTTTCTTAAAGCAATTGTCTTCAACTTTCAGCCGGGTCGTTTTTGACCCATTTTCAAAACCCAACTAAATCTTCGCTTCCAGGATACCAAGGCAATATTTTAAAACTCAGAAATACTAGAAATTAAATTTCCTAATGATTTCTAACATTATTTTCCATCAAAAAATTCTCAAAAATCAAACTTTGAAATCAAATTATTTTTCGGGTATAAAACGAAAGTTTTACAGATTGTTTAATACTTCAAGGCAGAGGCAACCAATGCTCTGATACCAAATGTAAAACTAAATATAATCTAAACATGCTAAACAATTTAAATATCTTATAGATCAAATGTGGAATTATATGGACCGTAAACATACCTTCGGCCATTGAAGCTTTTCACTTACACAATCTGTTATTCTCTCGGTATTGATACTTCTAAACTCTCAGAAGTATCCAATTTGATGGTGTATGAAAGAAAAATGAGTAGTCCCGAGTCTAGGGACCAAACCTGTATTTATACTTGTTCTCCCATCAAGACAGTCCGTCCGTATTCCATACATTTGTTACCACAATCAATGAATAGCCAAAAGGTTGAGGCAACTAAAAGGTTGAACATGGACCATAAATAGATTGGTTACATTTTTACCATCATCATTATGATCAATTTTGAATGAAATTTTCAACAAAGATTGCCATTAATTTTGGAAGAATTTCTTTGAATTCATGTAAAAAAATCCAAAAATTTTTAGAGGTTGTGTTAAATAATTGAGTCAAATAAAACAAAAAAAATATATAAATAATTTTTTATTATATATTTTTATGTTAATGAAAAAAATGAATATTTCTCTTGCATGAAAAAAATGAATGTTTAGTATTTCGATTACAAATTACAATGACGTAAAATAACAAAAGAAGAAATTATATTTCCATCCTCAAATTTTGCACCTAATTACAACTAGTTACACTGGTTTGAAAATAAAATATTATCCTCTAAAGTTTTATCTATACATTACAAGTTCAAAACATTAAACATGATGTTTTGAACATAATGTCTGATCACATGTTCAATATATTCGTGTATAGGATTGTATAT
The DNA here is from genome assembly GCA_023935145.1 of Bretschneidera sinensis. Classification (NCBI taxonomy): domain Eukaryota; kingdom Viridiplantae; phylum Streptophyta; class Magnoliopsida; order Brassicales; family Akaniaceae; genus Bretschneidera; species Bretschneidera sinensis. Next base: position 93,413,363 of record CM043699.1, read on the forward strand.
ATACAAAAAATTTGTGGGAGGATTTAACTGTATATTTTTCAAACTAATGGACTTGATTTAATTAGATGCAAAACTCGGTAGCAGGATGCAATTTGCCCAAAAAAAATATAGGTGAATGTCGTTTTGTCATACAAATAAAGTGGATTGTAATCATAATCAAACTATAAGGATGATATTATAATTTACCTTAGTTTTTTCGTATTAAAATTCATGTACAAAAACCAAAATAACATTTACTTAAAAAATTAAAAAGAAACAAATGAATCAATAAATTAAATTAGGTGTCATTTCTTTTCTTTTCTTTCTTTTTTTCCAACTCAAAGTAGGTGTCATTTTTTAATTAAAAAAAAAAACTAGGTGTCCTTTTTTTAAATAAAACTAGGTGTCATTTTAAGTTTTCCATTTAGAAAGAAAAACATGTAATTCTTCATATAAAACAAACAAAAAATAGTAGTTGTTTTTAGAGGATTTTATTATTCTTTTTTTTTTTTTTGGCTCTATTGTTTTAAATTTTCATAACACTCAAGAATTTTCTTCTAGGTAAATCTTCAATAATACCAAATTTCGAACAATACTTTCATTCAAACTCTTGAATAAAAATAATAATTTTCTGTAACATAGAATTGTTTTTACACGAGAAACTGTGTTGTTTTCAACATGATGAATATTTATTTATTAAAAGCAGATAATAAGATGGTCCATATTAAACTTAATGGGAACAATTGTGAAGAAAGAAACAAAATGCCCTCAGAAATGAAAGAATTCCTTGTTGTTTTTCTTTTTCTTTTCAATCAACCACCAAAAATGTCCAACGTGACCATAAAGAAGATTTTATTCTTTTTTTTACATTAACAAAAAAAAATCGAACTCAAATCTTTGACTCGAAAAAGACTTTATTCATAACCTGCCTTCTTTTCCATGTCTAAACATCATCAATATTTTCTTAAACTGTAAATATTTTCTTTTCTGATTTTAGCTAATCAGACAACTAATCAAATTTATACTAAGTTTTTTAATTTAGTGGTCATCATTGAAAACTCGAAATTTCATATAAAAGATTTGAATTCCATTTTTCTTTACGACAATGTACCAACAAGTAACAACTAATCAAATTTGATATTACAACTTAAGGTAGATCTATGATACTGGATTTAAATAGAATTTAAGGAAACTAAACAAACAAACAACAAAATGAAAGATAGGAGTTCACCACCCAAGAGATAACACCAAAGGGATATAGAATATCACCACCCAAAGGATTAACACAAGGGATACAGAACTATAGGGATTCACCACTCTAAGGATTATACCAAAGAGATACAGAATTATAGGAATTCACCACTTTAAGGATTATACCAAAGAGATACAGAATCACAAGAAGGAGAAAACTCTCTTCTCAAAAGCCAAAGGCTGATTTTAATTTATAAACTCAAGTCTTATTTTTCAACTTACAAACACAAGTATTTATAGAGCTTAGAACAACCCTCTAAGCTTAGGACAAGCAAGAAAACAAGGCATAAAACATGCAAGCAAACAATCCCTAAAACATGCAAGCAAACAATCCCTAAAACAAGGAAGGAGATAATCCCTAAAACATGCAAGGAATCAAGGAAAAGGCCAAAAGAATGATACAATCCTGGAATTTCAGGAGGACCCAACTGGCAGAATTCAAACGGTCATATCTTCTTCCACACATCTCCAAATGGGCTGAAACTTGTTGGGTTGGAAAGATGACATCTTTAACTTCAATTTAGACTTAAGAAAATCTCAAAAAGCAGATTGTTTGGGCCTATTATGATGGGCCTAAATCTAATAAGCTGTTGCATCCGAATCTTCTTCCACTTTGGGCTTGGACCTTGCACCTTGCTTAGTTGATAAGAGATTTTGTTATTTTTTGTTGGGTAGGCCCATGTTAGGTTGGACATACCCATTTCATGAGGCCTTATTTGTTAGGTTAAAGGTTTGTTGGACACACCTGTGTCAGACTCCCCCGGTTGATGAAGACTTGCCCCCAAGTCCACTTGGTCTTCTTGATCCTCAAAGTAAGGAGAAAGATCTGAGACATTAAAGGTTGTAAAAACTCCATAAGCACAAGGTAGCTCAATCTTATAAGCATTCTCCCCAATGCGTTGAACTTGAAAAGAAACCTTCTTGCACCAAGAAAGGATTGAATGAACCCGTAGAACAATTTTCCCACGCATTTCCAAAGTCAGGATCATTCTTGTACAATTCCTTGAGCACTTCAGAACCCAATACTTGCACCTCCATAATGCTAAGCAAAGAATGTCTTCTACTTAATGCGTCAGCTACTTGATTTAACTTTCCATATTTATGCTTGATAGAAAAAGAATAGGATTGAAGGAATTCAACCCAACTCGCATGCCAGCTGTTAAGTTTCTGTTGGCTATTCAAATACTTCAAAGCTTTATGATCGGAATGCAGCAAAAACTCATTTGGGAGGAGATAGTGACTCCAATGATCCAAAGCACGAATAATAGCATAAAATTCCTTATCATAGGTAGAATACTTCCTACGACTCTCATTCAACTTCTCACTAAAAAAGGCAATAGGCTTACCTTCTTGGTTGAGCACAACACCAATTCCCACTCCGGACGCATCACAATCAACTTCAAAAAGCTTGCTAAAATCTAGAAGTATCAGCACTGTCTCTTTTCGAAGAGTTTGAAACACTTGATAAAGGTGCTCCATATGATCTCGTTGAGTTTTGTTGTAAATCAGAATGTCATCGAAATACCCAACAACAAAAAGCCCAATGAAAGGCTTAAACACATGATTCATCAGTCGTATAAAAGTGCTAGGAGCATTAGAGAGCCCAAAAGGCATCATCATCCATTCATACAGCCCCTCTCTAGTCTTGAATGTTGTTTTCCACTTGTCTCCTGACCTCATTCTGATTTTGTGTAACCGCTGCGAAGATCAATTTTTGAGAAAATAACAGCTCCATAAATCTGGTCAAGAAGATCACCTAATCGCAGAATAGGAAAGTGATATCTGATGGTGATCTTATTCACCGCTTTACTATCAATGCACATACACCAAAAGCCATCTTTTTTGGGAACAAGGAGTGTCGGAACAGCACAAGGACTCATGCCCTCTGTAACAAGCCCCTTTTCGATTAACTCTTCAATTTGTCTCTGCAATACTTCATGCTCCTTAAGGTTCAATCGATAGGCTGGTTTGTTAGGCAACACAGATCCTGGTACCAGATCAATGCAATGCTGCATATCTCTTATAGGTGGAAGGCCATGGGGAATTTCCTCTAGAACAACATCACTAAATTCCATGAGGAATGGAATCAAAGAAGGGGGAATTTCTGTTGGTTCTTTCGCTTCCCTTACCACAATTGCAAAGCCTTCACCATTCTCCATCAATGCTTTCTCAACCCCAGATCTGGTCGACAAATTAGTTCCCTCCCCAAAAGAAGGTTTAGGAACATGAACCATTTTCAATGGAACCAAAAGGACCTTAACTCCATCCTCATAATTATCTTCCAATTCTTCTTCAACAAGGGAGATTATCTTGCGATTTGGACAATCGGAAGCAATATGTCCAAAACCATGACATTTAAAGCATTTTCTACTTGAATTAGAATTATTGAAGCGATTAGAACCTGATAGAGCTTCATTCCTTGCAGGTGGTTTGACAGCTGCAATTTTGGTTGATGGAGTGGCCTTGGAAGTAGAACTACTCCCTCGGTTTGTGATTCCATCGCAATTGAAAGGCTGATAAGTGTTCTTATGCCCTTCCATTATTTGTTTTTCCACCTTTAATGCTAGCTTGCAAACATCATTGTAGGTCCAGTAAGGTTGTAATTGTACAACATTACTGATTTCACGACGTAACCCTCCAAGGTAACGGGCTACCATTTGTTCTTCGGGCTCTACGATGTCACAACGCATCATAGAGTAATTGAACTCTACTGTATATTCTTCCACGGAGAGATCATTTTGTCGAAAGTTGTGGAACTTAAGAAAAGCATCTTGCCTATAATGATCTGGCAAATACTTCTTCTTAAGAGCTTTCATCATCTTTGCCCACGTCACAATGCGACTCTTCATTTCACATTCTCGCTACCTCTTAAGGTGTTCCCACCAAATAGAAGCATGTTTTCGTAGCTTGATGGCAACAAGCTTCACCTTCTTGTAATTCTGCAACATCTTTGTAATCAAAGATCCGCTCAATGGTGTTAAGCCAATTAATGAATTCATCGGGTTGCATTCTTCCTTTAAATTCTGGAATATCCACCTTGACATCATAATCACGTTGGAAAACATGATTTCTTAGCTCACAGGGGTGAGGTGGTGTGCTGTCATTTGAGACATGACTACGAGGTTGGTGAAAAGGATTAACTTCGTCTCCATCATTGCTGGAAACTTCAACATCTGAGCCATGATGAGGAGCACCATGTTCAGAAGTTTCATAACGCTCTAGGCGTTGTTCGAGTTGCTGCACTTGTCTCCTCAAGACTACCATCTCGATATCTCGCAGGTCTCCTCGCAGTGGGGCTTCTAGAGCTGCTACTGGCATAGCTTGACCACGACGACCACGAACAGCCATAATAACAAGAACTATGGAAATCAAGGTGTTAGATATCACACTTGAGAAACCAAAGCTCTGATACCAATTTGATACAGGATTTAAATAGAATTGAAGGAAACTAAACAAACAAACAACGAAATGAAAGATAGGAGTTCACCACCCAAGAGATAACACCAAAGGGATATAGAATATCACCACCCAAAAGATTAACACAAGGGATACAGAACTATAGGAATTCACCACTCTAAGGATTATACCAAAGAGATACAGAATTATAGGAATTCACCACTCTAAGGATTGTACCAAAGAGATACAGAATCACAAGAAGGAGAAAACTCTCTTCTCAAAAGCCAAAGGCTGATTTCAATTTATAAACTCAAGTATCATTTTTCAACTTACAAACACAAGTGTTTATAGGCTTAGAACAACCCTCTAAGCTTAGGACAAGCAAGAAAACAAGGCATAAAACATGCAAGAAAACAATCCCGGAATTTCAGGAGGACCCAACTAGCAGAATTCAAACGGTCGTATCTTCTTCCACACATCTCCAAATAGGCTGAAACTTGTTGGGTTGGAAATATGACATCTTGAACTTCAATTTAGACTTAAAAAAGTCTCAAAAAACAGATCGTTTGGGCCTGTTATGATGGCCTAAATCTAATATGCTGTTGCATCCGAATCTTCTTCTACTTTGAGCTTGGACCTTGCACCTTGCTTAGTTGTTAAGAGATTTTGTTATTTTTTGTTGGACAGGCCTATGTTAGGTTGGACATACCCATTTCATGAGGCCTTATTTATTAAGTTAAAGGTTTGTTGGACAAACCTATGTCAATCTACATATTGGAGTCAACTGTTTTCACTTGATTTTTGAATAAAAAAATAATATTATAAGTATTTTTAAAATTACTGCACTAATATAAATTAATTGCTCTCATACCCTTGATCCTTACAAGCTGACTATCTCGAACTAAACACACTCAAACCAAACACACCAATCCTCTCCCGTTCCCCTTCTGTCCTGTCACAATTTCAATTCACAGTTCTTTCTCATTTTCATAGCATGTCGTTCCATTAACAAAAATTTCTAGATTTACCAATGATTATAACTCTACTATATTGTTGTTAACTCTTCAGGACGACTAGCGAGGATTTGATAGGACCAAATTATGATAATGATTTTCGCATATGATTCAAAAGGCTTGCAATGTCAATGTATTTAGATAAGGCTGAGATGTCTATCTTTTTTATAAGTAAATTTTAAGATAAATTATAATTATATTTTTCAAATTTGATAGTAATCACAATTTAATATAAAGTTTTAAGAAAACGACACTCATGCTCTGTTAAGAACTTTAACCAAAAAATGAAAAGAAAAAAATAAAACTTTAATTAATATTCATAACATATACGTAACATACAACTCACATTAAATTAAACAAATCCGAAAATTGTAACAGAATTTTAACCTAAATTTCATAAATATAAGCACCGAGGGGGGCCACCAGTTTATTAAGGACCTGCAGTGTCTCAGGTTTCTTTATGCTGGTTTATGCACACTGAAGATGCAAAAATAAATTCCTTTATCAAGCATTGAAATCGAAAGAAGACCTGCATAACAAACGAAAATTATTAATGCTTAAAAAATTAAACTTGGGGAGAATTTATAGGGCGAAATATTGGTCATTTTAGTAAAATATGTTATCTTATATCCACCAGAAAAGAATAGAAATATAGAATTGTCAAATTTAAGATGTTAATTTTGTTCTTCAGTAGACATAAGACAACATACTTTAATAACAAAAACACAAACGCTTCATCATCTAATTTCCCTCGAGCTTCATTTTAAGAACATTAATCATATTCCATTCCTTGCTCAAACCAAACAGGCTGATAAACCAAAAACTACTAGCAGCTTAATGAAGTAGGGTATATCACACAAAAACCATTCAATGCGTCACCTTCCATTTTTTTCCACTTATAAATTTTGTAGCAGCAATGAACTATTACAGCTTCCATGCTTCCCAGGGATATGGCATCTACAGTGGTAGCATGATGTACTTGAACAATAACATGGGTAGGGGGAACAAATTTTGGGGAGAATTGAAAATCCTCTCAAATTACATGCCTCTTTCTTTAGCCTAAAATTCTAAGAAGAAAAACAGGCGATGAAGCAAGAGGCCAATCCAATGGTACATATTTCTATAAAATTGGACCTAAGTCACCACGATAAGATACCGGAGTCTCTTCAGAATAGTAGAGCAGGAGATGGTGCCCACAAGATGTGAGAAGACGAAGGCCACAACACAAGCCTCTTCTACATAGATCCTCAGCATTCACTTCAAACTAACCAAGCAAGAACCGGAAAATATCACCGAGTGAGATGATTCCTTCTACACGCTTACTGCCAGCCTCCACAATGACAAGCCGTCTAGCACCTGAAATATAGATGACAGCCACTCGAGTATCAGAAGAAATCAATAGCCGAGAGGTAACCCAATATCGATGCTACAGTCTATATAAATCAAATGAAGTTGCGGTAAGTCAATAAGTCTGACATTATGAGTCATAGAAACATCAAACACATTATGTTGTTGCACGTAAACCCCTCATGGAAATTTATTGGCTTCACTGGGGTTCAATGTGACCCTTTTTAGAAGGGCAGAGTAAATCGAGAAAGATTCCATGAAAAAAAACCCAGCAACCCAAATTGGATCACAAGACTGATGTTGCTCAAAATAAATTATTTGCTTTGAAAATTAAGAAATAACTTGGTGGACTGGGGGAAGAAAGACAGAACATCTATTAAGGAAATTAAAATCATCCTAACATATCCATTCTGCAGACTGAACAGTATATAGTGTTGTGACTGAGATATTAAGAAGCTACATAATGAAGAACACGCTCAACATGATGCAAGCACGATGGACATAGGAATATTTGGATTAAGAAAAACAAGAATGGAATTCCCACCCAACCTACATGCCGAAATAGGGCACTTGAAAGGTGAAATGAAAGATACTTGACATGAATTTCAAATTTCAACAAGTGCAGAATGCTAAGCGACTTCTGGTGCTGCAAACACAACAGTATAAAACAGTTTCTAAACAATTCCAATACTTTTCCAGTAACCTTATGGCACCTTAACCTTATAGTATGGTCCAGCTTTATCAGAAAAAGATTGGCCATGCACACTTATCAAAACCAAAAATGACTGGTCATGCACAGCTCATTCTTTTAGTATGTGTTACTTGATAGAATTATAATGTTAGATCATTCAGCCAAGAAAAATGGAAGACCTTACTCAAAAGAAACAAGCACATGTTACCTGGATTTGCCAGTCGCTCCATCACTTTATACAACGAATCAGTGTGTAAGCACATTTGACATCTTTGGCTTCTCAGCTCATAAGGAGAATATGAATCTTGTCCAAACTGCAAAGCCTAGTTGATTTTGGAAATAGTGCAGGACACAAAAGAAAGTTAAAAAGAAAAGGAGTGACCGAGTTCTCAGCTAGACAAAATAACAGACATGGGTTTTCAAATCCAAACTGCAACTTCAGACAATAGGATGAAAAGGCATTCACCCTAAACAAATCAAAACAGAAAAATAGATGTATGCCTAATTCTAATTATTTGGAAAAAGTTGTTGTGTTCATTGTTATATAATACTTCATTGAATTCTCACGTATTAAATTTTAAGACCTGTAAATGAAATTTCTCCAATGAAATTTGCTCTCATACACGTTACAGACTTCACAAGTATCACCTGGAAATTGAAGCCATAATTTCTTTTTTTTTTATAAGAAAACTGAAGCCATAAATTAAAGGCAAAAGGAATTAAACTCACAAATACTACCATGAACCTCCCAAAAAACTCTGTTCTGGAACTTCCTTAGGACATCTAAAAAGACAATCCTTCAGGACAGATATCCAACTGATAATTTAAGCTATGCTGCCCAAATAATCTGCAGGTCTACATTCTTTTCCTAGGCAGGTAATGTATTTATCTGGTATAGTTGCAAGTCACCCCATTCAATGACAATTATACAGATTGCAAAACTGTCCACATACTCCAATTATGTTTAGCCATATTAGCATGCATCCTTTGCAATAATCAGAGACCAAAACAGTATAAGTGACTTTTAACGTACAGAAAACACTTTCCATATCATTTCAATCTTCATAAAATCTAGTATATAATAACACTCTCGAACTTCTTTAAGAAAGCTACTTTACATAGGTCGGAACCATATTCCCCATTACTTCTCCCAATGGAACCAAAGCATAATCATCCTCAAAAGCATCCTCCAAAAACACAATTTCGTATGCTAACCTTTTCTACACATATTTTCCTCCTTTTTTGATAAGTCCATTAGTGTAGCTGCTAGCCTGATGGCATTTTGTTTTTCAACTGCTTCATCTCGGCCCAATATTGCAACAACAACCCCACCCCGACCACTCTCTTCACTTTTCAACATTTTTGTTTCATCTACATATCTCACTCACACTTCCAAAATATTTAACTTCTCTTTCTCACAGGCATATCTGAAACTGAGTGGAAAGACAACAACAATCTACCTTCCGAGGAACCCCTTATCTTTAGGGATTTAGGCCTACTCTCAAACTTAACAAAGATTTTAAACTTCTTCAATGTTCGCAATCAATCAAACTAAACAACTGATCAGACCTCAAATCTAGAGAAGATAAACTGAATTGTATCCAGAAAATGGTGGTCTTACAGAGCTGAAAGAATAAATTTTTGCTATCAGACGCAGATAGATCAAATTGATCATTTTAGCATTAACTTAATATCTGAGAAATCCTTACACTGTAAATAGTATAAACTACTTCACAAAATTATGAGAATTCCAATACAGTGACAAGTATGTCATTGTCATCATTTGATAGAAATTTACACATTTACACATTTACTTTACCATAAATGCACATTACGTAGCAAGTTTGGTAACAACCATCTTCCTAATAAATGTAAATTATGCAAAGGAATCATATTCACACAAAAAAAAGGAAAGAAACTAAAGCAGTTACCTGATGAATGGTCATTTCATTAAGATTAATATGTGTATAAGCTGTGTCTTTTGCCAAGGCTGTTATATCACTGCCAAATTGATAACAAAAAATCATCAAAGTAAATCACGCCAAATTGGACAAAAATTGAACTCTAAATACTGGATGTATGATGCAACTCCAAAACAACTTACCTCCGACAATATATATCCAGTAACGAGTCATTATCATCAACTATTGGTATTGAGCTTACTTGAGCTGCAAAGGCAACAAGCAACACAATATCATAAGAACTGTAACATAATGGAGGAATATGAGTGAACCGTAATTTTGCCTAATTGTCATTTGTCACCAAAAAAACTGTTAGGATTTTGGCTCAAATCCCTACAAGGAGGACTTCTAACTAGTTTAGGAAAAGTGATTTCCTATTTTGTAGTTGTTTATTCTAGGAGTATAGTAGTAGTTTCCTATTGGATAGTTGCTTGTTCTAATAAGAATAGTAGTAGTCTTCTACGTTGTTGTTCTTTTCCTATTAGTATTAGGAAAATATCATCTATATAAAAGGGATCCTAGAGAAGGTTTGAAGCACATTCATAATTCCAATATACATTGTAAATCGGAGGAGTTTACTACTAGAGCTAGGATGAGAGCTTTGAAGGTATTGGGGTTTTGGGTTGTCAAGTAGAGGGAGCACTTACCGCTCGAGCTAGGTTGAGAGCTTTGGTTGTATTGGGGCTTTTGAGTTGTGAGGTAGTGAGAGTATAACAATTTTGCTCTTTCAAAAGTTGTAATTGAAGAGTAATAAACCGGTGAGGTTCCGGTTTATTGGTAGATATAGGCAAAGAGATTGTCGAACCACATTAATTATTAGTGTTCTTATTCTTTATTTGTTTTTCCTATTTAATTGTTGTTGCTGTGTTTTTTGCCTAAAATTTGAGGAGATTGATTTTTGAGGTAAAATCCCAGCAAGAACTTTACACCCAACTCAAACAAGTACATTTAACCATTTGTCCTTTTCTGAATTCGTTGTGTTGAAGTAGACAAAGAAGAAGATAGCAAAACTTCATTGGTGAATATTCATTAACCGATATTGAGGTGCTCATTAGAGATACTGGGCCTCAAACCCCATATTTAACTTTCATGACATCATAAATTGCTATTCTTTCCCCATTCCGTATCCCTCTTTATTTTTTTCTGAATTGATGGAAGCAAGAAGCATACCTTGAACTAATAAATTTAAGGCTGAGCTAAGAGAAGCGCTAGGCTTCAACATTGCTAATGGCCGTCTATTTGATTCCCCAATTTTTGGAACCCATGTACCCACAGGAATCGAACAAATTGGTAGTTCTAGTACAGGCAATGAGCTAGAACAATGTCTAAAATACCTGTAAATACCTGAAAGTAAACAACCATTGGTTAGCAACAAACCATACGCACCCTAGCAAACAAACAAATGAGTACCATTGCTTAGCAAACTGATGAAAAGGCTCACATTTTAGTATTCCAGAAAGCGAAGCAAGATGTAATAGCTGGGGAAATGAACCATCTTCTGAAGATGAATATATAACAGGAACTGTGGCCACCTTATTTTGCAAAATTTTCAAGGCAACATCTTTCAAATGATCATATGGCCCAACCTGCACAATCAACGAGTACTTGGTTCAGTAGCTAAGAGCCACACCCACAAGATATTACCAGAAGATGCTGAACTCCTCACATGATGAAAAAGAGTGGATAGTCATAACGTGATATAGTTATAAAAAGGAACAATAAGGAGTGGTTAATAAACCAAGCACTAATTTAACAGGACTACTGCAAAGTTGGCCTTACACGTTATTGCATGATACCATTAAGCAAGTTGGATATTAGAATTATGTTAGAATTTAAGAGAGTAAAGAGATGTGAGAATTGAAGAGAGTAAAGAGATTGTACAAATGCTTACTTGAGTTCTTATTATTGAGAATACAATTAAGAGTATATATAGGTTGTTAAAGGAAAAAGACATTCCTTAAAACAAGGAAGGAAACATGGCCTAAAGTAAGCCTTAAAACAAGGATGAATATATGGCAAGTGTGGGTGAAGTGGAATAGTTAGTGACCTTAATTAAAGAAAAGAATATGGACTTTGCCATCCATTGACAGCCCCCCTCAAATTGATGCAGGTTGATCAATAAGCATCAATTTGCTGCTTAAGAAGCAATGTCGATGGCGAGTGAGCGCTTTGGTGAAGATATCAGCAATTTGTAGGTCAGTGGAAACATGTGGAAGAGTGATAACACAAGCTTCAAATGCTTCGCGGATAGAGTGACAGTCGACTTCAATATGCTTCGTGCGCTCATGATAGACAGGATTGGCCGTGATCTGAATAGCACTTGTATTATCAGCATGTAGAGGTGTAGGATCAGTTACAGAAAAATCTATCTCAGCAAGCAAACCTCGAAGCCAAATAATTTCGGAACAAGTAAGAGACATCGTCCGATACTCAGATTTTGTAGATGACTTAGAAACTCTGTCTTGCTTCTTACTCTTCCATGAGATCAATGCATCACCTAAGAACACACACCAACCAGTAATGGAGCGACGTGTATCAACACAACCAGCCCAATCAGCGTCGCTATAAGCAGTAAGTTGAGGAGAATTGCCTGTAGGAAAGAATAAGCCACGGGCAGAAGTGCCCTGAACATAGCGTATGATCCTACGGACAGCAACCAAATGAAGGTGACGAGGGGTCTGAAAAAACTGGCTGACTTGTTGTACTGCAAAGGAAATGTCCGGTCTAGTAATGGTGAGGTAGACAAGACTACCCACCAACTTTCGGTATAAACTAGGATCAGCAAGTAAATCACCCTCCTCTTTACGAAGCTTGACATTCAATTCCATGGGAGTATCAACAGAAGTGGCTTCCTGTAGGCCAGCTGTAGCCACCAGGTCACTAGCATACTTATGTTGATTAAGTGAAATACCTGACGGACTACGATGCACCTCAAGACCGAGAAAATATGTAAGAGACCCAAGATATTTCATATGAAAGGACTCAGAGAGATGGGTCTTGAGCTGGCCAAGTAAAACAGAATCGGAACCAGTAATCACAATATCATCAACATAAACTAAAAGAACAACAATACCCATGTCTGATTTTCGAAGAAATAAGGAAGTGTCATACTTGCTCTGCTTGAATGAGAATTGTAATAAATTAGTTCGAAATTTATCAAACCAAGCCCTTGGAGCTTGTTTGAGACCATAAAGGGAGCGACGAAGCTTACACACATGTGAGTTTGGAGAAGGAAACAATCCTGGGGGTGGCTTCATATAAATACACTCTTTAAGATCCCCATGAAGAAAAGCATTCTTGACATCCATCTGATGTAGTGGCCAATCATTGGAAGCAGCAAGAGCTAGAATCGTACGAACAGTGGTCATCTTAGCCACAGGAGCAAAGGTTTCTTCATAATTAACACCATATTCCTGTTTATTTCCAAGTGCAACAAGTCGAGCTTTATAACGATCCAAACTTCCATCAGATCGAACCTTGACGGAGTAAACCCATTTGCAACCCAGGGGGACTATAGTGGAAGGACAAGGTGCAATGTTCCAGGTGTGATTAACCTCTAAAGCAGCAATTTCTTCCTGCATAGCTTGTCGCCAACAATCATGCTTGACAGCATGTGGGAATATCAAAATTAGACAATGCAGCAGTAAGAGCAGAAGAAAACCACCCATACCTATCCGGAGGTAAAGATATTCGAGAAGAGCGACGTACCAAGTGTTCTGAAGGTGCTGCAACTAACTGGAGCATGGTAGGATCAGATATCGGTTGAGCCATCGGAAGAGACTGTGGGCGGGAGCGTCTCGTATATACAATACCTGGTTTAAAGCGAGAGCTGACTTGATGAAGATCTGAAAATTGTTGCTCAAAAGAGGGGAGGATCACCGTAGAAGAAGAGGGCTCAAAGGACACAGGAAAGAAATGTTGATTTTCAAAGAAAATAACATTTCTAGAAATACGTGTACGATGTAAGGTAGGATCATAGCAAACAAATCCCTTTTGACACACATTATATCCCAAGAATGCACATCTAACAGATTGAGCAGATAATTTATGTCGCTCATGGGGAGGTAAATGGACAAAACATACACAACCAAAGATACGGAGATTATCATAACTAGGTTGTTTAGCAAACAAGCTGAAATAGGGAGACTCCATGTGTAAGATTTGGGAAGATAAACGATTAATCAAGTGAGTAGCAGTTTTCAAAGTCTCGACCCAGAACGTTGATGGAACAGATGATTCTAACAAGAGAGTACGTACCACATCAAGAAGATGACGATTTTTGCATTCGGCTACTCCATTTCTGTTGGGGAGTAGCAGGACATGAACGTTGATGAATAATACCTTTAGAAGCCAAGAATTCCTGAAACTCAGTAGACAAATATTCACCACCAGAATCTGTGCGTAATGTCTTAATAGTCGCAGAAAATTGATTGTCAACATACGCTAAAAAATTAGTGAAAGTACGAAAAACCTCAGATTTAGAGCAAAGAAAATAAACCCAAGTGAATCTGCTATAATCATCAATGAAAGTCACATAATATTTAAATTTTTCATGTGAACTAACGGGGGAAGGTCCCCAAACATCACTATGGATAAGATCAAAGCAATGAGAAGCTCTACTAGCATGTAAAGGAAAGGGAAGAATTTTGCTTTTACCAAGTTTGCAAGAATCACACTTAAGAGATAAAGAAGAACGTTCTTCATTATCAAGAAAACCATAGTGCAATACATGAGATAAGATCTGAGTATTGGGATGGCCTAAACGACGATGCCACACCATACTCAGATTTGGAACATTATTGTAAGCAAGAGACTTAATAGACGAAACTGGAGAAATTGCTGGGACAGATAAAAATAGTGGAAACAAGCGCCCCACTTTAGGTCCCTTCGCGATCAGCTCTCCCGTTATCTGGTCCTGTACAACACAACCATCACCATAAAAGTTAACAACACAATTGTTATCAACTAATTGACAAACAGAAATAAGATTCGTGGAAAGTTTAGGAGCAAGAAACACATCAGTGAATTTAGAAGAGGATTCTCCAACAGCAGCGATTGGTAAAGAACTACTATTGACAGTCTGAATGGCAGATGGACCAACATAGGGTCGAACATGACACAGAGCGGCGGGAGTATTCGTCATGTGATTAGAGGCCCCCGAGTCTACGTACCAGAGTTTGGTAGAATTTTTACCTTGAAACCCCATTGCAGATAATGCTGAAATTAGCATCTGTTGCACCATTTCGGGTGTGCAGTAATTCGCTGCAGGAGGTGCCGGAACTGGGGAGGCACTGGAAGAAGAGCTAGGAGCTGCGGAGGGTACAATAACAGAAGTCTGAAATGCTTGAGTCTGACGATTCTGTGGGCGGAGACGACATTTTTTGATGATGTGACCCTTCTTCTTACAATAAAAGCAATATTTCTTGGGACAATTGGCAGCAATATGCCCATATTCCTTCCAACAAAAACACTGCAAGTTTTTAGAATGCATAGGCGATCCGCGTCCTTGGGCAGCATAAGCAACAATTCTTGGACTACCATAAGATTGCTCCAGAGTTGCTTGAGTACTAAGACGTTGTTCTTCACGAAGTAACTCACCAAAACAAACATCAAGAGAAGGAACAGGAGATCTATTCAGCAGAGAGGAGCGAATAGATTCATATTTCGGGCGTAGTTTCATAAGAAATTGATCACGTCATCTAGTCTCGTGGAGTTGCTGAATAGTCGAAAGAGTGGCAACAGGAACAGCCGCTGTAACAAGATCAGTATAGTCAGTCCAAAGAATCAGAAAGGCCGAGTAATAGTCTTGGATGGAAAGACTGCCATGTTGAAAGGTGGTAATTGCATGCTCTAACTGAAAGCGATAAGCATCATTATCTTGATGATAAACCTTCTTCAGATAAGTCCACATGGATTGAGCAGAGCGATGAGTACGCAAGTTGGTGACAATATGTGGCTCTATCGAACCAAGAAGCCAAGACATGATCCGAGCATCCAGCACAGTCCAAGAAGGAGAAGACCCGACATCCTTCGATTGGTCTGTATTGGATGTTTGTGCAACATCCGTGCCATCGATATGGCCCCAAAGTTCTTTTCCCTTGAGGAAAATTTCAAACTGAAAGGCCCATGTAAAGTAATTTTTGCCCGTAAATTTGACACACAGGTGCAGAGTCCATTGCAAATAAGTGCAAAAAAATAGCCCGACCAAAAAAATGTCGAAACCACCTAAAGCAGAAAAAAAAAACAAACTGCCAAAGAGATCTGAGAACAAAAAAAACACCGAGAAATCTGAGACCCAAAGCCACAAAACACCTCTCTGAAAATAGAGGATGTCGTGAATGCCGAAACTACTCAAACCAAAAAAATAGGAGGTGCCGACAACACCAACCCAAAAAAGAGAAGACCGAAAAACAACAAAAAAAAACTTTCACGTCGAGTTCACCGAGAACAACACAGAACAAGCCGAAAAACGAAACCGAGAAAAATTACAAGCGAGAGAAGAACCTAAGCAACCGGCTCTGATACCATGTTAGAATTTAAGAGAGTAAAGAGATGTGAGAATTGAAGAGAGTAAAGAGATTGTACAAATGCTTACTTGAGTTTTTATTATTGAGAATACAATTAAGAGTATATATAGGTTGTTAAAGGAAAAAGACATTCCTTAAAACAAGGAAGGAAACATGGCATAAAGTAAACCTTAAAACAAGGAAGGAAACATGGCCTAAAGTAAGCCTTAAAACAAGGATGAATATATGGCAAATGTGAGTGAAGTGGAATAGTTAGTGACCTTAATTAAAGAAAAGAATATGGACTTTGCCATCCATTGACAAATTAAACATGCTTTGGGTCCATGTTCATAAGATGTGACAATAGTTTTATGTTGATTATCAACCCACTGCAGTCCTCATCCTTCATCCGAGACTGGGATAAATGATGTAAAAGACAAGAAAATTACACATGACATAGGTAAAGTTAAGTACCGTTGAATTGATATTAACCATGCTTGTGCAAGACAGAATAGTTAATAGGGTTATGCGCGAAAAATCTTGTAAAAGAATTTAGTAATGATGCAACTGATATCCAACACCTGAAGGTGGGATGCTTTAACTGAATTAACTATGCCAGTGCAATTTTTTTTTTATTTTTTTTTATAGGGATATGAATGGAAAATTCTTTACAAATTTGGTAATTACCTTCTTTTCTGCAGCTAAATTCATCTCCAACACCTGAAGGTGATGCTCTAATTGACAAATGACAGTAGCAAAACCAACACTCGGTGATTTAAATTGTAGTGCCAACAATAAGTATATCAGAGAGCCCACACGAATATGTGCACCCATATAACAGGATCAAACATGTACTTGCATGTACACAGACTAGACTATCACAGGAACACACAGCCATGCGGATACAAATAGCACCATATCATAGACCAAATATATTAGTTATATACTAAACTAATTAATCCCTGAGGACCATAAACATCCTACAGATTCAAACATGCCACATGAATCACTCACATGGATGAGACGTCTTGATAATGAACCGCCATGCCCATCAATTTGCCTGTTCAGATACATTTTTCCTTCTTTCCAGGCAGAAATGGTGTGTGTTTCAAGTTCTTCCTCTGTCAAATTTGACCCATGATCTCCAAGCTGCATAGGAAAAGCAACTAAGCTTTACAGGAAACAGACGGGTGGTATTATCCTACTAAAAGAACATTTCTCCATTACAATCTTATCCAATAAAAACTTAAAGAGTATCATGAAAAGAAAGCTGCATATGTTGCATTCCACTAATGTCAATACCCCAAAAAAATTTCTACTACACTGGAACTGATCCTAAAAAATATACTTCATGTCTGAGGAAATAGAAAAATAACTATACCATGATATTTATAAATCAAAATGCTACGCTTATTAGGTTTGGAAAGCTAATAAACTTTGAAATTCATTAACAAATGAGCTCACTAAGGAACTGAATAAGCATGTAACAAATCCTATTAAAATTTATCAACTTTGCAAATGGAAGAAATTCAATACTTAATTTGATTCCAAACGGAGTGTAAAAATGGATTCAACTGAAAGCTGTCTTTCAGCAAACGGATAGGTTGAAAGAATCTAACACCATTCATCTCATACTAAATCAAAATACACAGTATATGTAAAGAATAAAGTCTGGTAACATCTTCTGGGAATTTTCTTATCGAGCCTTCAAAACCACGTTAAATTTTAAGGGATAAACTTCATCAAGGAACTCAATACGGACATAATAAGATATTTGCTTTTGGAACACTCTCCAGTTACAAAAGATCTTGATACCGCATATAAACTCATACCTCTCTTAAAATTAATACAAAATCCAGCGCACTAAGAACTCCAACAAACTGCCCCTTGCTGAAGTCCCAAAGAGGAGCTGTGGGAATACCCTGGAAATAGCTTGACTCAGAAAAATTGCATATCCAAGCTCTTTATCAGCAAAAAGTGAATATGCAGGAACATCATAAACAAAAGAATAAAATGTGAAGCCAAAGCATTGGAAAAATTCCCATCATTAAGGCGTTGTTGTTAGCATTTCTGAGGTACCATTTCTTGATTTTTTTTTTTTTTGCTTGCAGAAGGGAAAGCATTTTCAGAAAGTAAGCCAGAAAATCACTTGGTACAAAAGATTTTTTTTTTTTTTTGCCAGAAATATTTGCCTCTTTTCTACTTGATGAGGTTGGGGGATAAAATCATTAAGCAGAACATGTCCCATAACAAGTATAACCAAATTCACTCCAACTATGCCCACACACTTGCACAAAAAAGATAAAGAACGGGATTGGACATTCTACAAAATTTTAACCTCAAAAGAAACTAAAATTGGTACCTGCTCATACAAGATATGAAATGCTTTCTTTACAGGTAAATCAACATCCAAGGCAACAACCTGCAAGCTAGATGTATCTAAATTAGAGGGGGTGGGGGGGAACAAAAAACAAAAGATGGAACTAAGTAGACGACTTTGGGCGAATGGTAAAGCATTCAAACCTTGCCTGACTCTGGAAGTAACTCATAAACAGTGTGTGTAGACAAGAACATAGAAATACGGTGACGAGAGACGCGCAACTCCTCCTCTGATATCCTTGGCATTGTGTGAGTCAATGTAACCTCAGAAATTCGAACCTGCATTGTGAATTAGAATGGAAACCCACTTATAAAGCTCACAATGTAAAAGGATAGCCAAAATCATATGAATAAACAAATAAATAGCCCACAGCCTACATGAGCGTGAACAAAATGTTTTTGTAACAAGCACCAACTCTGCCTCACAGGGTTGGACAGGAAACCAAGAAACCAGCAAATAAGTGAACATATAGTTTATGTGTTAGGAGTACTAAAATACTTCTAATGATGCAACAGAAAATCCTTGATCTGCAGTATTCAAAATGGCTGGCATTAGTATCAAGTAGAAATCCCAGTGGCATCTTTAATTCCCAAAGTCAACCCTACAAATGAAATAAGGCTAACCCCCTCTTCACCATAGTAAAAAATACGAATTTGGAATAACACTAATCCCAGTTGAGTCTAGTGAAAAGGTACAATGACACACAAGACAAGAGGGAACACAAATTTCCAGGCCATAATGTCAAATGATAAGGCATGACTGACTCTTACCGTATCACGGAAGGCTTTGGGATCCACATCCATGTTAGATCCAGAAGTCGTCTCTGGATGCATCATGTAATTAGACTCTGCAACCGAAAGGACGGTATTCACCACCCCATACTCGCTATTCATGTAAGTTTGGTGCTCATCATGTCTCCATTCTCCATCAACAAAAAACTTGTACTACATGTAAGGTATAACCCATATAAGGCTACAAGGATAAAGGTCAAACATCTTCTGCATCAATCTAAACAAAAGAATCCTTTCTATAGACTCTCCTGTTCAAATCGCAACGTCTTTCAGATTAAGGTTTAAATGAATACAGCCATATTAAAGTACTTCAAACCCATAATTTAGAGCAAGTAACTGCTTGAGAATAAAATACGTCAATAATTTAGCAAAAGCGACTGCTTCAGATAAGCATTTTTTCGGCCCCAAAACAACTCCATTTGGCCTTATAACCATAAGGATTGACCAAAATCTTCTAACTTGCACCTCGGTATATTATCTCCACTTCACAGATATCAAATCCATGTCTAGGTTGCCATTACTTGACAAGACAATTTTAAGTCGATTTTCAATATCTTGCTTTCCATAACTGAAGATCGAACCAAACCCCATTCACTTGAATCAAGAGCCAAAGGCATGTCAATATTTATAAGTTATAACCTTTAATCCTTTCATTATCAGTAAATAATTATTTAATAAGAAACCAGTAAGGAAAAGTTCAAGTAAACACATGCACACTTAACATTGTTAACAACTGGCTGTGATAACTGAAAACATACTGTCCCATCACAACAACTCAGCAATCCTTCAGTGTAAATCATTTGATGAATTACTAAACTAACCATTCCAATGACTTCCAGACCAGTGCTACTACAGACTGACCTGGTGGTAACCGGGAGTTACGCTCCAAATAACCTGAAATACAGTAGGGCACCCTTCAACTTGAGACATTGGCACAAGCTCGGACCACCTTCGTAAACAACAAGCGCTACCCATTAATTCAAACTAATCACAACGTAAACAATAACATATGAAGGAACCAAATAGAGCAAAACTCAAGTGGCCATCAAAACAGATACACGAAACGTTGAGCCCCACCTTGTAAAGGAACCACTGAGGTACACACTTCTTCCACCATGCGGCCAAACGAATTGCATTGGGATTAGCACCAAGCCAGCGGCAACTCTGCCCGTTTCCTGCGCAGGATCCATACCCGAAGCAAACATTCGCCACGAACTTTATGAAATAATTATTTCTCAAATAATTCCCTCCAATAAATAAAATTTCTTACAGTATTCCACTCTATTCCTTTCTTCTTTTGATTACTGCAAAACAAATTCAATCAGGGCAAAATGTCTCGCGACCCATTACACTTTAGAAGCGCAAAAACCAAACCCAATTCACAAAAAAATGTAGCAAAAAAATCCAAATTGACCACAAAAATATTGCATTATTTTATAATCAGACACCATTTACATTTGAAAAGCTACCAAACTGAAACAAAACAATCATCACTGTCATTACATATGCATGCATAAACACACGCAAGTAAAAAATATACATAGATATATTTGGGACGGAAATGTACGGACAAATCCCTATTTTGAGCCATTATAAGTAGACTCACCATAAGTGGAGGCAAAAGCAACCTTCGAATTTAAAGAAAATACGTGAAAATGCAAAATCTTTGAGTTAAAGGCGGGGATAAATAATAATCGAAACCCTGAACAAGAAGTTAAAAGCTGGAATTTATTTTTACAATTTTGGGTGTGAAGATAGAGGGGTCACTGGTGCGATACGATCGAATCTAAAATTCCAAGCCCTAAAATAAAAATTAAAAAAGATAGGAACTTAGATAGTTACGTTGAATTATTAATTATTCAAAGGTTTGAAGAAAAGAAAAGAAAAAAAAAAGGAAATTGGAGTTTTTAAAGCTGAAAAAAAAAAAGGTTTTACCCTGAGCTTTGTCGTAAGGAAGAAAGATGATGGCCTGATTAACTGGTGATAAAACTGTAAAGTTGATTTTTTCTTTTTTGGTTAAATTCGCCTTAAATCTTTTGTTTGTAACCTTTATAAAATATTAATTTTTTATAGTTACTTATTTCAATTAAAAATTAAACTTTTTGATATTACGGTGAGGTGATAAAATCTGTTTTTCAACAAAAAAAAATTTAAACTTTATGTTTGCTAAAACTTAATTACTAACTGTGTTATAAAAGATGTGGTACAAAATGTGAATTTCTTAAACCTATTCCTAAGGTGGTGTAGACAAAACGTTGGAAAAAAATTAATAATTATTAAAGATATCCAAAATATTCTCTCTAGTAATTTTGAAATTTTTTTTTTAAATGCATCATTGGATGAATATTATATTAACATTATAAATGATGTGATATTTATCTAGTGGCACATTTGGAAAAAAAATTCCCAAGTTACGGGTGTTGAAGTCGAAAAATAGTTGATGTGGCGTTGACTTTCAGGGGCTTAGGTTGACTTTTGAAGAACCGCACAAATGAACAAGGGTGAACTAAAAGACCCTCGGAAGAAAGGGAGGGGGAGACCTCCGAGGGCACTCCGAAGTTCAAGTTAGAACAAGGGTTCGAGAGAGGCCGAAGCCGAGGGTTAATTTTAAAGCAAATTTAGTGTTTATTGTGCAAGAGTGAATGAATCATGAACCTCCATACCTCAGTTTACTTATAGTCCTCTGAGTAGGTATTGCCCACGTGGGGGGCTGTATGGCCTTGCCCATGTCGTCTCTGCTCTGAAAGGTTAGGTCTTGATTGAGTAAGTTGCGTGTGTCAGGGGTCGCGTGCTTCAGCGGGGTTAGGCCCGCTAATCACGCTTAGATGAGGTGATTGCTCATTGCTCGCTCCACGTGTGTCCTACAATGCTTGGCAGGCCTGACATGTGTCATTACCCTGTTGGCGACACCAGAGCCTACGTGTGGGCGTTACATTGGACGAGAGTTTGGTGGGCCCCATCACAGGCCCCTACTTTCTCAGGTACTTGTGCCTCGAGGAAGTAAAATATGATGCACCGTGGCTGAGCGTTTATACTTATGATTTTTCAAGATATAAAATGGGGCCTCGGTCAGAGAGATTTTTGGGCGAGCGTATGCAAAGCAGCTCATATGCTCGGACTTTGGAGAATCTAGGCCAAGTGTATGGACAGCTCCTTATACGCTCGGACTTTAGAGAATCTAGGCCGAGCGTATGGACAGCTCCTCATACGCTCGGACTTTGGAGAATCTAGGCCGAGTGTATGGACAACTCCTCATACGCTTGGACTTGGAGGATCTAGGTCGAGCGCATGCAAAGCAGCTCATACGCTCAGACTTTGGAGAATCTAGGCTGAGCGTAAATGGACAACTCCCCATACGCTCGGACTTGGAGGATCTAGGCCGAACATATGCAAAGCAGCTCGTATGCTCAGACTTTGGAGAATCTAGGCCGAGCGTATGGACAGCTCTTCATACGCTCAAACTTTGGAGAATCTAGGTCGAGCGTATGGACAGCTCCTCATACGCTCGGACTTTGGAGAATCTAGGTCGAGTGTATGGACAGCTCCTCATACGCTCGGATTTGGAGGATCTAGGCCGAGCGTATGCAAAGCAGCTCGGACTTTGGAGAATCTAGGTCGAGCATATGGACAGCTCCTCATACGCTCGGACTTGGATGATCTAGCCCGAGCGTATGCAAAGCAGCTCATACACTCGGACTTTGGAGAATCTAGGTCAAGTGTATGACAAGCAGCTAATACGCTCGGACTTGAAGAAATTTAGGCCTAGCGTAAGACAAGCAGCTCATACGCTCGGACTTGGAGAACTTAGGCCAAGCGTGTGACAAGCAACTCATATGCTCGGACTTGGAGAACTTAAGCCCAGCGTGTGATAAGCAGCTCATACGCTCGGACTTTGAGAATTTAGGTCGAGCATATGACAAGCAGCTCATACGCTCGGACTTGGAGAAATTTAGGCAGAGCGTATGAAAAGCAGCTCATACGCTCGGAGTTAGAGAATTTGGGCCAAGTGTATGAGAAGCAGTTCATACGCTCGGACTCGGAGAACTTGGGCCGAGTGTGTGACAGGTAGCTCATTCGCTCGGACTTGGAGAATTTAGGCCGAGCGTATGACAAACAACTCATACGCTCGAACTTGGAGAAATTTAGGCTGAGCATGTGACAAGCAGCTCATATGCTCGGACTTGGAGAATTTAGGCTGAGTGTATGATACCGGATTTAAATAGAATTGAAGGAAACTAAACAAACAAACAAAAAAATGAAAGATAGGAGTTCACCACCCACGAGATAACACCAAAGGGATATAGAATATCACCAACCAAAGGATTAACACAAGGGATACAGAACTATAGGAATTCACCACTCTAAGGATTATACCAAAGAGATACAGAATTACAAGAAGAAAAAAACTCTCTTCTAAAAGCCAAAGGCTGATTTCGATTTATAAACTCAAGTCTGATTTTTCAACTTACAAACACAAGTATTTATAGAGCTTAGAATAACCTTCTAAGCTTAGGACAAGCAAGAAAACAAGGCATAAAACATGCAAGGAAACAATCCATAAAACAAGGCATAAAACATGCAAGCAAACAATCCCTAAAACATGCAAGGAAACAATCCATAAAATATGCAATGAAACAATCCCTAAAACAAGGAAGGAGACAATCCCTAAAACATGCAAGGAATCAAGGAAAAGGCCAAAAGAAGAATACAATCCCAGAATTTCAGGAGGACCCAACTAGCAGAATTCAAACGGCCATATCTTCTTCCACACATCTCCAAATGGGCTGAAACTTGTTGGGTTGGAAAGATGACATCTTGAACTTCAATTTAGGCTTAAGAAAGTCTCAAAAAGCAGATCGTTTGGGCCTGTTATGATGGGCCTAAATCTAATATGCTGTTGCATCCGAATCTTCTTCCACTTTGGGCTTGGACCTTGCACCTTGCTTAGTTGATAAGAGATTTTGTTATTTTTTGTTGGGCAGACCCATGTTAGGTTGGACATACCCATTTCATGAGGCCTTATTTATTAGGTTAAAGGTTTGTTGGACACACCTGTGTCAGACTCCCCTGGTTGATGAAGACTTGCCCCCAAGTCCATTTGGTCTTCTTGATCCTCAAAGTAAGGAGAAAGATCAGAGACATTAAAGGTTGTAGAAACTCCATAAGCACAAGGTAGCTCATGCCCTCTCTAACAAGCCCCTTTTCGATCCACTCTTCAATTTGTCTCTGTAATACTTCATGCTCCTTAAGGTTCAATTGATAGGCTGGTTTGTTAGGCAACACAGATCCTGGTACAAGATCAGTGCAATGCTGCATATCTCTCATAGGTGGAAGGCCATGGGGAATTTCCTCTAGAACAACATCACTAAATTCCATGAGGAATAGAATCAAAGAAGGAGGAATTTCTGTTGGTTCTTTCTCTTCCCTTACCACAATTGCAAAGTCTTCACCATTCTCTATCAATACTTTCTCAACCCCAGAACTGGTCGACAAATTAGTTCCCTCCCCAAAAGAAGGTTTAGGAACATGAACAATTTTCAATGGAACCAAAAGGACCTTAACTCTATCCTTCTCAAAAGAATAAGTATTTTTGAAACCTTCATGCTTAGTCTTTCTAACATACTGCCAAGGTCTTCCAAGCAACAAATGATATGCATCCATAGGCACTATGACACAAACTACAGCATCGTTATAATTCTTGCCAATGGAAAATTCAACAAAGCATCTTTTATTTACCTTCACTTCATTGCCTCTGCGAAGCCACTGGAATTTGTAAGGTTCCGGATGATCTTCAGTTTTTAACTTCGGTTTCTCCACCATTGTTGATGCCACAACATTTTCACAACCTCCTCCATCAATGATGACGTTACAGACCTTTCCATGAGAAGTGTATCTAGTATGAAAAATATTGTTTTGCAACCATTCATCTTCCACATAGGTTATGTTGAGGCTTCTTTGAACCACAAGAGCCTCCCCTCGATCAGCATAAGTAATTTCTTCTTCCACAGCAACATGTTCATTAGTTTCTGGTGAAAAATCATGCTCACCTTCCATTTCCATGTCTTCTTCCACAAGAGACACCATTTTGCAATTTGGACAATCAGAAGCAATATGTCCATAATCTTGACATATGAAGCACCTTCGAGTTGTATTGGAAATGATTGGATGATTTGAACCTGATGTAGTTTCATTCCTTTGCTTGGCCGCGGCTGTCTTGGGTATGGTCGTGGTTTTAGAAGTGGAACCACTCCCACGGTTAGAAACTCTATCTTGAATAAAGGATCGAAAATAATTACCACGTTTTTCTTTCAGTTGCTTCTCCACCTTCATAGCTAGTTTGCAAACATCATTGTAAGTCCAATATGGTTGCAGCTGCACCACATCACTGATTTTAACACGTAACCCACCAAGATAGCGGGCTATCATCTGCTCCTCTTGCTTAACAACATCACAACAAGTCATTAGATGATCAAACTCTGCTGTATACTCCTTTACGGACAACTCCCTTTGCTTGAAGTTATGAAATTTCATAAAAGCATCTTGTTTGTAGTGGTCAGGTAAATACTTTCTTTTTAGCTCTCTCATCATCTTTGCCCATGTTGTAATACGTACTCTTCCTTCACGTTCTCACTGCCTCTTCAAATTCTCCCACCAGATTGAAGCATGTTTCCTTAGCTTGATGGCAACAACTTTCACTTTACGATTTTCTGGAACATATTTGAAATCAAAGATTCGCTCAACGGTAGTAAGCCAATCAATGAAATCATCTGGTTGCATCCTTCCCTCAAATTCTGGAATGTCCACCTTGACATCATAATCATGTCGAAAAACATGATTTCATAGCTCACGGGGGTGAGGTGGTGTGCTGTCACTTGAGGCATGACCACGAGCTTGGTGAAAAGGATTAACTTCGTCTCCATCATTGCTGGAAACTTCAACGTTTGAGCCATGATGAGGGGCACCATGTTCAGAAGTTCCATAACGCTCTAGGCGTTGTTCGAGTTGCTGCACTTGTCTCCTCAAGGCTTCCATCTCGATATCTCGTGGATCTCCTTGCGGTGGTGCTTCTGGAGCTGCTACTAGAATAGCTTGACCATGACGAGCCATAATAACAAGAACTATGGAAATCAAAGGTGTTAGATATCACACTTGAGAAACCAAAGCTCTGATACCAATTTGATACCGGATTTAAATAGAATTGAAGGAAACTAAACAAACAAACAACAAAATGAAAGATAGGAGTTCACCACCCACGAGATAACACCAAAGGGATATAGAATATCACCACCCAAAGGATTAACACAAGGGATACAGAACTATAGGAATTCACCACTCTAAGGATTATACCAAAGAGATACAGAATTACAAGAAGGAGAAAACTCTCTTCTAAAAGCCAAAGGCTGATTTCGATTTATAAACTCAAGTATGATTTTTCAACTTACAAACACAAGTATTTATAGAGCTTAGAATAACCTTCTAAGCTTAGGACAAGCAAGAAAACAAGGCATAAAACATGCAAGGAAACAATCCATAAAACAAGGCATAAAACATGCAAGCAAACAATCCCTAAAACATGCAAGGAAAAAATCCATAAAACATGCAATGAAACAATCCCTAAAACAAGGAAGGAGACAATCCCTAAAACATGCAAGGAATCAAGGAAAAGGCCAAAAGAAGAATACAATCCCAGAATTTCAAGAGGACCCAACTAGCAGAATTCAAACGGCCATATCTTCTTCCACACATCTCCAAATGGGCTGAAACTTGTTGGGTTGGAAAGATGACATCTTGAACTTTAATTTAGGCTTAAGAAAGTCTCAAAAAGCAGATCGTTTGGGCCTGTTATGATGGGCCTAAATCTAATAGGCTGTTGCATCCGAATCTTCTTCCACTTTGGGCTTGGACCTTGCACCTTGCTTAGTTGATAAGAGATTTTGTTATTTTTTGTTGGGCAGGCCCATGTTAGGTTGGACATACCATTTCATGAGGCCTTATTTATTAGGTTAAAGGTTTGTTGGACACACCTGTGTTAGTGTATGACAAGCAGCTCATACGCTCAGACTTGGAGAAATTTAGGCCGAGCGTATGACAAGCAGCTCATACGCTCGGACTTGGAGAAATTTAGGCTGAATGTATGACAAGCAGCTCATACACTCAGAGTTGGAGAATTTGGGCCGAGCATATGAGGGGATAACATAGGCCGAGCGTGTGACAAGCAGCTCATACGCTCGGACTTGGAGAATTTAGGCCGAGTGTATGACAAACAGTTCATACGCTTAGACTTGGAGAAATTTAGGCCAAGCATATGACAAGCAGCTCACACACTCGAACTTGGAGAACTTAGGCCGAGCGTGTAACAAGCAGCTCATACGCTCGGACTTGGTGAATTTTGGCCGAGCTTATGAGAAGCAACTCATATGCTTGGACTTTGAGAACTTAGGCCGAGTGTGTGATAAGCAGCTCATATGCTCAGACTTGGAGAATTTAGGCTAAGCATATGAAAAGGTAGCTCATACGCTCGAACTTAGAAAACTTAGGCTGAGCGTATGACAAACAGCTCATATGCTCGGACTTGGAGAAATTTAGGCCGAGTGTATGACAAGCAGCTCATACGCTCGGAGTTGGAGAATTTGGGTCGAGCGTATGACAAACAGCTCATACGCTCGGACTTTGAGAAATTTAGACCGAGTGTATGATAAGCAGCTCATACGCTCGGACTTGGAGAAATTTAGTCCGAGCGTATGACAAACAGCTCATACGTTCGGACTTGGAGAACTTAGGCTGAGTGTGTGACAAGCAGCTCATACGCTCGGACTTAGAGAATTTTGGCCGAGCGTATGACAAGCAGCTTATACACTCAGACTTTGAGAAATTTAGGCCGAGTGTATGATAAGCAGCTCATACGCTCAGACTTGGAGAAATTTAGGCTAAGCGTATGACAAATAACTTATACGCTTGGACTTGGAGAACTTAGGCTGAGCGTGTGACAAGCAGCTCATACGCTCGGACTTGGAGAATTTTGGCTTAGCGTATGAGAAGCAACTCATACGCTCGGACTTGGAGAACTTAGGCCGAGCGTGTGACAAGCAACTCATACGCTCAGACTTGGAGAATTTAGGTCGAGCATATGAAAAGGCAGCTCATATGCTCAAACTTGGAGAAATTTAGGTCGAGCGTATGACAAGCAGCTCATACACTCGGAGTTGGAAAATTTGGGCCGAGTGTAGGACAAGCAGCCCATATGCTCGGACTTTGAGAACTTAGGTGATGGGCCTTTCCACGTGCTTTTTTGCTTTGGGCCTATGGGTTATTCTTTATCCTGAGCCTATGGGTCCTTCTTTATCTTGTGCCCATGGGTCTTTCTTTATCTTAGGTCGATGCATCTTTGTTACAGGCGCAATAAATTGTGATAGCGGCTGCTTTTTAAATGACGGCGCTTCAGGCACATTAAGGGTCGCACTTTTATAACAGCTGTCACCTTGGGGAGTGGGAACGGTGCCTTGGTGACAGCAAAGGTCACGTCTTTTCAGTTGGGGGGTTGAATTAATGCTCTTCGTTTTTGTTGCCACAACATCTATATAAGAGGATCCATCCTCACTTTTCTTCTCACTTGCATTTTTCGAGTGATCTTGAGAGAACAAAGTTAGGGAGAAATAGTTTGAGAGCACTTGGTTTTCTTAGAAGTTACTCAAACAATTCCTTGGTGAGTACAATGTCTAACGGGAGTGAAGTTAGCAGAGATCTATTGAGGGAGTTGGAGGAGGCAATAGGTGCTTCTTCTAGCGACGAGGTTTCTTCCCAGGAGACTGTCTCTCAAGAGGGCACTCTAGCACTTGTCCCTTATATTTCTGAGGAAGGAGATGGAGAAGAGGGTGAGGAAGGAGAGTCTTCTGGGGAAGAGGATGTTCGGGTGTTTGTGAGCATTAGAGATAACACCGAGGATGCTAAAAGGGAGGAGTGGATGTTCGAGGCGAACTCCATCTCGAGCGTAGTGGAGGAAGCTGAACTCGTGGGGATAAGGATAAAGTATAGAATCCCCATGGAGTACCACCTGAGGGCACCAAAGGGTGGAGAGAGGGCTTGTGATGCCCTTCCAAGCCACGCACCTTATGAGCTGTGCATTTATGAACAGTACATGAAGGTAGGGCTTAGGTTCCTTCTCCACCTGTTCTTCTGCTCGGTGCTTAGATACTTCGGTATCGCGCTGAGTCAGCTGGTGCCCAACTCAGTCTGACTAATGCTGACATTCATAGCCGTGTGCCAGGAAGTGGGTGAGGTCATTAACCTTAACGTGTTCAAAGCCCACTTCCAGCTAGCCAGGCTTGGGCAATCCGAGTGGGTTATAGTAAGCTCGAGGGCTCGGAATAGCGGTTTGAAGAAGAAGCCCTCTTCCGTAAAGAAATGGAAGGGATTATTCTTTTTCATAAGGAGTGCTAAGAGTTTCAACGTCCCTCTCGGTTGGAGCTTGGATCGTGCGGGCAAATGTAAGAAGTCGCACCTCCTGCACCGAGAGCAGGAGACGTTGAAGGCTATGCTCGTCGCACCCTTAGACATCGAGGTGCTTGGAGATAATGAAGAGTTTCACAGGCGTGGCCTCTGCCCTCCCAGCTTCCAGCAAACCTCGAGCACGGTAGCATATAGTTCTTTAGCTTATTGTAATTTTGACTTTTATTTCCAAGTTACTATCGCCCTTCTTTTATGCAGAGATGGAGATAGCTGCCCAGGCGAGGGAAAGGGCCAAACGCATGGCCCGAGAGAAGAAGAGGGCCACGGATGCTAGCAGCTCTGCCCAAGAGCAGAGGAAGACGGCCTGGGCTCCATCCCCGGTGCCCATCCTGGTTGAGAGCCCTCTGAGGCCTCCAGTTACTAAGGCATGGGTGGACCCAACCGTACTTACCCCTCCCCCAGGGCCATCTTCATCCAGGGAAGGGTCTGGGGCCTCTGCTACCTTCGTGCCACGGTGGGCAGTGAAGGTAGATGATTCCGTGTTGACGCACTCGAGGGTTGCTCGTGAAGACCTTGTCATGAGGATCTCCGTGTGATATAGCTCACGAGGAAGCCCTTTGAGGGGCTTTGTGATAGGAACACTTTGTGTGATGTTTTTAATTCCTTTTCTACCCTATTTGGCTTTGTAATTCTCTTAATTTTATTATTTTGAGCTTGGTTTCTATTCTTAGTGTTTAGAGAGCTCGTGAACGTGGGAATGGCAAAAGAAGGTGCAAAAATGAGTTTTCCTAGTTACTTTAGAAAATCTAAGTGGATTAAGAAAATAGTCTTATCATTCTAAGAAACTTTTCTAATTTGGAAACTTGCCTTTTTGATATCTTTCCTTTTATGGTAACTTTCCTTATTTATTATTTTCTGATTTCTTTGTAGGGAATTTCCACCTTGGAATTTCAGGAGGACGCAACAACCAGAATTAAAATGGTCATATCTTCTTGCACGCATCTCCAAATGTGCTGAAACTTGTTGTGTTGGAAAGATGACGTCTTGAACTTCAATTTGGGCCTAAGAAAGTCTCCAAAAGGATATCATTTGACCCTGTTATGATAGGCCTAGGCCTAGTAGGCTGTTGCATCCGAATTTTCGTCCACTTCGGGCTTGGACCTTGTACCTTGCTTAGTTGACAAAAGTATTATGTGATTTTTGTTGGATAGGCCCATGTTAGGTTGGACATACCCATGTCATTAATTTACCTTCTAAATAAGGCCAACCGAAACCTTATTTTTTTATTTCCAATTGTGCATAGCCCAAAACCCTAATTTCTCTCCTAATTTTGCACAAGCTGGCCACCTATTATTTTCCTTCTAATTAAAGCCCAGCTGGCCACCCAAAATTCTCTCCAAATAATGCCCAGCCGCAACCCTAATTTACATTCTAAACAAGCCTAGCTGGCCACCTCAATTGTCCTCCCACATGTGCACAATCGAAACCCTAGTTTCTCTTCTATATATACAAAGCCGAAAACCCTAGTTGGGGGATCATCTTTTCTCATCATCTTTTAGGAGAGCTCTCTACTCAAACTCAAAAAGGAAGAGGCTGAAACACTCCACCTTTCCATCTCCAGTTGTGAGCACATAAGGACTTCTCCATATTGTATTCTCCTTTATCAATCAGCCATAGCCGTGAGGATCATCACCATTAACATCTCAAGCTTCCTTGAGTGTGTTAATTTTCAGATTTATTGTTTTATGTTTTCGAATTGTTCATGATATGTAGATATATGAATTCATGATCTCTATTTCATATGTTGAATTTCCAGTTCTGTTATATTGAAAACTTTGATATTGCAAATCATTGAAGCCAATAATCGCACTTTCGATCATCTAATTGATCCGGAGTACGATTTAAAGTGGTAAAAGCTATGAACAATAGCCAATGTTCTGGGAATTGCATGTTCTTTATCCATGGACTTTTTCATAGGAATAAGGAACAAGTTATTGAGTCATAATTCCTTTTGATCTTAATGATTTGTTTAAGTAATTGTAACGATGCGCTGAGTATTAACCTGATTGCTTAAATAAAATAGCTAGCTGATGGACTTTTCCTAAGCTTAGTGATTATCTATGAAGGAATTTATAAAGTGTATGATCTCTTTAGGCTTGTACTTTGATTCGATTCTGATATGAGATTGAGGCATGAATTCGTTGTCTACATCGAAACAATTTGATTAGTTATTTAATAAATTTGATTTTCTGAATTATGAGAGAAAATGATCAATTGTAAATAATGTTTCTTTAATTTCCTTAGTAAAATTCGTAAAAAAAAAATCAGATTATGAAAACCCCCTAATTTTGTGTAATATGTTAATAAATGTAGATTTATATTTGTTTATAATCTGCTAATTAAACTAACCAAATTATTATTATTTTTATTTTTATTTTTTTACTCTGGATTTACATCTTTTTTAGTCATATCGTTGGTTTTTAGGTTTTAGGATCCCTTCCAACTCAATGATGAATCTGATTCTTTAGAGAGATGGTTTTTAAAAGAGTTTGAGCGTACTTTTAAAGATAAAACAAGAAATGGAGTTAATTTGCTTATATTGTAGTCATACTTGGAAATTTTGATGCACAATAGCCTTGATTTGAGTAATCTGTTGTCTTAAAGTGAAGCATAGAGACATATTGAATGATACTTGCATAATCCCGCAACATTTATGAGTTTTTCAAGCCTTATAATTGATTCATTATGCATATCAATTCAAATTCTCTTCTGAGTGCATCTTGTGAATATAATGTTTTCTAGAACTTGCTTTTAAACTGCTTGAGACGATCGTACATGTTCAGATTTGGAGAAGACGAAGGCAAATTAGGATTTTACCACCATGACTAAATGGCCTTTGTCCTGATCGTGATTTGACCCCTATATAGCTTTTTGAGCCTGAATTAGCCTATTTTCTTTATTAACTTACATTCACTTACCCTTACGAACTTAAAAACTCTATCAACCTTTTTTTTTCCTTAGAACTAGTGAGCTTGGATCTTGTTTATGTTGATTTGTAATGAGGAGATGGTGGAAAAGCATAAGTGTGGGGGAATTTCATGTGGTTCTAATATGGTTGTGAAAAAAAAAAACGAGATAAAATGAGTAGTAGGGACATGAAAAGAAGTGTTGTGATTCAAAGAATACAAGTTCTGAAGAATTGGGAGCATTATGAGTCTTTAAAGAAAGTTGAAAGCCAAAGTGATGAAATCTGCCCTAGAATGATGGAAACATGGTACTTAATAATGATGATCTATTTATGACGTTTGTGAATGCTTTCTAGTTCTGAGGAAATTTTGTGATATCCTTTCTCTTCTTTCTTATGAAATCTTGACCCCATAGCCCCATTACAATCTTTTCAAAGACCTTCTGATCCTTTGATGTTCAGTTTTTGATGTGGAGAGTGGGTGCACAAGCAAGCCTATGGTTTAAATTGTTTTCACATGTGATTGAGTGATTAGTATAGCTAGCACCACATTTAAATGAGTGAAAACCAGAGTGATGCATTGTGAGAAGTAAAATTTGATATTATTTGTGCATTAACTCGAGGGCAACATATTACACTTATACTTGGCTGATTATTCACACACACACTCAAAGTACGAATGCTATATAATCTTAATAACTCTGTGGCTTGTTTTTGAGGTAAATATGTGCTCTCCCTACTTTATTATGCCATATTGCCTAAAGGATCTCTGAGATGTAAGTTGGAAGGATTAGAGTCATTTAATTTGTGTTATGTCATTGTGGTGTCATTTAGTTAGTTTCGGCCGTTTTCTTTGAGATTCTACTAGGTTACATACTATTTTATTTTGCTAAGGGACTAGCAAAAGCTAAGTGTGAGGGGAATTTGATAAGAACACTTTTTGTGATGTTTTTAATACCTTTCCTACCCTATTTAGCTTTGTAATTCTCTTAATTTTATTATTTTGAGCTTAGTTTCTATTCTTAGTGTTTAGAGAGCTTGTGAATGTGGGAATGACAAAAGAATGTGCAAAAATAAGTTTTCCTAGGAAATCTAAGTAGATTAAGAAAATAGTCTTATCATTCTAAGAAACTTTTCTAATTTGGAAACTTGCCTTTTTGATATCTTTCCTTTTATGGAAACTTTCCTTATTTATTATTTTCTGATTTCTTTGTAGGGAATTTCCACCTTGGAATTTCATGAGGACGCAACGACTAGAATTAAAATGGTCATATCTTCTTGCACGCATCTCCAAATGGGCTGAAACTTGTTGTGTTGGAAAGATGACGTCTTGAACTTCAATTTGGACCTAAGAAAGTCTCCAAAATGATATCATTTGACCCTGTTATGATAGGCCTAGGCTTAGTAGGCTGTTGCATCCAAATTTTCGTCCACTTCAGGCTTGGACCTTGTACCTTGCTTAGTTGATAAAAGTATTATGTGATTTTTGTTGGGTAGGCCCATGTTAGGTTGGACATACCCATGTCATTAATTTATCTTCTAAATAAGCCCAATCGAAACTCTATTTTTTTTATTTCTAATTGTGCACAACCCAAAACCCTAATTTCTCTCCTAATTTTGCACAAGTAGGCTACCTATTATTTTCCTTCTAATTAAAGCCCAGCTGGCCACCCAAAATTCTCTCCAAATAATGCCCAGCCGCAACCCTAATTTACATTCTAAACAAGCCTAGTCGGCCACCTCAATTGTCCTCTCACATGTGCACAGCCGAAACCCTAGTTTCTCTTCTATATATACAAAGCCGAAAACCCTAGTTGGGGGATCATCTTTTCTCATCATCTTTTCGGAGAGCTCTCTACTCAAACTCAAAAAGCAAGAGGCTGAAACACTCCACCTTTCCATCTCCAGTTGTGAGCACATAAGGACTTCTCCATATTGTGTTCTCCTTCATCGATCAGCCATAGCCGTGAGGATCATCACCATTAACATCTCAAGCTTCCTTGAGTGTGTTAGAAAAGTGTAACCCTTACAGCTATTCTTTTTAATTGTTTCAGACTTGGTTGTTATTGGATTAAAGAATATTGAGTTTAATTTTTATGTTGGAGTTTATTGTTAATTCAATGAGTTGGGTTAATTTTCAGATTTATTGTTTTATGTTTTCGAATTGTTCATGATGTGTAGATATATGAATTCATGATCTCTATGACAAATGTTGAATTTTCAGTTATGTTATATTGAAAGCAAATCATTGAAGCCAATAATCGCACTTTCGATCATCTAATTGATCTGGAGTATGATTTAAAGTGGCAAAAGCTATGAACAATAGCCAATGTTCTGAAAATTGCATGTTCTTTATCCATGTTGAATTTTCAGTTCTTTATCCATAATCACACTTTCGATCACCTAATTGATCTGGAGTACGATTTAAATTGGAAAAAGCTACAACTTTGATTTTGTAAATCATTGAAGCCATAATCGCATCTTCGATCACCTAATTGATCTGGAGTACGATTTAAAGTGGTAAAAGCTATGAACAATAGCCATTTCTTAAATACCGAAGGATCGGGTCCATCCACATTTTTTCCTTTTCTACTAGCAGGACCTGGACTTTGTCTATGCTAGGAGCGGAGAGGGTTTCCAAGTAGACAACTTGGGTTAGTTCTAGGTGCCGGGATGAGGCCAAGTTGGCCAAAGCATCTGCCTTGGAGTTTTCGACTCGCGAAATTTGAGTTATTCAGAACGTCTTGAACTTTGTGGCGAGCTCTTTTACCTTTTGGAGATACCGGGCCAGCTTTTCTCCTCGGGCCTCGAATTCCCCTGTCACCTGACTTACTACCAGCTATGAGTCACTGAACACATCTATAACCTTGGCGGCCAATGCTTTAGCCAATCTTAG
The DNA here is from genome assembly GCA_023935145.1 of Bretschneidera sinensis. Classification (NCBI taxonomy): domain Eukaryota; kingdom Viridiplantae; phylum Streptophyta; class Magnoliopsida; order Brassicales; family Akaniaceae; genus Bretschneidera; species Bretschneidera sinensis. The sequence goes on from CM043699.1 coordinate 93,448,985, forward strand.
GCCAGCCAGTAGGGCTTCGTACTCCGCCTCATTGTTGGAAGTCTTGAATTTAAACCTTAAGGCGTACTCGACTGTGAAGCCGTCGGGGCTGTAAAGGATAAGTCCTGCTCTGCTTCCCATGGTATTTGAAGATCCATCCACATGGAGGGTCCATCTCGGAGGTGATTCGTCTGGCGTCGATCCTGCTTCCTCACTTGGATCCACTATGAGGGTTGTTTCAACGATGAAGTCGGCTAGAGCCTGACCTTTGATAGTCTGTTGAGGGCAGTATCGAATGTTGAACTCCTCTAGTTCCACTGACCACTTTACCATTCTCCTGGAGACACTCGGATTGTGTAGGACATGCCTCAAGGGCTGGTTGGTCAAAAGGACGATTGTGTGCGCCTGGAAGTATGGTTGGAGCTTCCGTGCAGCTACTACGAGGATATAAGCCATTTTCTCAATGGGAGGATACCTCACTTCTGTTTCATGGAAGATTCTACTGACATAGTAGATGGGTTTCTGAATGCCTTCTTCTTCTCGGATCAGGACAGAGGCCACGGTGTTTTGCCCAACCGATAAGTACAGAAACAGCTCTGCACCCGGGACCAGCTTGGTTAAGAGCGGGGATGAACTTAGATATTTCTGCAATTCTTCAAATGCTTCCTAGTAATTCTTGGACCAGGAAAAGTCTTTCGCTTTCTTGATGGCCTTAAAGAAAGGTAGGCATCTTTCCGCGGGTTTGGACATGAAGCGACTTACGGCGGCGATTCTCCCGGTAAGTCGATGTACTCTTTTTACGGAATTAGGGGGGCCATATCAAGGATGGCCTTTATCTTTTGTGTGTTAACTTCTATTCCCATTTGGGTGACCATGGAACTTTCCCCTTGTTACTCCGAGTGCACACTTCGCCAGATTCAATCTCATATTATGCTTGCGCAGCACCTTGAACACTTCTTCTAAGTCGGAGCCGTTGTTCCATGCCTCCGTACTCTTGACTAGTATATCGTCCACGTAAACCTCCATGTTTTGCCTGATCTGCCCTTTAAATATTTTATTCACCAGCCTTTGATAGGTTGCGCAGGCGTTCTTGAGCCTGAAGGGCATAACTCTGTAGCAATACAGCCCCCGATCGGTGTCAAATGCGGTCTTGTCTTGGTTTAGCCTATATATGAAGATCTGGGTGTAGTCGAAGTACGTGTCCATGAAAGAGAGGAGTTCGTGTCTGGAAGTGACATCCACCAGCTGATCGACCAGAGGAAGGGGAAAGCTATCATTCGGACAGGCTTTATTTAGATTGAAGAAGTCGATGCGGATCTATCATTTGCCGCTGGCTTTTCGGACCATCACTACATTGGATACCTACTCGGGGTATTTTGCCTCCCAGATGAAACTGACCTCAAGCAATTTATATACCTCATCATTTATGGCGACCTGGCGTTCCGGGGCAAAAGTTCTTTTCTTCTGAATGACTAGCCTGTGTTTCGGATCTAGGTGCTCAATAGTTTTGGGGTCGACCCCCGACATGTCTGATGTCGACCAGGCGAACAGGTCCTGGTTTTTCTTGAAGAGGGAGAGGAGCTCTTCTCTGTGACTTTTGGGGAGGTTTCGACCCGATTTGGATGGCTCGGGAGGGGTCCTCTCCGAGGAGCACTGAGGTTTGTTCCTTTATGGGCCGCCTCCTTTGAGTCTTCATTTCATCTCTAAGATCTTCCACTTCAAAGGGCAGGGCTGCAGTCTTTTTCCCTTCTTTTATAGCGTTCAGATAGTAGGACCGAGAAACTCTCTGATCTCCCCTGACTATTCCAACTCCCTCACTAGTGGGGAATTTGACTTTCAGATGATAAGTGGAGATGATGGCCTTTAGTTTGTTAAGGGTAGGTCGGCCGAGGATCATGTTGTAAGAGGAGGGCTGCTTGACTACCAAGAAAGTAGTTTGTATAGTGGTTGTCTGCGACGTTGTTCCTGCAGTAACAGGGAGGACTATGCTTCTCTCGGCGAATACAAGAGATCCGCCAAAACCATAGAGGGTGGCCGAGGCATGCTCTAAACACTCATCCTTCAGCTCCATGCACTAGAAAGCATCATAGAATAATATATCCGCCGAGTTCCCGTTGTCAATCAAAACACGTCGTACTTCATGATTACCCACCAGAAGGGAGACCACTATAGCGTCATCATGAGGAGTCTGCATATCTTCCAAGTCGTCTTTCGTGAAGGAGATCACTAGCCTTAACTTTTTTAGCTTATGAGGCCCATTGACAGAGGCCACGGTTCTGGCATAAGCCTTACCGCCTTGCCTCGAGCTCCTTCTGGCGGTAAGGTGTATTGTCTTAATGATTCAGGCAGTAGTTGCCACCTCCTGGTTCTTTTGACCGGGTGCTTCCCGCTCAGTTCTGAAGTCTCGTCGAGGGTCTCGCCACTCTTGTTGTTGGAGATAGAGACGCCCGGGGTCTCTCATTGGCTGGATGGGCGCTTCCCTTCTCTAGGACCTTGTAAACTCCTTCAAATGCCCCCGGTTGATAAGAACCTCAATCTATTCCTTCAGGGCATGGCATTCTTCGGTATCGTGGCCATAGTTTTTGTGGATATGACACCATTGTTTTTGATCCCCACCGAGGTGCGGCGTTTTGGGTGGCTACTAGAGGACTGACTTATCTTGAAGCTGCATGAGGATGTTGGTCCTAGATACATTAAGGGAGGTGAAGCCGTCAAGCCAGGGGTGGGATTTGCACTTATTTTCTTGGTAAGTTCTTTTGAACGCCCCTCTCTGTGGGTTGATATCCTTTCTCTTTTTCACTGTTTCTTATTCTCTTTCTCTCATGAATGTCGGGTCATCTTCTGCCAACATATACTTCTTTGCTTGAGCCGAAAACTCGTTCATGCTATTGGGTGGGTACCGAGTGAGCTTGGAGCTGAAGATCTCGGACCTCAGCCCATTCTTAAATGCCATCATTTGGACATGTGGGTCGACGTCAGGGATTTCCCATGCAGCTTTGTTAAACCAAGATATGTAGGCTCGGAGCCTCTCTCCACGATGTTGTATAATGTTGAACAGGCTCTCTAAGGTCTTCTTCGGTCCCTTGCTGCTGAGGAAGTGTAAAGCAAAGGCATAACTGAGTTCTCTGAAATTGCTAATACTTCCCGGCCTCAAACGCGAGTACCAAGTACCTGCGGCCTTCTCAAAAGTCAAGGGGAAGGCATGATGATAAGTGTTTAAATAGTCATATTTAAGCCCCTTAATTTACGCTTGTTAGGTTCTTTATTTATCTATTTCAGTAGATTCTACTCCATTATCGTGTTTTATATGTTTTTCACAGGATTTGAACAAAAAGATGATAATTTTGAGCTTTTAGGAGCAAAAGTCAAGTTCTGCCATCCAGCAAGGTGCGCTCGAGCGCACCTCCCTTGTGATCGAGAGCACTTGAAGAAGGCTCGAGTGCACATTTACGCTCGAGTGCATCTCGCATATGATCGAGCGCAATCACTGCAGAGGCGACAAAGCCAGATATGGAAAGAAGTCTCCGGATTCCAAATAGAAAATTAGGGTTTCGGGACACCATGAGGACCCTATAAATAGCCTTGTAAAACACATAAATCATACTTTTTGTTTTAGTTTCGAAGTAGCAAGCTTAGGAGAGGAATTGACGACTTGTCTCCCGAGTCTTCTTCGATTTTATTTTTTCGTTTTATTTCATTATGTTTAGAATGTTTAGTTTAACTAGCATGTGTAACTAAACTTTTATAGGGCTTGATTGAAGCCCTAGTTATGCTTTTCCACATTTTTATTCATCTATTATCTTTACTATAGCCTTGTTAGAATGTTTAACTTGATTAATGCCTGTTTGTATTTAAATTCCTCATATGTGTGTGTCTGATCAACGTATGCATGTGGTATGGATAAGTTAGTCGAATCAATTTGGATGACTGAGTCCTGGGTTCGACATTAGTAACAAGAGATATCCACACCGGATTCTCGAGTTAATCAACATGGGAAACCGGGAGTGGACCAAGTCCTAGGTCCCGTGTGGTTGCCGATCTCCACTGCCCTCATGCTCTCTTAAGGAACAACTCAGTATACACCCATGCTGAATCCCTTAAGAGAGAAAAGAGTTAGAGTATACACCATGCCTAACTCGTTGCATAGGGAGATCAATAGCCTAAGGTGTAGACCAAGCCCTTAGGTTGGGAACCATTAAAAATTCATGATAAGGCTAGAGCATTGACACTTTACTTGGTAGGAAAGTATAATTAGTGGTGGATATTGTAGTCCTATGTTCTCATTATTATTCACTCACAATCAACAACTATTTCTCTTTTTACTTTAAAGAAACTAATTCTAAATTGAAATTCACCAATCCCTGTGGAAATGATCTCGCACTTGCACACTATGCTACCATTGACCTTGTGCACTTGCAAGTAAAACTAGTACGGTTATTTGCGTATTTATTTAGGTAGACAATCATCACAACAAGTTTTTGGCGCTGTTGTCGGGGATTGTGCTAAATTTCTTTTTAGAATTAATTTTTTCATTTAATTTAATTATTGTTATTTCATTTTTATTCTATTTCATTCTTAATTTTTTGTTCCATTAAAACCCTAGTCAATTTTTTTTTTCTCTGTTTTAAGTACTCCAGGAGAGGTTTCTGTGCCACTTGTGATCGAGCACACCTTCTTGTGCGATTGAGCACAATTGAGGCAGAGAGTCATCCGAGCAACAGTGGTTGACTGCTGCACTTACGTAACTGCCACTGATTCATGCACGGACGTCGATCCAAGCATCCAGCATTCCTTCCCCTTGATACCGAGCTTGAGCGGGCTATCAGAAAAAGGCTTAGAGACAACTCGGAAGAGGTAGAAGAAGGAATTGAGGAAGAAATACCAATGGCAAAACAGATAACCAAACAGCAACCACCTGAGCGGAAGCCGATGAAGTAATCCTTCATCCCACAGAACCTCGATCAACCTTCGTGCATTGCGTATCAACCTGAGGCGGAAGGAAACTACTACATATCTCTGCAGATACTCAGTGCACTGACTCACTTTAGGGGTACACCTAGTGAGGATCCACATTTTCACCTTCGAGAGTTTTTCGACCTCTGCAAATTCCAACACATCCGAGGCTTAGACCAAAAAGGAATAAGGTTAATTCTTTTCCATTTTTCCTTGAAAGATAATGCTAAATTATGGTATAATTATTTGCCTGAAGTTTCCATCCACACTTGGGAGGAGTTGGCTAGCAAATTCCTAAGGAAGTTCTTTCGAGCCCAAAAGACGAGGCAAATGAGGAAGGAAATTCAATCCTTCCAGCAAAAAGATGGAGATCTATTCTTCGAGGCCTAAGGACACTTCAACGAACTACTACTCAAATGCCCCCACCACAACCTACCTCAAGACGAACTGGTACAAGCTTTCTATGAAGGTTTGAGTGACTCTAACAAAAATATTGTGGATTCAGGTTGTGGAGGAGTGCTGATGGAGAAAAGCAGCGAAGAAATGATGGAACTCTTCGAAACCCTAAGTGAACACACGCAACAGTTCTCCTCTCGAGGTGGACATAGAACCAAGAGTAAGGGTATGTATGAGATACGCCTGAATGGAGGATCATCTCCTCAAATAGCTGTTGTGGAGAGGAAGCTAGACCTATTGGTTAAAGCTATGGCTGCTCAGAACACCTCAACTAACCCACCAGCTACACTACTCCAAGTATGTACCATTTGCTCACAATTTGATCATAATACTGATACGTGTCCCTTATATTCATCTGCAGATCATGAGCAAGCTAACTTTGTGGGACCAAATAATTATCCGCCAAAGAACAACTCTTATGCAAACACATACAACCCTGGATGGCGGATCACCCAAATTTCTCGTGGAGCAACAATCAAAACAGTCAAGGGCAGCAAAGAAACTTCCAACCAGCAACCTAATCTATTCCTGAACTAAAGAAGAATGACCTCGAAAGTCTTGTGAGGCAATTAGCGTCTCAACAGCAACAAATCCTGAATACACGTGAACAATTCATGGAAGAGACAAGGCAATTTCGGACTGAAATGAGGCAAATCACCTCAAAACATGATCAAGCCATCCAAGGACTAGAGATACAAATGGGACAGTTGGCCAAGGAATTGAGTACCAGAAAGCAAAGAGAGCTCCCAGCCCAGCCACTACCTAATCCAAGAGGATATTAGCAACTGAATGTTGTAACAACCTTAAGAAGTGGTAAGATTATCAGCACCAATGAGCCTACACGAGTATCTCTAGACCAAGCCTCCACATCTAAGGTAAGTGAGATGGAAAAGGTAAATACACCTCCACCCTTCCCTGAAAGGTTAGTGAAGTCTAAAAAAGAAACTAAAATGATTGACATTTTCGAAAGCTTAAAAAAGGTGGAATTAAATATTCTTTTATTAGATGCAACAAAACAACTTCCTGCTTATGCTAAGTTCTTAAAAGATTGTTGCACTAACAAAATGAAGTTTCAGGAGCATGAGACGGTAGCCCTGACCGAAGAAGTGCGTGTTGTGCTATTAAGAAAATTACCACCTAAACTAAAAGATTCGGGTAGTTTTACTATTCTTTGCAGGCTAGGTGACCAGCTTTTAGAGCATGCATTATTGGATCTAGGAGCGAGTGTCAACTTGTTACCATACAATGTATTCGAGACACTAGGTTTGGGGGAACTCCAACCAACCTCCATTACTTTGCAATTGGCTGACAGAAGCATCAAACGACCGAGAGGTATCCTCGAGGATGTTTTGGTAAGAGTAGGTAAATTTATTTTACCTACTGATTTTATTGTATTAGACATGAAGGAATGCCATATGCCTATACCACTCCCTATCATCTTAGGGAGACCATTTATGATCACTGCTGACATGAATATTAATGTAAAAAGAGGCATTGTCACTATGAGAGTAAATGATGATGAGTGCTATAATATGAGCTTCATGCAAGGTATTTGTGAGAAAATTTCTAAGGTCCATTACACTGTTTCGTTGGAGACCATCCCCAACCATGCTGACATAAGAATGGATATTAGGCCAGAGGATAATGTGATTAAAGATATCAATGGAGCTGTGCACACCTAAGCCTTCAAGTAAGTATAATCCTCGAGTTAAAAATCTTGCACTTACTAATACTATTTTTCCTTATTTTATTGACCAGGCACCAAATTTGGAGACAAAGCAGCTGTCGACGGCACTGGAACCACTTGATGGGGGCCCTAAGTGCCTCCTTCAAAGGACATAACCTTGAAGTTACCATAGAGAGCACTTGAGCAATTCCACTTGCATAACATATAGCTCAAGTGCCTCTATCGAGGTTAGTGGTACTGAGGCCACTACAAGTTGGTATGACTGTATCATTCCTATTTTTACCTTTATTCATTTCTTTATTTAAATTCCTTTTACTCTTAGCAAAATTCTGTCGTGCGATTGAGCACACACCACATGCGCTCGAGTGCCCTCTTGCCCTGCACACCAGTGCGTGCGAGCGCATCACATTAAGTGGTTGCGCACAGCGCACTCGGGACAGAAGGCACATGAGGATTTTTAAGTACACTCAGCTCAGAAACCCATTTTTACCCTTACGATCAAACGCACTCTGGCTATGCTCTCTCGCACTCACACCGCCAACTGCTTTTACACTCGTAGTCACATGTTTTTTTTCTCTCCCCCAACAAACATCCCCACACTTTCCCAAAACCTAAACGGTATGTAAAAACAATGTTCTATAAAAAAAATCACTTACACACATCACACATTATATTTTCATTTATTATCGTCTTATTATATGTATATTTTATGTGTTGATGGATTGTTTTCATGACTACAGAAGGTTAGGATCAAATCCAACGTATTTTTCACAGCTTCAAGTTTTGTTGCACACCAACTGTTCGACATATTGTCTGTGTGAGTGCGATCGACTGCACCAGCAGCTGCGCACGAGCGCGATCACACCAAAAGCAATACTGTTTTTCTACAACATATGGCTTCGACATCCCGAGCTTCCAGCAGCCGCCACCAGGCATCCCGGCCCAGTTTCAAGCAGTTTGAAATATTGTTCGAAACCATATTTAATGTAGATGAGGACTTCAAGAGTTTGGAAACCACAAGATGGGCGGTCCAAGAGTTCAAGAGCAGGGGATTCAAGCAGCTGTTCAAACCGGTCTGTTCCACAGCATACACTCGGTTCGTGGTCAGTTTTTACGAGAACCTGACCTTTGACTGCACCAGGCCAGAGACCTTATCTTCCTCAGTCAGACCCATTCCCTCTACCATACATCATAGAGGATATGTGTGCTGGCTAGTATGCAGACCGCCACAACAATGTGGGGAGCCGATCGAGGTTGCCTCCCCGTTTATGGTTCGTTGATTCATTCCTGCAGTGTAACGTGTGTCCTTTGGGGCACAAAACACAGAGGCGGGATCAATTTTTACAGGCTTTCTACACCTTTCACCGAGGTCATTGGTACTCTATCCCAGCGGTTATATGGAGTCAGATACATAAGTTCTGGGACGGGGTACATAACCGGCAGACGACCACAACTAATGCCTGAGGCTTTCTTTTCCTCTTTTTACTCGGTCATATCTTCAAGAAGAAAGGGATTAGAGGCTCCTCTATAGATGGCCCAGTTAGTAACCATCATTTCTTTGGGAGAGCTCAGTGGAGCCTCAACCAGTCTCACATGCCCAGAGGACCCCAGGCGCAGATTCCAGTTGCTGAGCCTATGGCAAATGATCCTATGGAGGCCGAGCATCCACCAGTGAGCCCTTCATGGGAGGACAACCAGCCAGACATGGGATCTTTGGAATATCAGCACCTTCTAGATGAGCTGTCTTTCTTCTCCAGTGAGTTGTCCGACATTCGCCGAGAGGATCGTGAGGTAGCCTATTTGATCCATCAGCGGATCGATGGGTTAGAGGCGTAATTTACATGACAATAGGTGATGCTACAGGCCATCCTTGACCACCTACCTCCTACATTTGGTACCTCTTTGACTGCGCCCATAGATGATCAGTAGTAAGAGGATACCCCGTCTGGCTGAAGACGTAAAACTTAGCGCTTATGGGAGGCACCCTAGACATATCCTTTTCATTTTAGTACTTTTTTTGTTTATATTTATATTTACATATCTAGTATTTATATTTCTTGTTTTCCGAAACAATGTTTATGTGTTTGTAGGACCTAGTGTGTGCATGTGTTTCAAGTGTGTTCTTAACAGTATCTCCCACTACCCCCAAACTTAAAATACACATTGTCCCCAATGTGTGTGTGGCATGGAAAGCTTCTAATGATCATTAAAAACTTTCCACTGAGTAACTAGGACTCTTACCTCAGTAAGAATTGAGTGTTCACTTCAAAAGGTGGGAAGTAAGCCTTTAATAATCATAATAAAAAATTTCACTGAGTAACTGGGCCTCTTGCCTCAGTAAGCATTGAGTGTTCACGTCAAAAGGTGGGAATTTCATTTAGAAACATTAAAACCTGTTAGTTTCGTAGCCTTTTTTACTCAAGTTAGTAAGTCCTTAGGGGTGTCTTTACACCTAATACCCTAAAACCATCTGGTTTGGGAGTCATTGGCCAAACACTCGTTACAATGGTCAAATAGAAAGCTCGATGGAACTCAACATGGCAAAGATCACATGATAAAAGAAAAAGAAAAAGAAGCAAGTATTATGCCATTTTTGCTCTCTTTGATAAGGAATTCGATAAAGGTTTGGTCACCGGAACACTATACACTAAAATTATGTGGAAGCCCCATCTTATATGTGCTAATTCATCACACACAAATCAAACTTACGATGCCTTAAGCCAGCCTTAGGTAAGTAATATGAGCTTTTGAATATCTTTTTTCAATACAAAAATGTGTTTTTATTATAAGCTTACTCATCAACGGTTATCATAGTTTTATGCACAACCCAAATCTTTGAGTATCATGGAAATGAATTTATCTTTAATTTTGTTTTAACATAGTCTTTAGTTTTGTATTACTAAGGGACTAGCAATATGTAAGTTTGAGGGTGTGATAAGTGCTTAAATAATCATATTTAAGCCTCTTAATTTACACTTGTTAGGTTATTTATTTATTTGTTTTAGTGGATTCTACTTCATTTTCGTGTTTTATATGTTTTTCAAAGGACTTGAACAAAAAGATGATAATTTGGAGCTTTTAGGAGCAAAAGTCAAGTTCTACCATCCAGCAAGGTGCGCTCAAGCGCACCTCCCTTGTGATCGAAAGCACAAGCACACGAGCGCACACTTGCACTTGAGTGCATCCAGCATACGATCGAGCGCAATCACTCAGAGGTGGCAGAGCCAGATATGGAAAGAAGTCTCCGGATTCCAAATAGGAAATTAGGGTTTCGGGACACCATGAGGACCTTATAAATAGCTCTGTAAAACACATAAATCTTACTTTTTGTTTTAGTTTCGAAGTAGCAAGCTTAAGAGAGGAATTGACGACTAGTCTCCCGAGTCTTCTTCAGTTTTATTTTTTCGTTTTATTTCACTATGTTTAGAATGTTTAGTTAACTAGCATGTGTAACTAAACTTTTATAGGGCTCGATTGAAGCCCTAGTTATGCTTTTCCACATGTTTATTTATTGATTATCTTTGCTATAGCCTTGTTAGAATGTTTAACTTGATTAATGCCTGTTTGTATTTAAATTCCTCATATGTGTGTGTCTGATCAACATATGCATATGGTATGGATAGTCGAATCAATTTGGATGACCGAGTCCCGGGTTCGACATTAGTAACAAGAGATATCCACACCGGATTCTCGGGTTAATCAACATGAAAAACTGGGAGCGGACCAAGCCCTAGGTTGTGTGGTTGCCAATCTCCGCAGCCCTCGTGCTCTCTTAAGGAACAACTCAGTATACACCCATGCTGAATCCCTTAAGAGAGAAAAGAGTTAGAGTATACACCATGCCTAACTCAGTGCATAGGGAAATCAATAGCCTAAGGTGTGGGCCAAACCCTTAGGTTGGCAACCATTAAATATTCATTATAATGCTAGAGCATTGACACCTTACTTAGTGGGAAAGTATAATTAGTGGTGGATATTGTAGTCCTATGTTCTCATTATTATTCACTCACAATCAACAGCTATTTCTCTTTTTACTTTGAAGAAACTAATTCTAAATTGAAATTCACCAATCCCTGTGGAAATGATCTCGCACTTACACACTATACTACCATTGACCTTGTGCACTTGCAAGTAAAACTAGTATGGTTATTTGCGTATTTATTTAGGTAGATAATTGCCACAACACATGACACATGATAGGGCCAGAATGTCGGTGCAGCATCATAGTCGTCTTGTAATGCTATAAATGGTCTAGAGGGTCCCCTAAACAGTCATACATCTTGACTTGTGGCATTCTGAAGTTAAGGGAGAGTGGGGCCTTGAGGATGTTTTTTGTGAACGGGAGGGTCTTGGATGCTAAGCTTATCCAAGATACTGAGACTTCTGTGTTTTAGAGCCAAGTCTATTTTTTCTTCCATCTCCTCAAATCATCTGTCTAGGTTGAAGTTGCTCTTGGAGGAGGAGCTTTCCTTGGACTGACTGCAACGCAGCGAGGGCTCGGTAATAGGTTAGTTGTAGGTCGGGTTATCTCTGTCAGATGATTTCACTTGCTCAAGAGTTTGGTGGAGAGAAAATGAGGGTTGCTGGCCTCCGCCTCGGACTTGGACTACCAAATCAGCTATCATTCGGGAAAGTTCTTGGAATTACACTTGGGTCACAAGGGCAGCATGAGGATGCGCGACCGCTTCTTCATAATCAGGAGAGTCGGTCCCAGAGAGATGAGGGCGCTGGTCTCTGACGGAGGGCCGTCTGCTTGACCCGGGGGTTGCATGCTCAGGGATTGCAGGGAATCTGGGCGTGGGTGCTGCCCCAGATGGGAGCAGAGCATGTCGTTGGGGCTCCATTATCGGTCCTTCTCGTGTTGCTTCTCGGTGGCATCGTAACATATGAGTTTTTTTATACTTCTACGCCTTTGCTATAGCGAGAGATTGTGGTTTCCCATGGACGGCGCCAATCTGTTGATGCCGAAAAATAGTTGCTGACGTGGCGTTGACTTTCAGGGGCCTGGGTTGACTTTTGAAGGACTGCACAAATGAATAGGGGTGAACTAAAAGACCCTCGGAAGAAGGGGAAGGGGAGACCTCCGAGGGCGCTCCAACGTTCAAGTTAGAACGAGGGCTCGAGAGAGGCCGAGGCCGAGGGTTAATTTTAAAGCAAATTTAGCGTTTATTATGCAAAAGTGAATGAATCATGACCTCAGTTTACTTATAGTCCTCTGAGTAGGCATTGCCCACGTGGGGGGCGGTATGGCCTTGCCTATGTCGTCTCTGTTCTGAAGGGTTAGGTCTTGATTGCGTGTTTAGTAAGTCATGTGTGTCAGAGGTTGCGTGCTTTAGCGAGGTTAAGCCCGCTAATCACGCTTAGATGAAGTGATTGCTCATTGCTCGCTCCACATGTATCCTACAATGCTTGGTAGGCCTGACACATGTCATTACCCTGTTAGTGACACCAGAGCCTACGTATGGGCATTAAATTGGACGAGAGTTTGGTGGGCCCCATCAATGGGAAATGATCTTAATCCGATAAAATATATGTAATAATGATAGTGTTTGTAGTTTGAAAGAGCAATAAAAATCTTTTCTATATAATGAAATTTCATTAATTCAAAAGATATTTTTTGGCTTGACTAGAATCTTTTTTGGTAACTTGGGGAAAATATTCCCTTAGATGCTCTTCTCCTTATTTTATATATTTTATATAACTACAATATTTTCACAACTAATTTGAAACATGTAATTTACCAAACACTATATTGTGATTGTCTCACATCACTTTTGTTACTACAATTATAAAAACACTACAAAAATCTCAAACTCACCTTCATACTTAAAAACACCAATAAAAATATTGGGAATAATGAATTAAAAAAATATATATTATAAAATTTTTTTATATAGTGTGTATGTCTTAAATTAACGTGAAACAACAAAAGAAGCAAACAAAGATTTTAATTTTAATTTATAGATAAAAATAATATCAAGATACAAAGCTGTAAAGAGGCCAAAATATAAAAGAAAAAATACACAAAAATACCTTGGTATGACCTTACCAAACTTCAGTACAAAATATTTTAAAAGTTAAATTTGAGTATCTTGAGATTATATTGTAACCAAATAAAAGTCAAATCAATAAAATAATCCATTTAATCAACGAGTTTCAAGTTGATTTGGTTATTGTAATAACTTTTTTAAAGCTTATCAATATCGAACATGATAAAAGCAAACTTGGTTGATTTTTATTTTTTATTAAAATATGAAAGTTAAATGATTTTTTTTTTTTGTTTAGGATTAAGTTATCACGCTTCAATTTTTTTGTTACTACAATGGTTTATGAGGCTTACATTTATCACTATTGAGTATGGAAGAAGAAAATTTAGTTGAATTTTTAATTTTTTATTACAAATAATGAGAAAATACAAAAAATACCATGCGTTTTGATCTTTATTTAACTAAAATATAATCACAATGTTAACTTTTGAAATAGTGGTACTTAGGTTTTAGAAGGTCAAGCCATAAGATATTTTTGTGCTTTTTTTTCCCAAAGATGAAAACACTAACATTTTATAGCAATATATTTTTCTTCATTTGTCATTAAGAGAAATTTGAAAAGTTCAAAAAATAAAAATAAAGAAATAAAACTTTAATAAATAGGACATACTATTGATTCTTGTGATTTTAATGAAACGTGATTAATACTCAAAAAAAAAAGTTTGTGAATAATTAAGAAAATGAAATGATATTATTTTTGTTGATAAAATATGTTACTTCAAACATAAAATGAATAAGAATATCATTTTAATTTTAAGAAATATATATATATATATAACACATATGTTTGCATTGTAATTATATCTTTTTTTATGATAATTACAATTTAATCTCAAATTTTTCAAAAGCAATATTCTTCCCTCAAATTTTTAGTTAACGTGATAGTTACATCCAAAGTAATGAACAATCATATAAAAAATTTATGAAAATTCTTTTTTGATAGTCACGTAACATTGAGTCTGTGTGATACTCAGTTGAGATATGAATTTCATATTATACGTATGTGATGAGTATTAGTTTAAGGACACTTTTTTCATTTTTTTTTCAATTAAATTTCTTTAATAGTGAGATAAATTTGTCATTTTCAATAAATTTGAGGTTAAATTGTAATTGGCATCAAACCTTGGAGATATACTCTTTATTTTAACAATCAGTTTAAGTTTTTTTTCTTCCAATAATGATTGGTTTAATTGTTTATGTTTATTGATTTGATTAAATGTGGGTATTTTGTAATTAAATAACTAAACAAAAGAGGAAGACGTAATTAAAAGAAGAAAAAAAGAGAAATAGAAGTTCTTTTGGCATAATTTTCTTCACATAGTCGATAAATTATTTAACAATCGGAGAGATTTGGTAAAAGAACAAGGGTGTACTGTTGCAATGAGAAGTACATTGGTGAAAATCAGTGTTTTGAAACCCGAACGCGTTGGACGAGATATTTAATTAAATGAAATGTGACATAAGCCCAAAAACATTGGAGTGTATGTCTTTTTAAACGTTGAGGTATTTAGAAATTCAAATAAAATAATAATAATAAGTAATTAATTAATTAATTTTTAAATTAATTAATTTTCAAAAATATTTAATACTTTTACTAACTCTGAATAGCATATAAATTATAATTATAATTTTATAAATATTAATACATATTTATATATAATTTTTCATTTTTGTATTGTTGTAACTTGTAAGTGATTTATTAAATACTTTGTAGTTATTATTAAATTAGATAACATGTAATAAATATTTATGAAACACAATGATATCACAATAAGAACAACTAGCTCAACAGTTAAGATGTAAATTCATAATCATTTGAGCATAGGTTTGACCATTTGACTTATATTTTTTTCCCTGATTTTAAAGCTCTTTTAAAAAAAATTCAATGGGACGTATGCTCCAATAACTAGGGCATAAAAAATGTAGGCCCAGAGTAAAAGGCGTATGCCCAACAAAAGAAATACCTAAAATTTCATGCCTCGAGGTGTTTTGTCTATGTCTTGACTCTAGGCGCACCCCAAAAAGGTCCCTGAAAACACCGTAGCCGGTGAAAGTATAAGAGTGATTTTGTAATTAATAATTGTCTATGAAAAACTTGTTTATATAGCTACAGTAATGAATTGTTTCTAAAGGATTTTCTTATATAGAGTAAATTAAGTCATTTTTTATATTCTGTTATGAAAATAAAAAAAATCAATTTAATGGAATTAGTTATAAATTAATATTTTTTTTGAATGTTTGTTTATGTAATAAATTGTTTTTAAGAGATCTACTTATATAGGGTAAAATTTTCCCTTTGTTCTAATCCCCAAGGTTTGTTCAATGTTCCAATTAACCTTTGAGTTTTTAATCTGCTTGGATTGACCCTTCAAATTTTGACATTGCATCAATCAAGGCTTATGTCAACTCATTAACCCATATATCCTAAAGGTTGATTGATGTAATGTTAAAACATGAAGGGTCGATCTAAGTAATTAAAAACTCAGGGGTTAATTGAAACATTGGGCAAACCTCAAGGGCTAGAACATAGTTTTCCCAAAACTAAATAATATTTACACGAGTAAAATTATTACAGATATGTTTGGATTGTTATTTAAGTTAACTTAAGTGGGTTCAATATAAAAATAACAAACCAAACATCGCCTATATGTATACATTCCTATGGTGGTGGTGGTGAACATGCATGGATCGGTGGTGGTGAGTGGAGCAATGCCATTTGCACTTATATTTTGCATGTCTTTCATGCATTTCTTTATATATATATATATATATATATATATATATATATATATATATATATATATATATATATAGGAATCCTTTCATATAGGAATGAAAATAGCATTTATAATGGCCAATCTAATCCTAATATTTCAACAAAAATGATTATCAAGCGCTTTTGTGGCGCATAAATAATGATTTGTTGGTGTTCTGTTCATGTTAGAGTTGAGCTAAGGTTTTGGCAAAAATTATGTTATGTTATGGATCTATGATGCTGATCATGAAAGATATGGAGTATATAATACTGATGACATGGCAATGCTAATTAAACAGTAAATTTATGCATGGATTAATTATGGAAATACTGATTAATTAAGTATGGTTATGAAAATAATTATCAATTACCAGAAATGGAAAAAAAAAACATATTAAAATAGAAGATATATACTAGCTAGTCTGATGATAATAATGCCATGAAGTTGGCAATGTTGGACATTACAGTTGGTAGTGGCTTATGGTTGTAGACACCTCATTTTGTACCAATTTAATTGATAAGTATCATTCTTTTTTAATCTCAATGAAAACAGTTAATAAACAAATGATTGAGACATTAAAAGTGATTCGTGATAAGGAATTTCTACAATTGTGGCTACAAGCACGTGGTAAACTCAATAAAAATGAAATCTGGACAAAAAGTAGAAAGAACAATAGGTTTTAGGCATGTAAGAGAATGGAGAACATAAGCAAGCAAAACTGGGCATCTGCGCAACTTTAGAGTTGTCCAAACCATCTTTGTGCAGAACAATGTAGACCTCAAATCAAAATTTTGAGTTGATAGACAGTATGCACGCCATCTCAAAAAGATCTAGTTAAAACAGTTTTGCAATTGAAGCAGTATTGAAGCCTGCACATATCTAGATATACATAAGCTTGCATATAAGGTCAAATGCGTTGATAAATTTTTTATTAGTCTTATATTATTAAGTTTTGTAGATCAGTTCAAAGTGTTCAGATTAGCTCAAGAGAATTTCATTTTTATCCACACACATAAAGATCTATCCAGGATCTAGTCTATCACTTAAGCGCTATAAATAAGCTCAATGGGTTCATCATTTGGCGTAAAGAATTAGAGAGCAAAATACAAAAAAAATCAGTGAGAGAATTAGGGGAAAGAGTGAGCTAAAATTTAGTTTCATCATTTTCTCTATAAATATATTGTGAGTGAATAAGCTTTTAAGCAATTAAGTGAAATTCTAAACACAAATGTGAGAATTAATCTTGGGGTTAATTAAACACAAAGGAAACACTTGAGTGAGGATTTCAATCATTTTCACCATCATCATGCTAAGCCATAATTAAAGAAATGAATTGTTGCAATCATCTCCAACAGTTAGAATCAACATGTTCTTCTTGACAGCTTCAAGAGGAAACTATAAAGTCTCAACATCTATATCCAAATTAGGGCATCATGGGCTAGGAATATGCAACTACATGGATCTGATAGTACTCCATAAAAGTAGGTGTGGACTTATTTATTTTATAAAATCATGATTTTTTTTGCTTTGATTGAAATAACATGAAATTGTTTGCTTGGTTTATTTGATATGAAAACATGTATAGAAATGATGTTATATACGCTGAAACCTGGAAAATGATTATTTTATGATTACATGATAATAAAATCTATATTACAACAAGATATCTACTTTAGGTTTTGAGAAGGGTTCCACCAAGGTAAATGTTTCTTTCATCAGTTTTTTTATTGAAAATTTGATCGTAACTTATAAATCTTGCATGCAAGTGAACGGTCAAAACATAACTTCATTTCTACTTGCATGAAGGTTGCGCATATCTAGATATGCGTGAGCCATATTTTGAGTCAAATCGTGCTGATATTTTTTCAGTAGTTTAGAATTCTGGCATGTACTCTATCTGCCATGTTAAAATTGAATGATAACACGCTTAAGTATGATGAACACCAACATGCTTGATTATGTCTACAAATCCAACAAACCATGATTCTGATCTCAAATCTGATTTGTTATGATGAATTGAATTATGGAAATAGCATGTTATATTTGATGGGAGTTCATATATTTATGCGTGCTCACATGATGTTGGTTCTTTAAATTAATCAAATGGTGACTCCAATTAAGTTTCTCTACCTTTGACTTTGTGTCTCAAGTTCACTATTTTTCTTGACTGGAGTTGACCATTTCGATTAGCCTTTGTTCAAAGAGATATGATTTATGAGACATTATTACATTATAGAGTTTAAAGGGAAAATACCTTATATTTGCTCGACACTTAAAATGCACCTATCATGAGGAGCCCCCTTGCTTTGCTATTAATGAAGGGTTGTGAAGAGCGTAGTGCAACTCTTGATTTTTCATCATGTTGAACCACTTTGATTCGCACTCTCGCTCATCGATCTTTCTTTGGAAGGGACACTTTTAGATATTAAGCTGAAATTGTAAAAGAGACAGAAATCTCGATAGGGTACCCAACAATGGTGTATATCACCCATCATGAAACAAAACAATAATTACGAGGTTAACCATTACTATTAAATTTGACAAAGGGATGTGTTGGTGGCTTTCTGACTTGAATTATGCTGCCAGAAAAAATTGAAAAATCATACTCCTCGTTATTTGATAGTCATGAAAAAAAATTACATGTATATATTTTAATTATAATTAGTTCATCCATATACTTGCGTTGGCAAGATTTGTAACCATAATACAATATCTACTTATTTAGATTTTGAATTCAATGCTATGACTATGTTTATATGATTCGCATGTGTATATTTGTGTGCGTGCCATAAAACGGAAAAAGGACAAGGAAGACATGCATATTCATTAGATAAAACATAGTTCAAAAAATATTTATCAACATAATTGAGTTTTTGAAAGGAATAACAATAACAATAGATAAAATATTTTAATTAATAATAAAAATAATCAACAATAATAATTTGAAAATATTCATAGACACATGTTAGTAGTATGTTGTGGTTGATGATTTAAGATATATTTGCTGTTATTTGTATTCTGACTTAAGTAACCTTAAATCTGATCAAAGTAATTTGAAAAGATTTAACTTTGGTTAAATCATCCTTGATAATTAATACCATCAACTCTTTCAAGATTCAATCGGATTACCCATAACCGAGCCATTAATATTAATAAAAGGAAAAAGATTTAGAAAAAGTTTAAAGTGTTAGAATTAAAATAGGTTACAAATTAAAGAAGATAAAATATAAGAAACGAGGGAAGGACGAGCTGTAACAGTAAATGCCTATAATACACAATTTACATGGTTCGACCATAACTACTCTACAATCTGCATCCACATCCACATTCATAAGTTGAAATGTCTGAAAAATTACATTTTTATTTACCATTTAAGCTTGTTCACAATACATAATGAACACACATTTATAGTAATTAATTCATATAAATTAAATTATAATGAGATTGAGGAAATCAAAACAATCATAACTAAGAATATCATTCAAATAATCCTTGTAAATAAGACTCTCATGTATTAACCTTATAAACTAACCCATGAGCCATGATGAAAGGGTAAAGTAATACTTTTCAATAAAAAAATCAACTTTATAATTTATTCATAGTTAAATATACTACACTATATATTGAAGTTTAACGAAATTACATATTAATTTATTTATTTTATCTAACTAACAGTGTACTAATTTGAGGTTTTAATCAAATGACTGATGTGTCACTACATCTACTTTATCTGACCAATACTATATTTAACACTCTAACCTTTTGATCATTTGATCTTTTAAGTTAGTTGATATAAGCATTTTTCATACCTAAACTATGTTTACTTGTCTAATTAAAGCATTAATTAAACAATATATATATGCCCAAGTTAATATATAGGTTAAAGTCGAGTTAGAACATTATTGGATAATGCCTTGTTAAATAAAATGTTACTGTTAAAAACACTAACAATCAAATTCTTTCTAGATTTGCAGCCTTTTGAAAGGGGGGGGGGGTGTTTAGAGTTTCTAGCTAACAGGGTAAAATGAAAAAACTTCCCTTCATTTCTATTTCTCAAATCATTTAGTAACGCATTAACGATGAGAGTAATTTGGTTAACAATATATTTAAGTATTTTAACTAATAATGTGCTAAAATGTGTCAACTCTAACCTATTAAGTTGGACATATTGATTACTTAATGTTTAACTATAGGTGGGTAAGGGTAGTTTAAGTATGAAAATGCTTAAATCAACTAACTTAATGGTCAAACGATCAAAAGAATATGAGTGTTAGAAGGAGGGTATGTTAAGAGCTGGGTTGTACATGTACTTTGATTAAACCTTAAAGCAATTCAGTGTTGATCAGAGAAAGTAAATGAACTAATATGTAATTGTACTAAACCACATGTTAAGGTAGTTCATTTAACTCTTTGTTTTAATTGCCTTGTATCAAAGGACTTGAACCTTAATATTATGCTAAGAAAACTGAATGTCATATTTTCTTAGAAATTTTAAGATATTACTTAGGAAGCGATATCTCGTATCTATACTTTGACATATATCGAGCATGCACACTCTTTTTTACGATCTCTTACAATATAACAAGATAAAAGCTCAAATGTGCATGTATTGGGAATACACAGTGAGGGATACGAGTTTGGTTATGATATATATATATATATATATTATGTATTTTCTATATGTAACAAAATTGTAGATTATAAAAGATAAAATCCTAACCCTAATTTTGATATCATGATAAAAAAAAAAGTTGATAAACCAAAAAAAAAAAAAATCAATAGACCAAAAAATTATTGTATTTCTCTGTATTACATAATATATGTAAAGTAAAGTCTAAAGTACATAGATGTATACATCATTAGAAAGTGTATTACAAGAGTTACCCTAATCTCTAAACTCAAGGGTCAACTATTTGATACGATCTCATTTGAGGGCTAAATAATACCATAGGTCTCACAATTTGATGTTTTTATCAAATTATTGGTTTTTTACTTTTTGGTTTTCGATTGCGATAAATAAATCCAGTAACTATCAATTTTGTCCTATTAAATTCATCATCAAATTCATCTAAACCCGTTAGTATTATTTTCACATAAGATAGAATAATTTAGTCACTTAGTTAAATTATTGTGCCACATATTACACTGAAGGCATAAATTCTCTTTGTGATTTTGCATGGTAAAGTTATTCTCTTAGAGAGCTATTTAATATTGTCTTAAAAGAGTTTTATGTCATTAATGAGATATTATTATTTATAATGTTTGAAAGCATCAACCTGTCTTTAAATAGAGTCATGAGTTAAATAATTCAATCAAGTGGTTAAATTGTTTTATTTTACATAACAATAATATTAACGAAGTCAAGAAGATCTGGCATGGAGATTTAATCGGACAAAATTGATAACCAATAAAGTTATTTTATCGCAATTAACAGTTTGAAAAATAATTTATTGTAAGAAGGGTGTTATATAGGTACTGCTTGGATTTGACTTTATACTAACTTAAAACACCCAATTTAGTAAAATCAAACTCAAACATCACCGTAGCATTTCATTCGAGCTTTTAAAGTGGAAGACGCCTTCACAGGGAAAAAAAGAAAAGAATGTCTGTTTGTTTCGCAACTAACAGTTCTCATAGAAACTGGACATATGTATGTTTCCAAACACAATGTATAGGGCAAAATTTGTACAAGAACTAGCAAAGGAAGCAGTGTCAGGTACTCTCCACCAACAACCTTTGCCTGTTTGCCAAACATTACCGTAGCATTTCATTCGAGCTTTTAAACTGGAAGACGCCTCCACAGGGAAAAAACAAAATAAGAATGTCTGTTTGTTTCGCAACTATGATGTCTGTTTGTTTCGCAACTAACAGTTCTCATAGAAACTGGACATATGTATGTTTCCAAACACAATGTATAGGACAAAATTTGTACAAGAACTAGCAAAGGAAGCAGTATCAGGTACTCTCCACAAACAAGCTTTGCCTGTTTGCCACAATCCAAACGGCGCAGTTTCTGAAGCCACATTGTCTCATCGTGGACAAAAACAAATTACAGCCCACGCGCTTTCTACGTACGCCCCATCAGCGGATGTGACATTCCAAAAATGAACAAATGTCTGCCTAGAAGAAATTTGGTATGCTTCTTTAGAAATAAATTCATCATCCAAAAGAGGAAAGAGAGAGAAACACAAAAGGGTAGTAAATAAAAAAAATAAAAAAATAAAATAATTAACCAAACCAAAGACCCCTCAGAGCACAGCTCTTTTTCTGTTGTGAAAATCAGAGAAAGGTGGGAGAATTGAAACCCAAGCGAACTCGCCAACGCAAAACCGACAGAGTCAATCCTGAATCGACACTGATCGATCATTCAATCTCCATCGTCTGATCATTGAACCCAATCGTGAGTTTGAGGAAGAATAAAATTAATTAATTAATTTTGGTGTTTATTTCAATGAGGGTTTGTGATTTGAGAG
Organism: Bretschneidera sinensis; assembly: GCA_023935145.1. Lineage (NCBI taxonomy): Eukaryota > Viridiplantae > Streptophyta > Magnoliopsida > Brassicales > Akaniaceae > Bretschneidera > Bretschneidera sinensis. The sequence continues at coordinate 93,471,336 of CM043699.1, forward strand.
CGATAAAGTCGGTTTCTGAAAGTTTCTTTTATGGGTTTTGGTGGGTTTTGTGAGTATATTTGTGGGTTGAAGTCTGATGTTGGATTTTAGGGAAGGTGGGTTTGTGGAGGGGTAGGGGTAGGGGTAGGGGTAGGGTTAGGGTTTTGGGGTTAGGGCTAGGTTTAGGGTTTGGGGTGTGGAGATGGAAGAGAATTCTGAGCTTGAAGAAGGAGAGGCTTGCTATTACAGGGATGATGACGGAAACATTGACCCTGACATTGCTCTCTCTTACATTGTAAGGATTTATTTGTGATTTTTGTTTCAACTAAGTTCAGGTTTCTTTAAATGCAATGATGCCTTGGTTTATTGAATTTTGAGTTTTTGATGATAATCATGCTTATCTATGGGATTTCATCGAGAATTAAAGTGGCTAGATTGGTTAACGTTTATTGACATGCAATGAGTTGCTTTGAGTTTGAAATAAATGGGTTGTTTGGTTGCTGAGAAAATATGGGAAAAGAGGAGTAACTGAGAATATGAGAGCTTCACATGGTAGGACTTTTGATGCAACTAATTGAGTGAGAACAATTATATTGTTTTCACTAGGAATGTAAAACAACTAGAAACATTAAGTTTATTTTTCTCAAATGTTTTATATAGTTTTATTGGAACTCTGGTGGAGGATTAATCAGTAAAGCATCTGCCTATACACTTTTTGATTTAATTTTAGCCTGTACCACTCTTTAATAAGTTGAGAATAGAGTATGTTAATGGGTTGGATAGAGCATTTTTAAGGAAAATAGTTTTGACAATTTCCCTAGTAATGGAATATGCAACTAGTTTGTCTTAGTTGAATCTTGCTTTTGTAGAAATTCTACCAACTGTCATTAACCTGTCTTGATTATGGTCATTTGTGCATTAGATTTTTAAAGCCTGTTAACCTTATTTGTGACATAGCAATTCATTGATCCACTCCGTGGTTGCTGAGAAAACCAATAGAAATGGAAGCAAAAGGATTTGAAGTTTCCATTTGCTTTTGGTTGTTTAGGTACCAGAATTTAGGGGACAAAAATAGAAATCTAACTTCATAGATTGATTGTCTTTTTTCCAGAAATATCTGGATTCTTGGGGTGAACTGCAAAGTCAATGACATTTTAGAAATCCATTCAATTTTCAAAATGCATCATTAGATGGTGCCAGTTTGAACTCTGGATTTTGATAGACATGGAAATACCTTCTTAACTGTTAATTGGAATTAATATTTGAAAGTAATAACTAGTTTATGTGTTTGCTCTTGAGTATTTCTATATGCTAATACTGGCTTGCCTTGTGCCTCAATCTGGAATTTTCATAGTTGGTTTTAGTTTTTGTTAGTTTCGTAGTGATATATATATATATATATATATATATATATATATATATATATATGCAATGTCACCAATTAAAGTTTGGTTTCTGTCTCTTAAAGGATGAGAAGATTCAGCATGTGCTGGGTCATTTTCAAAAAGATTTTGAAGGCGGGGTTTCTGCAGAGAATTTGGGTAAGTGATCTATAATGAAAGCTCTTAATCACAAAGATTAGTGTAATAGCACTGGGAATGACGTTGTGAGACTTAATTGCTCTGACAGGGGCGAAATTTGGAGGCTATGGCTCATTTTTGCCTACCTATGAAGGCTCTCCCTCAATTCGGTCACGTCCAAAGAGTCCGCACAGAAACTCCAGCACACCGAGATCTCCTAACAATTTACCCAAGGAGGTATAGGGAAAATTTTACTTCATAATTTTTGACCATTTGTTTGGAAGGAGATATGCACAGCTGTTATTTTGTCAGTTTGGGAATTCTAGTTTACTTGAGCACTTTGGGTTATGTTACCATACAGGATGCAGTTCAGAATTTGAAAGCACCCTCAAATGCTCTTCCATCTGTGAGGCCTGGAACTGCTAGCTGCAGTGCCCATTCATTACGCAATTCAGGAGTGCTCTCTGATAATGCTTCAGTCAAGCAAGATTCAAGCTTGTTTTCTGCTCAAGCTTCTCAGAAAATTACACCGAAGGATGAAAGTTTGAGCAAATCAAGCAATCCCGATCAAAGAACCCTGAAGGTTCGAATCAAAGTGGGCTCTGGTAACTTGGCTAAAAGAAATGCAACAATTTATAGTGGTCTTGGACTTGGTGTTGATAATTCTCCATCTTCATCAATGGGGGACAGTCCTGAGGGAAGTGGAGGAATATTGCCTATTTCTCAAGAGACCACCAGTGAATCTCCTACTAGCATTCTTCAGGTTGAACTCTCTCGATCTCTGTATATTCTGCTTTAATGTTAGTAGCTGAACTCTGAGAGATCCGGTTGTGTTTGTGTTGAAACAGGATATGACTTCCTTCCCCATCCCCGGGGGCATACTGATATCGCCTCTTCATGATAGTCTGCTTAGTTTGATGAGAAAGGAAAAGGAAAGACTTTCAAGAGACGACAAAACTGTGCCTTCTTCAAAGGCTTGTAAGGGACATTCTTCTGTATCGGGGAATGAGTCAGTTTCTGTTTTGGGAAATGGGAAGCTGTTAATTGGGAGGAAAGTGAAATTAGCTGGGAAGAGTGAAAGGCTGGTAGGATTGAAGCATGCGAATGGTATGAATTTTGAGAATGAGATGACATTGCTTGCAAGAAAAAAGTCAGAAAATGAGATGCCAGGGGGCAAGGAAATTTTGTCTGATGGCTTGAAACACACATCTCTTTCTAATTCAACATATGTGGGCACTTCTGTGAAAGCCACTGGTGCGGCATGTCAAGTTTCTGTGGAGACTAATAAGGATAGAGTGAGAGACATATTATTTTCCTCTGACTTAGTGGAGGACTTGCCGGAGTCAATATCTGGCCAGGAAAGTGGTAAGATTGAGAAGCAAAATTCTCAGAGCAGTTCAGTGGAGAAGGTCTGGGAGCAAAGAGTAGTAGATACTCGTAAGGATGCATTAGTTGACCTTAGAGATAACGGAAAGTGTATATGTAACAAAACCACTAGCCCTTTAAGATGTAAAGGAGATCTTAATCATGGATCAACAGTTCCTCAAAAACTGAAGGTTGCTTTGAAAGCTACATTTCATGTAAAGGATGAAACTGTGACCATGGGGAAGGAAAAACCATCTTTTGAGGGCAAGAAGAAGTCAAAGGGAATCAATAGTGGTGGAAAGCCTGCTGCTGTTTCGATGAAGGATAGTTTGGCATTTGGTGTAGGCGAGGCAACTAAACATACAAGTAGTAGTAACGTTGTTTCCTCACCTAAAAATAAGATGCACAAGATGAAGTCAAAGAAAGATACTAATAATGTCAGAGATAATCGTAGAGATTCTTTGAATTTTTTTTTGGAACAAACAGGTAATCAATTGGGTTTGGCTTTTGGTGATAAGCCAAAGGATTCTAGCCTTGATAATTTCTCAAAACAGCAGAGTGCATCTTTAAATAAATTACAAAAAAGGTTTGGAGGTAAAAAAGTTGATAACCAACAGTCTCGGGCACGTGTCAAAGATGCTTCATATGCAGGTCCTCGTAACACAGATAGTGAACTTGCTTCCGAGGTGGCACCACCGGTGGTGGATCCTGTTCTTATAGAGGAAAATTGGGTGGCGTGTGATAGTTGTCAGCAGTGGCGGCTACTTCCCTTTGGCATGAAGCCAGAACAACTGCCTGAGAAGTGGTTGTGTAGCATGCTAGACTGGCTGTAAGTTTCTTTCTAATTCTTGGGTTGCATGTGAGCATAAAATATTAGCATATCTAGATTTGTGTGTAGCAAAACTTTATCGGGATTTCAAATACTAATATTTTTGCTGCAAACTTGCATGTCTCTCTCTCTTTCGTTATGTGTGTTCTCCTTCTCTCTCTCTGTAACTCTAGTTCTATCTCTATGTGTTGAGACATGCACAAACAGGCAAATAAAGATTGCACATGCATCCACGTATCCCTTTGTGCCTGATTTTGTGCCTTGAAATTGTTATATAGGCCTGGAATGAACCGCTGTGACATAAGCGAGGAGGAGACAACAAAAGCTGTCAATGCATTTTTATACCAAATTCCAGTTGTTGAGGGTCAAAATAATGTTAATGAAACTGCATCTGGAGTAACTTCTGCTCATGTTGAACATCTTGACCAGAACCACCAAAGTCTCAATTCTCATGCCGTGTCTAATCAAGGAAAGAAGAAACACAGTTTGAAAGAAATACCAAAAGCAGATTTCAGTAGTGGCCTGATTCAGATATCAAACTCTACAAAAAACCACTTGCAGGAGTCTATGAAATGCAACAGCCTAAGTGACATGAAGCGGCCTCTTGTGGAATCGAATCTAATTAAGAATTCTAGTTTCCACCACTTGGTTGGAGAAAATCCTTTACCTAATTTGAAAGAGAAACATGTGAATGGAGGTACGTAATTCATCTCAGAACTGACATTCTATGTTCCTGCTAGACTCTTTTAGCATAAATATAGTTGATTTCTTTTTTGTCTCATGTATCTGTAGGTGTCGTCAAGCAAAAAAAGATGAAAAACAAGAGGGAGGCTGAAAAATATGGATTTGAAACTTCCAAGAAAATTAAGTCAGATGGATATGAAACTTCTAAGAAAACCAAGATAGAAGATAAGTACTCAGCTGATAAACGTCAGAATTCCAATAAGGACCTCTCTAGGGTGGCTCTCAGTTCAAGTGCTGGCTTGCCAACTAAGATAAGTGGGAAGAACACACAGAAATATAATGAGGGCTTGTTTTCTGTGGATGTGAAGTGTGATACAAAGAACAGATTTGTTTTATCTGTGAAGAAATTGTGCAACCAAGCTCAGGCCTCATGTGATGGTGGGTCCTTGGATATGAGAACGTGTGATAAAAAGGATGGTTCTGTGAAGAAAAGGAAATTGAAGGAATGGCAGGACAATCAGGATGGGAGTGACAGCAAGGTATATGCTAAGGAGGAAAGTAGTGAGAGTGGATATAGAAAGGAGAAGAAATCCAGGGTTTCAAAGACTGAGGGTAAGGAGTCCAGTACAAATAAAGTTGATGAAAGATCAAACAAAAAAGGTATGGTAACACAAAGTAACTTATCTGGCAGTAGAGAGCATCCTGTTGATGGTTTGGGAGAACTCAAAAATCGTGATAAGGATCTACCATTCCGCAAACATAGAAGAAAGATTGCATCTAAACAAAATTTGGATGGTGTAGATTCTTTGAGAAGGGATTTTGCATGTGGACAAGTTTCAGGGACAGCCACATCAAGCTCTTCAAAGGTTTCAGGTTCTCATAAGACCAGAGCAAACCTTGAAGAAGTGAAAAGCTCTCCGGTAGAATCAGTTTCGTCATCTCCTATGAGGACTACCTATCCAGTGAAGCGTGCATCAGCTGGAGATGACTTTTTAGGGAAAGATGATGTTGTAAATGGTTGTGTTTCTGTAATTAACAATCTTAGGAGATGCTGGGATGGGGAAGGTGATAGTGAGACTAATCGACCTGGGACTAGGGAAGATACTAATCAGAAATTCCGTGGCAAAGCTAAACCTTCTGAATTTGTTAAAAGCAATTTGGGAAATGGTGATGCATCTACCATGGAAATTCTCTGGTGTGCCGGTGATCAGCATAATGGGGTACACTGCTATAATGAGAATAGAGGGAAGAACTGCCATGAAAATGTGTTTTTCCCTCAGATCTCAGGCAAGGGTTCCTCTTCACAGTTAAAAAATAATGATAAGAGTTCTGCATCTGATATGGATAGAGATAAAGTGAAGGTTTTTGAGGGAACTAGGGCACTGGAAGATCTGCATTCAAAGAAGAGCAGATGGTATGAGTCAGAGGCTGGTCCCAACCATCCTACAACCCTTCATGAAACAAGAAGTAATGTTAAACACTCTTTTCCCGATAAGCCTATCATTAAGTGTAGTAAGGGTGATACGAACTATAGTGGCAGGAGCGAGTCTGTGGTACAACCGTCAAGTGGTAATAGAATGGAAAATCAGTCAAAGCCAAAAGAACTTGATGATTTAGATGCAAAATCGGGTTCCCTGTGCCACACGATTAGGAAGACTGCCTACCAGCAGAACCTTAGCCAGAATTTTGGTGGTGAAAGTCAAGCTGATCCAATTCAAACAGAGTCGGGAAGTTGGGTGTTAAAACCGTTCCGACATATGGAAGATGAAGGTAAGCAAGAAATTGGAGGTAATAAAGCAGTACCAGTATCCCAGCAGGAAGCTAGGTTTGATGGGCTTCCTGTTAGTGCCTCTGGCAATGGTGATGTACCAAAAGTATCAAAACAGCGTGGAAATGATGGCACCATGAATGGCGTTGGCCATGGCATGGGACATCATACGCCTGACCTTAATGGGTTTAGAGAACTCAATGCTCCAAGTCCTTGGAGGTTGAATACCTTGAGCCAGACTGCTAGTAATGTCCTGAAAAAGGCCAAAGATCTGAGAGACTATGCTGATCATCTCAAGGTTATTGTTTCCTCTCGTTATTCGGTTCTTAGATTTTATTTCTAGGTCATCATCCCAATAGATGAATAAAGAAAGATAAAATAAAAATTAAACAATCCATTGTTATTTGTTATCCTAACTCTTGTTATGGTTTTATTATTGTTATTTGTTATCCTAACTCTTGTTATGGTTTTATTACTATTAAATTTTCTTAGAGCTCTGAGTTCAATTTTGAAAGTAATGAGACTCGCTTCAAAGCTGCACTAAAGTTTCTCCATGGAGCTTCTCTTCTAGAAACATGCAGTAGTGAGAGTGGCAGACATGGGGAGATGAATCAAATGCAAGCTTATAGTACGGCAGCTAAACTTTGCGAGTAAGTGAAGGTTTCAGATTTGTTGGAATGCTTTTATTCTCTTGTATGTTTGGAGTCCCAATGGCTTAATTATGGCTGTTTCAGTAATAACTCATTATCATTCGACTTCGATTGACATATAGTAGCTCAGTAACTAATATCCAATTACATTTTGAGCAACACTTTTTCCTTTTGATAATTCTTATAATTAGCCGTGGATTAGTAAAAGCTTGTTTTAGACTAGTAAGCATATGCAAGACAAGGTGTTCCTCTTTGGAGCTCTTTTATCCTTCAAGGGAAGCCAAGTGTCTTATTAGACTTGGCTTGCTGTGGTTCTTCTCATTTATAGCCCCAAATGAGATGGTTGATATGATTTCCATTCACAGATGTTGGTGATGATATCATCATTGACTGATTATAATAATAGTTGCATTAATCGATTTTGTTTAAAAATTTGGTTCTACTCACTTTAGAGTGGACTAGCGTAACTTGAAAAATTATGAGAAAGGAGAGTGATATCAAGCATGTAAATTATTCCTCAAATATTGGCTATTTGACTGTCGGAACTTAGTTACATGAAGACAAATCTAACTAGTCAAATTTCTTCACTATTGTATCTTGTTAGATCTGAGGATGTGCCTAATACTTGTTGGAAAATTATATTTGAATTTTAAAATACTCCTACTGGAGTTTGATTGGATAATGAATTTGAGCCATTTTTTAAATATATTTTATGCTAAATGTTGGGCCATTGAAGCCATGCTTAAGTGCTTTAATTCTCCTCTGCAACCTCAAAAGTTCTACTCCTGTTTAGTACTTTCGGATATCTATTTTTTTGTGTTTTTTAAAAGTAATTTTGGAGCTCTTATTTTCAACCGTTATACCTGTTATGCTGAATATTTTTATGTTCATAGAATCTGTGCCCATTATCATGAAAGTCGCCAAGAAATGGCTGCTGCTGCTTTGGCCTATAAATGCATGGAGGTGGCATACACGAGGGTAGTTTACTGCAAACATTCGAGTACTACTAGAGATCGGAATGAGCTGCAAGCAGCTTTGCAAACGATTCCTCGAGGTAATAAAATTAAGTTGTGAAATAATTATACATGTGGACTTTTTCTCGTTCCATGATTAGCACATCACCTTAAGTGGTATACCGCCTTGTTCTATTTAGCGATGTATATAGTTTATTACGTACTCGAGAGAATTGACATTGTCATTTCAACTACTCTCATAACTAATTTCTTGGAGACCTTTACTGTAAAATGCCTAATTAAATGGAGTAATTGAAAATACCAATTTATCACCAAATTGAGCAGCGTTTAAGAATGAAAGATATTTTTGCTTTCCGTTTTTAAGAAGGAATTGTTTTTCTTAAGAGGGAAATTAAAAACATTATTGTTGTTGTTGCTGTTCTTGTTTTTTGTTTCCTGTGATTAAAATATATTTGTTCATGGCTTTTGATTTTTATGCAACTTTGTAAAAATCATTCCAGCAACCTTTGCAACTTCTTGTCATTTTTGGTATGGGTTCTAGTTCATTATTGGCTGAACAAAGTAACAAACTTTATTGACAAGAATGTTCTTTAGTGATCAGTTTCTCCATGAAAAACTATGTTCTGTTATTCCATGTAAAAGTGTACATTACACTGTCTTCCTTGAATTGTTTCTTCAGGTGAATCTCCTTCTTCTTCTGCATCAGATGTTGATAACTTAAATAATCAAGCAACAGTGGATAAGGCAGCATTACCAAAGGGTATTTTTCATGCTGCTGGAAGCCATGCCATTGTTGCTCGAAACCAACCAAATTTTGTTCGATTGCTTGACTTTGTAAGTTGATTCTATCTAGTGTGAAGTATCTACCTTTTACTTTTTCTTATTTATTTACTTTGGGAAGTATTATTGAAGATGCTTTATACACCCGCACACATAATTTATATATCTATTATGTATATATGATTAGATGCACATGAGCACATAAATTATTTCTGACTTTTAAACAAGGTTGGATGGAATATGCGATGGAGGGTAAGTTGACCCTTTTTTGGATATAGAAATGTCAGGAAGTTGTATGAGAATGATCAACTGCTGGCCTTGTTGTTTATGTTGCACTATTTTGGATCATGAGTTTTGTAATAATAAGGTTCATGTTTTACTGGTTAATAATGACTACCAATTGCATAATCTCAGGTAGGCCTTTTAGTGCTTTTCCATATCTATGCATTTCATTCTTGACTGTTGAAATTTTTGGCTTATGAGACCATTTTGTTAATGTATATCTTACCTAGGGCATGGAATAAAAATTCTCATAAGCTTCATGTGCATGTCCTGTCTCTTATGGTCATGTTTATTAACGGGTTGGTACAAGAGGTTAAATATTAGCATGTAACTGTGTGCAGACACAGGATGTGAATTTTGCAATGGAGGCCTCAAGAAAATCCCAGAATGCTTTTGCAGCAGCTAATGTGGCCCTGGAAGAGGCACAAAATGGAGAGTGCACTACTAATGTTAGAAAGGTGATTGATTTTAGCTTTCAAGATATAGAGGCACTGTTACGTCTGGTTCAGCAAGCAAGGGAGGCCATAAATCGTGCAGGAATTGGTGGTGCTAGAGCTAGAGATTAAGTCAACGCTGTATATGTCTTTTTGGGTTTATATTCCCAGTTGGCTGGCATCATCAGAAGAAAAGGGAAAAGATGCCTGCTTAGACCTGCACTTGAAAGCTGCAAGGAGGCAGGTCACCTACAACTCGTTACCTCTCTGTACATGTGTACAAAGTGAGATTTATTTGCAAATTTTGTAATGAATTTTTTGAATTTTCTCCATGTTCTTGACATGGATAAGGGCAAGCATACTCGCCCTTAAGTTTCTGGGTTGGGAAAAGAGGTTTAGTGTTCTTACTTGTTCGGCAACAAATTCGGAGTTATGTTACAAGTCAGTTCAATTTTTTGGCTCCACTGATTTGGAGCTCGAGGAAAAAGTATTCATAGATACCAGAAATCTTTAGGCAACCATTTTGAGGAGGTTGAATACTGATAATATAGTGATGACTGGTCAATTTTGAATCAAGGCCTTTTCTATCTTGTTACCATTTATTTAAAATTTTATTTGAATAGAAAATGAAATTCTTCAGGAAGATTTTTTTGATATGTGAAATTCTTCAGGAAGATTACCTGAATAGTTTGAGCCTTGTCAAGCATGCAGTTTTGCTTTATTGTGCTAGCTATCCCTGTTAAAAGAGCAATTTCAGTCTGCAGGTATGTAATCTAACATACTACCATTTCGTCATTATCAGGGGAGCTCCTATTTCTAGTCTTTTTTTTTTGAATTATGACATGATTAATTTCTTATTTCCATTTAGGTTGCCTCTATAGAGCTTCCTTTTGTTTAAGTTTGAAGCTGGGTATTTTTTATGATCAAGTGAGACAAGTAAGATGTTGAAAGAATTTTCCATGTTGTGGAAGGAATATGCACTCTAAAAGATACTTTTCTTCCGTGAGTTAATACCCTTGATTTAGGTTTCCAGCGATATATATCTTTTGTTATTATGATAATTTAGTCGTATCTTTTCTCTTTCTCTTTGTTGGTTTTCTTCAATTAATCATTGATCTTCTTTGCCTTTGTAATGGACTGCAGGGAGGTATTAGTCCATTCATTTATTGTTTGACCAAGTTGATGCGTATAAAGGATAAGATGAATCTTCGCTGCACATGTTATCTTGTTCTGCCGTATATAGTTTTAAAAGGTAAAGCTATATTTTCATTTGGTCTGGTGTTAAACTTCCTATGTTCGTTATCCTTCTTTTTGTTGTTTGTTACTACATAAGACACAAAAATAAATGAATTTTTTCTTTTTGGTTGTTTCTTGCTCCCTTCTAATGTTATTCAATCAAATTTATTATGGAGTTACCCCAGTACTATTTTTTCCAAGGTCAAAGGCTCAGCTGTTTTACCAATCCTGAATGAGCCCCCCACATTTCTTTTCAAAAGAAAATTGGAAAGAGAAAAGCTGAACACGAATTTACCATAGGTCACATATAATTTCTATTTTTCTGTATGCGTCTATATACTTTCTTCCTTAATCATAGTTGTACCTACTGGAAATAGACCTTACTTTTGGACAGAATGGCTTGCTAATGACATGATACTTCTTTTGAGCTTCGGATTTTTTTCTGTCAGAGGAGGCAGATGTTAATGACTCGGAATGACCGAAGGCACATCTAGACACATCGGTATTTTGCACATTTAGATGCACGCATGGATTGCCATGCAAATATCTTTCTATCTTGCCTGATCACTTGTGACTCGACACTTGCTGTATGTGTTTTATTGGCTACTTTTGTAACATAATCAAATTTTAAAGCTCACACATTTGAGATGTAGGTCAACTTAAGCACATGAATCGCCCTGAAAAAAAGTATTCACTATTGTTTCTTTGGGTGACACAATAATGATAAATTCTGTTGTTGCATTGTTGATTGGCATACGATACTGGAGAAGTTCTATAAGTTTGGAGATGGGAGAGAACAACACTTATGCTGGAAGTATGTAGGCCTTTTAGCAAAATTACAGTAGATTTCAGAAGTAAACAGTTTGTGGTAGCGGAATCATACAAAATACCTATAACATCTTGCTGACATTCCCTTCTAATTTTTCTTCAACGTAATTGACTCCCATGCTCAGTCCCTCTTGACCAGCTTCTATTTCTTTCCTGGTGATGATGCTCTCTTTTTCTCATTCTAATCCTTCTTGTATGCACATGCTATTACTGATGCTTGTTTTCTTCCAAGATCTCTTACTGAAAAATATTGACAACCATCAACCATACTAGCTTCTGGGATGAGTGGAGTTCTTAGTTTTTACGTCGTTTTTGTTTCCTCACACGGTCACTATCATTTAAAGGTAGTGAATTCTGTAAATATGGAGAGGGTTGGTGTCTTGCTGATCTTTGTTGTTATCGGTGTGGTTAGGTAGTCCTCTTGCAGAACATAGCCTGAAGGGGAGAGCTTTATCATTTTTCTCTTTGATTCCCATCCTGGAAGGAGAAGTGTATATGTGATGGTAGATTCTTTCAAGAGTTGCATAGAATATGTTGTCCTGCAACTTCTGTTCTGATGAGGAACTTTATATTACTCTATAGTTGGGTTGTTAACCAGAAATTTATCATAGATTTTATTATTAGCAGGGTCTTGGTTTTAGGTGGGAGAATGGGGTTCATTGACTTCGGTGGGGAGCTAGCAGTTGCAAGATTGAGTGACAGGCCTCCATTCTTTTTTTTCTTCTTTTCTGCGTTCTTTCCGTATTAGTGAGAGTGCAGTGATCCTTTAGGCAAACTAATCAAAGCAAAAGCCAAGGTCAGTCTCTCACTGTGAAGACTCACTATTTCCTCCTTTACCTCCTCTTCGACATCAATAAACACCAACCCCATAGTTTCCCCAGCATACCCTCTTGCTTTCATTCTCCTCTCCAGTTCCCTTAACAAGCTTACCATCTCACTCTCTCTCTTGCACGATACATCTCCAGCGTAGAACACGTAAGTTGAATCTCTAATCTCAACCCAACTGCAACCAGGTTCCTTGTAAACTCCATTACGCTTCATTTCAGACCGAAGACTATGAGCATTCTCCCATTCCCCAGCCAACGCGTAAGTGTTTGACAGCATAACATATGCTCCCGCTACTTGTTGATTGGATTCAATTAACTGCTTACTGGCTTCAACAGCGATATCTACCCTACCTTGAAGCCTATTAGTTGAAAGAAGTGTACCCCACAAGAGAGCTCCTTCTTCAGCGCCTACTTCAATGGATTTTGCTAACTTGTATGCCTCGTCAACATGACCAATTCGACCAAGCATATCAACAACACAAGTATAATGCTTTGCATCAGGAGTTATCCCATGCTTCCTATACATTGAATTCAAGTGTTCAAGGCCTTCATCAACAAGTCCTGAATGGCTACAAGCATGCCAAACCCCAACAAATGTGACATCATTCGGCTTTATTCTTCTCTCAGTCATACAATCATTAAAGTGTAGGGGATCACAGAAGGATTCATAATTCTCCGGAAAACCTTGTCAGAATAGCTAATACATCCACATTTCGCGTACATGTCCAAAAGTGAACTACCAACAACATCGTTTGAATCATGACTAAGGTGAATCACGGCTCCATGTGCAACCTTCCCAGAAACTAGCCTACCCAAGCCAGCACAAGCACTAATCACTCTAGTCAACATGAACTGATTGGGCCTGTCCAACATCAAACTGTTGAATTCTCTAAAAACTTCAAGCGCTTCGTTTCCCTGCGCATTTTGAGCGTAAGATGTGATAATTGAATTCCAAGAAACAACATTCTTATAACCCATCAAAAACCTGCCGAGCTCCTATGACATCATTGCATTTTCCATACATGTCAACAAGGGATGAGCACACTACAAGGTTGCATTGAAACCCCAAAATCTCAACATGGGCATGAATTTTTTTACCCGTTTTGAGGTCAGCCAAGATCGAACAAGCGTTAATCACAGTAGCAAAGGTGAAAGCATTAGGCAATACCGACCTTCCAGGCATTTGAAGAAAGAGCCAGATAGCAAATTGGGGTTGATACATGTGGACATAACCGGCCATGAGTGAGGTCCATGAAACAACATTTGGTTCAGGCATTTCATCGAACAAGTGGTGTGCATAGTCGGTTTTTTGGAGCAGTTAATGAGATGGTTCGTGGTGAATATCATTTAAGAAACCAGATTTTAGGATTTTGGTGTGTAGTGAGGTAGTAGAAATGAAATCATTGCAGTTCTTAAGTTGTCGAGTGAAGTGGACTTCGGTGTGAAAATGTGACTGTTTGTTTTGGCGTGAAAGATGAGAGTTGGTGAGGGCAAAAAGGAGATTTCTGCTCAACGGATTCTTCATCTGTCTAAAACAGATTTTTGGTTGGGCTTACACGCGGCGAAACAAATGAGGGATAGGGCATTTTTGTCATAAAATTAATAAAAATACCAAAATCTACGACGGTAGATCATATGGAAGCTTTGAAATTGAAATAAAATTATGATTTTTTTAATGATTTTACGATTGAAAAAACATTCACAACGAAACCCATTCTTAAGTCTCATTTACCATTCTATATTTCTGATTGAGACAATTACCTTTTTTTGCTTCAAATGTCTTAAATATCTCCTGTTAGAGAATTTTCCACTTCATTACCTATATGCTCTGAAAATGATTTTACGCTTCAAACAATCAAAATTATTTTTGAATAAATTTGACTCATCAACTTCTGTTGATTTTCAAAAAAATGGAGTATTTGAGATATGTTTAAAATACATATATGTAATGGTCCCAATTAAAAGTATAAAGTTGTAATGGAAAAGAATAAAATGATTTTTTTAAAAACTCAATTTTAATACCTGGTTGTTTCTCTCTTCCTTTCAAGAGAAAAACAATCTTTCGTGAAAGTTTGATTGAAATGATTTTGTTAGTAGAATAATTTGACACATAAAATATATAAAGAAAAAATAAAATAAAAAAACCATTTTATCGTGATAGGTTTTATATATCACCGATGAGAGGAAAAAAAAATATAAAATATAATATTTAGATAAATATAATTTTTTCTCTCTTTCAAGTAATTGAGAACGGAAGTTTTGACTTTTAAGCTTTTGATTTTTTTTGGAGACAAAATACTGAAAGAAAGAAGGTATTTCAATCAATTTGCTAAACCTAGGAGTTGTGTATCATTACTTAATTGAGCTATGCCACAAGTAAAATATGATTGCTGCCTAATAAAAAAAAGTTGGAGTACATTGAAATTAGCCTTTGTCCAAAAAAAAGGTTTGTAAAGGAACTTTTTTTTTTTTAATCTTTTGGGGCCGGTGTTTGTGGAACTGAAAAAAAAAATGTAAAAAGAAGAGTTAAACCAAATTTAGGGTTTTACAAAAGCCCATGAGGCTACCCTGAGCCCATGTCAGCGCCTTTATCAATCACCAAAAGTGGCTGAACTCATAATACAGGTAATCTCACAGATCCTGATCACAAAATCAAAAAAAATTATTAATATGATAAAAAATTAAATAATAATTTTTTTAATCTCATAAATTTTTATTATAAAATTAATTTTATTTTATTAATAATCATAAAAAATTAAATAATATTTTTTTTAAAAATTAAAAATTAAAAATATTATTTATTTTTTCATAATTATTAATAAATTTTGTTGTAACTCTCATGTATCACCGTTCAAAGTCATAACCTGCGCAAGCTGTGAGAGATAATGACAGGGTACATGAGGGAAAAAGGGTGTACGGGCATGGCAGCAATTATTTTGCCAAGACGCAATAGTCATTGGGAGCTTTCTGTGACCCCACACTGCTTTTACACAAAAATATTGGTTGTTTGAGTAATGACTTTTTGGTCGGTCCAATAATTTTGTACGTTCGATCCAAAATAAAAAATAAAAAAATTGGTATGGTCTTTTTCCCCTTGAGAAAAGGACGTAATAATTTTTTTCCTCTGAAAATAACAAACTTCTGTTAAAACAAGGCAAATTAATGGACCTCTCTATAAAGTTGCCCAATTTTAGAACTCTATTAACAAAACAAAGTAACAAACCTAATTTCAAGAATTTTTAAGCGATCAAATTCTTGTGTCTATGGTTTAGAGGTGATCGCGTTTGTTTAAAGTTGCTATGATTGAATTGCTGGCGGCTTTAGAGGGTTTGCACTTCGCTAGGAATGTTGGCCTATCCCAATTATATATCGAGACTGACTCTAGTATTACAATTTCAATTTTAAACGTCATATTTGTCTTTCTAGTTTTGACCCTTTTATTGAGGAAGCGGAGTCAATTATGATTTCCTTAAAGACTTGTGTTTATCAGATTGATTACTAGGGCTAAAAGCCCCAAATAGAGGGTAATAAACACTCGAGTGGCTGTAGAGATGAGACTGAGTCAAGCAGTTCGATTCACAATTCGATTAAATCAAGTTTAAATTAGGATTTAGGTTCGGTTAGTTTATCGAATCGAGTTCGAGCAGTTAAACTCATGAACCAACTCGGTTTAATTAATAAATTTAAAAAATATTATATATATGCTATATTTATTTTATATATGCTTAATATATATATTATAAAAACATATATATTATTTCAAAAAATAAATATCAAATTTATTTGTTTTATTTTAAAAAAAACATGTATATTTATTATTTTATTTTAAAAAATTCAATTCAAATAAATTTTTTAGCCGCAACTCTAGCATCTCTCCACTCGGGTTTGACTTTACTCAGCTCATATCCATCCCAGAGAGAGATGGTAACGTCACTAGATTGGATCTGCACAAATGGTGACATGTTAACTTAGCACAATTAGAGAGATGGCCCCTACTAGTACTATTTCATCTCCTACAAGCGTGCCATAAGAGACAACTAAATCTTAATAGTATCCACTATTTTACTTAATTAGTGTTGATGTCGAGGGAATGCTGCTGACTTGGCGTTGATTTCTTGAGATCTACACAAGTGAAAAGGGGTGAACTAGGGGGCCCACGGAAGGAGGGGAGGAGGAGGCCTCCGAAGGCGCTCCAACACTCTAGTTAAGACAAGGGCTTAAGAGAGACCGAGGGATAATTTTAAAAGAAATTAATGCGGATTTTTCCTTGTGTTTGTGAAGTGAAAAAGTCATGTTTTGAACTTACGTACCTTAGACTATTTATAGTATTCTGAGTGGAGGTCAACAACGTGGGGGAGGGATGGCTTCGTCCTTGTGATTCCGGGCTTCTGATGTTGGGTCTTAGTTGCGTGCTTAGAGGGTCGCGTATTTTAGAGGGGCTTAGGTCCGTTAATATCGCTTTGACGTGGAGATGGCGTGATTTGCCCGTTCCACGTGTGCCTCGTTATGTTGCAGAGGCTGGACACGTGTCAGCATCCTATTGGTGATGAAAGAACCCACTTATCAATGTCCCATTCGATGAGGGTATTGTGGGCTCCATCACAGGCCCCCCACTTCCTCAGGTACCTGTATGCCTTGAGAAAGTAGGATGTGATGTTCGTGTTATGGCCGAGCGTTTGTACTTAGAGATATTGGGAAACAGATCGTTCACTTCCTCGGACTAGGGAATCTTGGAGCAAGTCTAGTTTTCGTGCTTGGGTTTGGAGATTTTGGGCCGAGTGTGTGAGGGACAGTTCACATGCTTGGACCTGGAGATTCTGGGCCGGGCATGCGAGGAGCAGCTTACATGCTCAGTCCTGGAGATCCTGGGTCGAACGTGTGAGGAGTAGCTCACGTGCTCGGTCTTGGAGATCCTGGGCCGAGTGTGTGAGGAGCAGCTCACGTGCTCGGTCTTGGAGATTCTGGGCCGAGCGTGTGAGGAGCAGTTCACGTGCTCGGTCTTGGAGATCCTAGGCCGAGTGTGTGAGGAGTAGCTCACATGCTCGGCCTTGGAGGTTCTGGGCCGAGCATGTGAGAAGCAGCTCATGTGCTCATTTTTGGAGATCCTAGGCTGAGCGTGTGAGGAGCAGCTCATACGCTCGGTCTTGGAGATCTTGGGCCGAGTGTGTGAGGAGCAGCTCACATGCTCGATCTTTGGAGATGCCAGGCCGATCGTGTGACAAGCAGTCCATATGCTCAGACTTGGAGACTTTTAGGCTGAACATGTGATAAGCAGCTCACATGCTCGGTCTTTGGAGATTTTAGGCCGAATGTGTGACAAGTAGTCCATACGCTCGGATTTGGAGACTTTTAGGCCAAGCGTGTGAGGAGTAGCTCACATGCTCTATCTTTGGAGATTTCAGGCCGAGTGTGTGACAAGCAATCCATACGCTCGGACTTGGAGACTTTTAGGCCGAGCGTCTGACAAGCAGCTCACACACTTAGTCTTTGGAGATTTTAGGCCGAGCGTGTGATAAGCAGTCTATACGCTCTGACTTGAAGACTTTTAGGCCGAGCGTGTGACAAGCAGCTCACTTGCTCAGTCTTTCGAGATTTTAGGCCGAGTGTGTGACAAACAGTCCATACGCTCGGACTTGGAGATTTTTAGGCTGAGTGTGTGACAAGCAGTCCATACGCTCGGACTTGGAGATTTTTAGGCCGAGTGTGTGACAAGCAGCTCACACACTCGGTCTTTGGAGATTTTAGGCCGAGTGTGTGACAAGCAATCTATATGCTCGGACTTGGAGACTTTTAGGCCGAGCGCGTGACAAGCAACTCATATGCTCGGTCTTTGGAGATTTTAGGCCGAGCTTGTGACAAGTAGTCCATACGTTCGAACTTGGAGACTTTTAGGCCGAGTGTGTGACAAGCAGCTCATATACTCGGTCTTTGAAGATTTTAGGCTGAGCGTGTGACAAGCAGTCCATACGCTCGGACTTGGAGATTTTTAGGCCGAGTGTGTGATAAGCAGCTCACACGCTCGGTCTTTGGAGATTTTAGGCCGAGTGTGTGACAAGTAGTCCATACGCTCGGACTTGGAGACTTTTAGGTCGAGTGTGTGACAAGCAGCTCACCTGCTCGGTCTTTGGAGATTTTAGGCCTAGTGTGTGACAAACAATCCATACACTCGGACTTGGAGACTTTTAGACCGAGCGTGTGAGGAGCAGCTCACATGCTCGGTCATTGGAGATTTCAGGCCAAGCGTGTGACAAGCAGTTTATACACTCGGACTTGGAGATTTTTAGGCCGAGTGTGCGACAAGCAGCTCACACGCTCGATTTTTAAAGATTTTAGGCCGAGTGTGTGACAAGCAATCCATACGCTCGGACTTGGACACTTTTAGGCCGAGTGCGTGACAAGCAGCTCACATGCTCGGTCTTTGGAGATTTTAGGCCTAGTGTGTGACAAGCAGTCCATACACTCGGACTTGGAGATTTTTAGGCCGAGTGTGTGACAAGCAGCTCACACGCTCGGTCTTTGGAGATTTTAGGCCGAGTGTATGACAAGCAGTCCATACACTCAGACTTGGAGACTTTTAGGCCGAGTGTGTGATAAGCAGCTCGCATGCTCAGTCTTTGAGATTTTTCTCTAGGCACATTTGGACTTCTTCTCCCATGGGCTTCCCTTCATGGGATTTCTTTCCTTGGGTCCATGGGCTTTCTTCAGGTTTAAAGACACAATAAATAGGGTGGCTGTTGCTTTTCGTATGGCGACATCTAGGGCATGGGATGAGTCGCACCTTATGACAGCTGGTGCTTTAGGGAGAGCGAACAGCGCCTGGGTGACATCAAAGGTCACATCTTTTCAGCTGGAGGGAGATTAATGTCCCTTGTTCCTGCTGCTGCAATCTTTATACAAGGATGATTTCTTCCCCTCTTTTTCTCACTTGCATTTTTAGAGCTTTTGAGAGAGAAAAAAAATTTGAGAGCACTCAGAGTCTGATTGGGAGTTCGTAGTCATTTGATCAACAGCTCGAGAGTTTTGGTGGATCGAAGGTTCAGAGTTTAAGATGCTCTGGAGTTGGACTGTCGGAGTGGTGATTTTCGTGGAGGAACCGAAGCCGTACACATAACCCTCGTTCATCCCTTTGGTGAGTCTCCTGTCCCTTTATACCATGTCTGTTCATAAGGTGAGTAGTGATAGTGAGGGCAATGGGAATTTGTCACGGGAGCTAGAGAAGGCCATGGGTGTCTCCTCTAGTGAGGACGTCTCCTCTTTAGAGATCGTTCCTCGGGAGAGTACCTTTGCCCTGGTGCCCTTCGTCCCTGGAAAGATAATGGTGAACAAAGAGAGGAGAAGGAGGCCACTTCTGAAGAAGAGAAGGACGAGGTTGATCGTACACTGATAAAGATCAGGGTCGCCTTGGTGGAGGAGCAGAAGGAATGGTCGTTTGAGGCTAATTCCGTGCTGAGTGTAATTGGGGAGGCAGAGCTTCGGGTGATGAGGAAAGTTTATCGCATCCCAATAAATTATGCCCTTCGGGCACCAGAGGGTGAGGAGAGGGCTTGTGATGCCCTCCCGAGCCACGCACCTTATGAGCTATACATCTATGAGCAGCACATGAAGGCCGAACTTAGATTCTCCCTCTAGCCATTCTTTTGCTTGATGCATAGGTACTTCGGTATAGCACTGAGCCAGCTGGTGCCTAACTCAGTGCGCCTGATTATGGCTTTCATAGCCATGTGCTAAGAAGTGAGCGGCGTTATGAATCTTAATGTATTTAAGGCCCACTTCCAGATCAGCAAGCACGGGTAAACTGGGTGGGTTGTAGTCATCTTGAGGGCCAAGAGGAGCATGCTGAAGAAGAAGCCGTCCTCCATAAAGAAGTAGAAGAGATCATTCTTCTTCATCCAGAGTGCCGAGAGCTTCAACATCCCCCTCGGCTGGAGTTTAGACCGTGGCGACAAATGCAAGAAGCCGCACCTTCTGCACCGAGAGCAGGAGACGTTGAAAGAGATGTTGGCCGTGCCTTTGAACGTAGAAGTCCTTGGTGACAACGAAAAGCTTCATAGGCGCGGCCTCTGCCCTCCCTGCCCCCCCAGCGGACATGGAGCATGGTAACTTTTTAGTGTTTGGATAATTTTTACCTACCATTTTCCCTATCTTGATTTAGTAATGCTTTTTCTTTGTGTAGAGATAGAGCTGGCCGTGCAAGCGAGGAAGAGGGCCAAGGAGAGGAGACGAGTTTCAGAGGGGAAGTGTTTCACCCCAGAGCAGTCGCAGAAGAAGAAGGCCTGAATATCCAGCCCGGTTCCCCTTGCCATGGAGAGCCCTCCAAGGCCTCCTCATCTAGAGCCACGGGTTGTTCTTGCTGCGCCCGCTCCTCCTCAGGGCCCATCCTTGTCCAAGAAGGTGCCCGAGACCTCAGCTCCCTTCACGCCCCGCTGGGCGCTGAAGGTCGACAATTAAGTGTTCGCTCATCCAAGGGTCACCTGAGGGCACCTCATCATGGGGATCCCTCCCCGTGATATGGTGGAGGTCTCTCGGAGGCCTTTTGAGGGGCTCTACTCGGCTATCGAGGCCATGACTTCCTAGGTACCATCATTCATCTTTTTCGTTAGTTTTTTTATTTTTTAACTGTTTTTTCTGACATCCCTTTACATTTGTCTCAGGCTAGCGTTCTTGCATCTTGTCCCAATGCAACATGGACGTGGTCGAGCATTTGGGGAAGTGCGAGCAAAAGCTCGACGAGAGTCGGGAGCTTGTCTGGGTGTTATCCTCCTCCCTCAAAAGCCAGGGAAGAGGCCATCTGGTAAAGAGATCAGAGATGCCAGGCCGAGGATGAGCTTCGGGCAGAGAGGGACGCGGCCCGTGAGTCTGAGTGCCAGGCGTAGGAGGAGGCTGCGGAGGCCGCGGAGGAGAAAGAGGCCTTACTGGAGGAGGCCAGTTTCTTGAGGGCTTCTATGAGGCAAAGAGGAAATGCGAGTCTCTCTTCCCTGAGACTGACTTTTTTGTCCTTAAGCTGAAGTCCTCCGGAGAGGAGATCGCTGCTGCTGTTGCTGTTGGTGGGGATGCCGAGGACACGGCTGGAGCTGAGCCTTAGGAGGCCCCTTAGGGCGAGGCTCATCGGGAGGATTAGCATAGTTTTACTTTTTCTATTTGTTGTATGTGAGGGCCAATAGCGCCCATTTTTGTAATCCAAACTTTTTGAATGAAATATCGATCTTTCACAAACTCGAGTTTTTATTTCTTTATTTGTCGCATTTACATTTTATGTTACTGATAGAACTTGTGGAGATTTTTCGCATTCCAAGTGCACGGGATAGGCTTGCCATCTAACTTTTCAAGTTCAAAGGTGCTGACTCGACATACTTTTTGGATCCTATACAAGCTTTCCTAGTTCAGAACAAGCTTCCCCGTTTCCCGAGGGCGAGATACTTCGTTTTTCCGGAGAATGAGGTCGTGCAGTTTGAAGTTCTTGTTTCGAACTCGCGAATTGTAGTATCGAGTGGTCTTCTGTTGATATGCAGCTAAACAGATCTAGGTTTTGTCTCGGGCTTCGTCAACCAAGTCGGCGTTCAGCCTTAAGCCCTTATTGTTTTCACTTGGTTTGAAATATTATACGCGCATCGATGGTATTCCGACTTCAAAGAGGATGACAGCTTTCGAGCCATATATCATGAAGAATGGGGTCTCCCCTGTTAGAGTACGAATGGTCATTCGATATGCCCTAAGGATGTTGGGGAGTTGGTCGGCCCATCGTTTATCCACTTTGTCGAGTCTCTTCTTAATACTTTGGAGAAGCATTTTGTTGGTCACTTTGGCTTGGTCATTGGCCTGTGGATAACCAACAGACGAGAATCGATGCTCGATATGGAGATCTTCGCAGAACATTTTGAACCAAGAATTATCGAATTGCTTACCGTTGTCGGTTACCAACACTCGAGGTATGCCGAACTGACAGACGATGGATTTCCAAAGGAAGTTTCGGGTTGGATGATCCGTTATGCTGACTAGTGGTTCTGCTTCGACCCACTTAGTGAAGTAATCGATGGCCACGATGAGATGCTTTCTTTTCCTGAAGGTTGCGGCGAATGGGCCAAGTATATCCATTCCCCACATGGCGAAAGGGAGGAGACTGGTGATTGAAGTGAGAGGGTTGGCTTGTTGGTGTGACATGGGAGAGTACTACTGGCAGCTTTTGCATTTTCTAACCAAATCAACAGTGTCTTCCTTCATTCCGAGACAGTAATAACCTTGTCGGAGAACTTTGAAGGCTAGGGCACGAGCCCTCAAGTGATTTTCGCATATCCTCTCGTGGACTTCTCGGAGAGCGTAGTCAGCTTCGACCGAGTTGAGGCACCTTAGGTAGGGCACGGTTAGAGCCTTTTTATATAGTTGTCCATCTATGATGGTGTACCGAGATGCGCGGGAGATTAGTTTCCTCGCTTTGTTCTTCTATTCAAGTACCGGAGGATCGGTTCCATCTATATTTTTTCCTCCATTACTGGCAGAACCGGGGCTTCATCAATGCTTGGGATTGAGAGAGTTTCGAGGTACACGGCTTGAGTTGGCTCGAGGTGTCGGGACGAGGCCAACTGGGCTAAGGCATTTGTTTTTGAGTTCTCCGCTCGTGGGATTTGAGTTATTCGGAATGTCTTGAACCTAACGGTGAGCTCTCTTACCTTCTCAAGGTACTGGGCAATTTTTTCTCCTCTGACCTCGAATTCCCCCGTTACTTGACTTACCACCAGCTGTGAGTTACTGTACAAGTCCAGAACTTCGATGGCGAATGCCTTTGCTAATTTTAGACCTGTAAGCAAGGCTTCGTATTCCACCTCATTGTTGGAAGTTTAAAATTCAAATTTCAAGGTGTATTCCACTACGAAGCTGTCCGAGCTATAGAAGATGAGCCCTGCTCTGTTTCTGACGGTGTTCGAGGATCTGTCTACATGGAGGGTCCATCTCGGAGGTAACTCGTTTTACACTTATCTTGTCACTTCTTTTGGATCTATGGGGAGAGTTGTTTCGACAATAAAGTCGCCTAGCACCTGGCCCTTGATCGTCTTGCGGGAGTGGCACCAGATATCAAACTCCCCAAGCTTTACTGACCACTTGAACATTCTTCTGAAAACATCCGGGTTGTGTAGGACTTGTCTCAAGGGCTGGTCAGTTAGGAGGATGATAGTGTGTGCTTGGAAATATGGCCGAAGTTTCCTTACAGCTACTATGAGGGCGTAAGCTACCTTTTCTATCGGAGGATACCTCATCTTTGCTTTGTGGAGGGTCTTGCTGATGTAATAAATGGGTTTTTGAATGCCTTCCTCTTCTTGGATCAAGACGAAAGCCACGGCGTTTTGCCCAGCCGACAGGTACAGGAAAAGTTCTTCACTTAGGAGTGGCTTGGTTAAAAGCGGGGGCGAGCTTAGGTACTTCTTTAGCTCCTCAAATGCTTTCTGACAGTTCTCTGTCTAGACAAAATATCTGGCCTTTCTGATGACTTTGAAGAAAGGGAGGTGATTACGCCCAAAGTATAACACGGTTATTGTAGTACGGCTTTGGGGTGTCGATTCCACAGGGAAACAAGTTAAGTACAAAAGAAAATGTGTGAACCTTAAAACGAACGATAAAAGTTAAACTCAAGATTTTTAAGCTTTGATGGTGAAATAATGTAAAGGAAAATTGCGTAAATGTAAATGAAATATAAATGAAAAATAACAAGGTTCCGGGAATCCTCCTTAGGTTTGTTCCCTATTTCCACTCTTGATTCAATTGATTTTATCTCGATTGCAAGTTTCAACTCCCAAACAAGCAATCGGAATATATTCAATCAAGCACATTTACAACTCTTATATAATTGCTACGAATTAATCATTGATTTCGGTTCATGCACACATGACCGATCTTAAAGATTATCAAGAAACGACAATATATCTTAAAAGATAATATCGCAATAATGGACAATCAATAAGATAAATCTACCGGAATCAATCACATCCAAGCAACCTCAATGGAGGAGAAGGATGCAATCACCGGATTAAGAGAGTCTAAAAGAAGAAGAATAAGAAGCACATCTATCACATGAACTCAAATCTTCTTACTTAATCAATGAATAATTCATAAACAATATTTAACAATAAATCCATACAACTGAATCAAGAACAAGAAATAAAGAACAAGAAATCCCTAAAGATTCATCCCTTTCCCTTGTAAAATGATTAGTTGGCCATGGAAATCAAGGTGGAAGAACAATAAGGATGCTCTCCCCTTGATTTGGCCATGGAGTTCAAGGTGGATGAACAATATGGATGTTCTCCCCTTGATTTGCAACCAAAGAAAACTTAGAAATAAAATGGAAGAATGCTGGATTTGAATCCCTTGAATCCTCTCTTTTTTCTCTCTTCCTTGCTTTCTCTCTTCAATGCCCAGCTGCACACTCCATAAAGATATATTTATAGAGCATGAGGGGGGTGTTTTGGTCTTGGAGAATGTCATTTGCTTGCCCTAATCTGGTCAAGAGGCGAGTGGGCCGTGCTGTGCGCCTGGGCCTGTTGTGCATCTGGGCCTGCTGTGCTGGCCTGAACTGTTTCCACTAAAACTGCCATAACTTTCTCTAGAAAAATCCTTTTTACGAACCGTAAAATTCTCCAGAAAATAGACTTCCGGATCTTTCTAAGAATATATGGCTCATCATCTGGTTCTTCCTACATCAATACAGTTTAATCTGCAAAGATGATTGATCTGTACGGGAAATTCTGGCAATTCAGTGAAACTTCTTCAGCTTGTATGCAGAAGTGCACACACTAGTGTGCCTACCCTTAACTTGCTCCAAAGTGATGCACACACTTGTGTGCAGTCTTTTAACTTAATGTAATTTATTACTCCAGCCTTAGTTTAGAGTTTAACCATCTTTGAATCATGTTTGGACACGTCTAAAACTTGGACAAAAACGAGCACCGACACCCAAGATCTTTTGGTGCTTTAAACATGGATCGCTTTATTATCTCTTTTGTACTCAAAGCACCTGAAAATGCATCGAATTAAGTCAATGATTTATGAATATCACTTTAGAGTTATCAACATGTAAAAGTGCGATTACGACCGAGATCAACCCTAAAATGTTAACAATTAAGTATTGTTTAGATGCATTTTATGACTCTCATCACAACCCCCAACTAGCTTATTGTTAGTCCCTAGCAATTCAAGCGAAAGGCATGAAATGAATTCTTTATTTAGAAATCAAAACAAAATACAGCAATGCTGGCGTTAACCAAGAGTGATTCAAAAATCTATCTCAAAAATCATGCATAACATACAGCACATAGAATCATTAAATATCACTCAGGTCCAAGAATAATCCAAATGTCAACCTTAAAATCGTTATTGACTCTTACCATCAATCTTACCACAATACATTAGTCCGAACACCCGGATGATTTTATGCACAACATAGCATGAATACAATCTTGGCCTCTAAAAACATATTAATTTGCGTGACATCAATCACAAATCAAGCTCCATATGCTCACTTTTCAAATCACTCTCCACTATGTAGAAAAATCACACTTCATCGGATCAATAGGTCTTTAATAAGCTTGCAACATTAGGCTAGGGTAAAGGTCAAGAAAGAATGGGAAAGTTTAAACAAATAAAAGAACTAAGTCTCTTAATTTAAACACAACCACTTTAAGCACAAGATAACCTTACTTCAACACCCAACTCTTTCAACCATTTTTCGAGCATTTCTGGCAATAAATCACCATTTTTTTTTCTTCTTTCTTTGCCATAATTCATTTTTTTTATCTTTTTTTTTTATTTTTTTGTTTTGGCATAAGACCATTCACCTCCTCTTTCATTCTTTTCTTTTCTTTTCCACAACCCCCAACTTATCTCTTTTAATGTACTTGGGTTATGGTAGTAATATTTTCTCATATTTCCACCCTTACTCCTTTTAAGTGCTTCTCACAACATGTGTATAACTAAGTTCTTTTAAAAGAGAGGTAAGGATAAAATATTTTTAGGCTCATAAAGGTAAGTAAATGGTTTATCGAAAGAAACAAGGCTCAATTTTTCTTTTCAAGAAAAAAAACTCAAATAGGTGACTAGCGATAAATATAACAAGGGTAAGTTTAAAAAGGCTCAAACGGTCCAAAAATGGCCTATATCATATCCTAAGTAGTGTGCATTCTATGATTTTCGCCTCAAGTGATTATCAAATAAGTTCTAGAGCTTGTAGAGACCGCAAAAGTATTCACAAAACAACCGCGCATAAAACTTTTCCAAATGCTTTAGACTAATCATGCAATCTTACCACAAACCAGAGTCTCAAACCAAAGAAAAATTGATACTTAATTTATTCTCAAAGCGAAGCAAGATTTAACTTCTTCTAAATGCTATATGCTATCTCGATTAAGCTCATATCATTGACATGTGAATTAACTCCAAGGCTAACACAAAACATGCTAAAAACAAACAAACAAAATTTTTTTTTATCCTAACAACGAAAAGAAAGAAAGTGACACCAAGCAGTTCAATGTAAAAAAAAATATGTTTCCTCCACCCCCAACCTAAACATTGCATTGACCTCAATGTAAAAGAAATAGGAAAGGAAACTCCTTGTGTGGCCAAAAATGCTCAAAAGCTGAAAATTGCGCACCATCAATTGAACTGCATACCGTTCTTTTCGCTGAAATCAACTAGAAACTAAAAATTAAAATAGACTTAACACAACCAAAATTCAAAGTTAATAAAGACTTGACAACAAAATATTAATATTTTTTTTTTTGAAATTTGAAGTAAACTAAAAACTAATAATTAAGATTGAATGAAAACTAACTAAAAACAGAACAAAAATTAAAAGGAATAACGTACCTTTGTTGTGTGGTCAAGGTGAATAGACCGGATCCATAAGTGGAATGTCTTCCATCTCCGGATCATGTCTATCAATTAAGATCTTAAGTCGTTGACCGTTTACTTTAAAGACCCGACCATCTCTAGTATCCTCAATTTCTACCGCCCCATTTTCAAAAACATTTTTTACTATAAAAGGGCCGGTCCATCTTGACCGAAGTTTTCCTGGATGCTTATGAAGTCTAGAGTCGTATAAGAATACCCGATCATTGGGTTTAAATGTTTTCCTCAAAATGTTTTTGTCATGGAATACTTTCATCTTAGCCTTATAGATTCTAGAATTTTCATAAGCATCGTTTCTTAATTCTTCTAACTCGGTCAGCTGATATTTTCGAAGTTTACCCGCTTCGCCCATGTCAAAATTGAAAGACTTGATGGCCCAATAAGCTCGATGCTCGAGCTCCACGGGTAAGTGGCAAGGCTTTCCAAAAACAAGCCGATAGGGTGACATACCTAAGGGAGTTTTAAAGGCTGTACGGTAAGCCCAAAGCGCATCAGTTAGTCTCAAAGACCAATCTTTGCGATCGAGGTTAACCGTTTTTTCTAAAATTTGTTTAATCTCCCTATTAGCAAGCTCTACTTGTCCACTAGTCTGAGGATGATAGGCAGTAGAGATTTTATGTAATACTGATAGGAACACTTTGTGTTACGTTTTTAATGCCTTTCCTACCCTATTTGGCTTTGCAATTCTCTTAACTTTGTTATTTTGAGCTTAGTTTCTTTTCTTAGTATTTAAAAAGCTTGTGAACGTGGGAATGGTAAAATAAGGCGCTAAAATGAGTTTTCCTAGTTACTTTAGGAAATCTAAGTGGATTAAGAAAATAGTCTTATCATTCTAAGAAACTTTTCTAATTATGGAAATTTTCCTTATCTATTATTTGCTGATTTCTTTGTAGGGTTCCACCTTGGAATTATTTGGATGATGTGTCAAAACACAAGAGAATATTGGAGTCCATTAGTGACATGGGTATGTCCAACCTAACATGGGCTTGCCCAACAAAAAATCACATAATCTCTTGTCAACTAAGCAAGGTGCAAGGTCCAAGCCCAAAGTAGAGGAAGATTCGGATGCAACAGCCTACTGGATTTTGGCCCATCATAACAGGCCCAAACAATATCATTTTTGAGACTTTCTTCGGTCCAAATTGAAGTTCAAGACGTCTTCTTTCCAGCCCAACAAGTTTCAGCTCATTTGGAGATGTGTGGAAGAAGATATGACCGTTTGAATTCTACTAGTTGGGTCCTCCTGAAATTTCGGGATTGTATTCCTCTTTCTTACTTTTGGCCATTCCTTGATTCTTTGCATGTTTTAGGGATTGTTTCCTTGCATGTTTTAGGGATTGTTTCCTTGCATGTTTCATGGCTTGTTTTTAGCATTATTTTCTTGCTTTTCCTAAGCTTAGAGGGTTGTTCTAAGCTCTATAAATAGGGTGTTTGTAAGCTGAAAGAGATCATCTTTTCTCTTGGAACCATCTCTACTCAAAATTCAAGAAGCAAAAGGCTGAAACACTCCACCATTCCTTCTCCAATTGTGAGCACATTAGGATTTTTCCAAAATGCGTTCTCCTTCATCTATCATCATAGCCGTGAGGTTCATCACCATTAACATCTCAAGCTTCCTTGAGTGTGTTCAAGAAGTGTACCCCTTACGGCTATTCTTTTTAATTGTTTCAGCCTTGGATTCTTATGTTAGATATTATTATTAATTCAATGAGTTGGTTAATTTTCAGATTTATTCTTTAATGTTTTTGAATTGTTCATGATATGTAGACATATTAATTCATTACATATGTTGAATTTTCAGTTCTGTTATATTGAAAACTTTGATATTGCAAATCATTGAAGCCATAATCGCACTTTCGATCACCTAATTGATCTGGAGTACGATTTAAAGTGGTAAAAGCTATGAACAATAGCCAATGTTCTGGAAATTGCATGTTCTTTATCCATGGACTTTTTCATAGGAATAAGGAACATGTTATTGAATCATAATTGCTTTTGATCTTAATGATTTGTTTAAGTAATTGTAAGGATGCGCTGAGTATTAACTTGATTGCTTAAACAAAATAACTAGCTGATGGACTTTTCCTAAGCTTAGTGATTATCTAAGAAGGAATTTATAAAGTGCATGATCTCTTTAGGCTTGCACTTTGATTCAATTCTGATATGTGATTGAAGCACGAATTCGTTGTCTACATTGAAACAATTTGATTAGTCATTTAACAAACTTGATTTTCTGAATTGTGAGAGAAAATGATCAATTGTAAATAATTGTTCTTTAATTTCCTTAGTAAAATTAGTAAAAAGAAAAATCAGATCATGAAAACCCCCTAATCTTATGTAATGTTAATAGATGTAGATTTATATTTGTTTATAAACTGCTAATTAAACCAATCAAATCATTTTTTTTATTATTTTTATGACTCTTTAGTATAGAGTACCCGCAATCCCCGGCCAATAACGATACCCTACTAATCACTTTACTACAATCTTCTGCAGGGTTTGTTGATGACCGAAATAAACGGTCTATCAAATGGCGCCGTTGCCGGGGATTGCAAAATCTCTATATTTTAGTGTCATTTAACTTGTTAATATTCTTCTTAGCATATAATATAACTTGTGTTTTACTTGATTGCAATTTTAGCATGTGACTTCCTTAAAACCATTTGTAACATTTGTAAGGGAAGCTATTATTATTTGTATTTCAAACTTTAACTTATATATTGATTCCTTTGCTTTTGTTATTTAGGTCGATGAATGTCAGCAGTTAGTAGAAAGACTCAAGAACTTAGAAAACGTTTGGCTTTACTAAAAGAAGTTGCACTTTCTACAAATCAACCCCCACCTTACCAAGAAGGGAGGCTAGAGTCGGAGGAGTCAGATAATTTTTCACATCACTTGTCAGACGAGGAAGAAGACATACCTGACTTAGAAGACGCAAGTAAGGAAGACGAAGTACCAATGGCTGAAACTATTAGGCAAATGTCTTCTTAAACTGATGGGGGAGCTGCACCAACTTGTATTACTTATCCAGAACCAGCAGTTGGCAAGATAGCTGAGTTCGAACTGAAGAGTGGGTTCTTGCACCATTTGCCCAAATTCCATGGGCTTACTAACGAAGATCCTCACAAACATCTCAAGGAGTTCCAGTTTGTGTGTTCAAGTATGTGCCCACAAAATGCGGATCTCAATGTTCTGAAGCTGAAGTCATTCCTTTTTTCACTTGAAGATAGGGCAAAGACTTGGTTGTTTGATCTACCCTCGGGTTACATCAACACATGGGAGAAGTTTATGACTGAGTTTCTGACTAAGTACTTCCCTGCCTCAAGGATTACTGTCTTGAGGAAGCAGATAACTGGAATTGAGCAAAGGAAGGAAGAGGCGTTCTATGCCTACTATGAGAGATTCAAGAGCTTAATTGCATCATGTCCTTCATATGGGATGAAAGAAGGGAATCTTCTCACTTACCTTTATGAGGGACTTCTCCCCCTCGAACGTCAATTGTTAGATGCTGCTGCCGGAGGTTCTTTTGTCGATAAGACACCTGATGTTGCTAAGGAGTTACTCGCCCAACGTGCTCTTAATTATCAACAATATGAGGGAGTGTTAAACTCCACTCATGGGGTGAATGAGGTATCTTCTAACTCTGCTCTTGAGGAAAAAGTTAATAAAATGTCTACTCTTCTGTCTCCAGTGCTGAACGTGAATGGAGCATAAGTACAACAAGTTGCTCAAATCTATGGTGTGTGTTGTACTCAAGGGCATCCAACTGACCAATGTCCCCAACTGATCAACAATGGAGGATGGGAGTCTCTTAACGCTGTTGGGTTTCAAGGTAATCAAGGTGGACAAAGGTACAAGCCTTTCTCTAACACATATAACCCTGGGCTTAGAGATCACCCCAATTTTCGTTGGGCCAACAATGATAATGTTCAGAACCCTCAAGGTCAAGGGCAAGTGTTTCCACGCCCTCAAGGTTTGTTTATGAGGCCTCAGGTACCTCAAAACTTTGTCCCTAATCCTATTGTACCTACAAATTCTGTTGCTTCTAATTATGATGAAATTTTAAAGTCCCTTGCTCAAGGGCAACAGAATTTAACTACTGCTACTCAAGCTCTTGTTACAGGTCAACAAGCTCACACTAAGGATATTGCAGAGCTGAAGAAGCAATTGGGACAAGTGGTGGACTTCATGGGGAAGATAACGGAGAGTGGAAAATTGCCTAGCAA
The DNA here is from genome assembly GCA_023935145.1 of Bretschneidera sinensis. Classification (NCBI taxonomy): domain Eukaryota; kingdom Viridiplantae; phylum Streptophyta; class Magnoliopsida; order Brassicales; family Akaniaceae; genus Bretschneidera; species Bretschneidera sinensis. The sequence continues at coordinate 93,502,610 of CM043699.1, forward strand.
CACTGTTCCCAACCCAATTATCGAGCAAGCTAAAGTTGTTACCACAAGGAGTGGTAAGACCCTTGTGGATGTTCTTAAAACTCAGAAGAAAGCCAAAGTGACCCACCATGAGGAAGAGGACGTTGTGAGCACCAAGAAGGAAATACAGAAAGATCCCACCACCACAATGGCGGAAGTGATTGGTCCTCCATCATCTAAGAATGCTTTAAAACCTCAAGGTAATGAACAAAACCCTAAACACTCTTTTGATTCTAATCCTTTTGCTCGTGTACCTTTTCCTAGTAGGTTTGCCAAAACCAAGAAGGATGAATCTGATCAGGCCATCTTGGAGATTTTTAAGAAGGTACAAGTCAACATGCCTTTGATTGAGTGCTTGAAGCAAGTGCCAAGATATGCCAAGTTTCTGAAGGAGCTTTGCGCTACAAGGAGGTAGACTCGTGAGAAGGAGGTGGTGAAGTTGAATGAGACAGTCTCTGCTGTCATCCAAAGGAAATTGCCACCAAAGCTTAAGGATCCAGGGAGTTTTTCTGTTCCTTGTGTGATTGGTACCAACAAATTTGATAATGTCATGCTAGACTTAGGAGCTTCAATTAATGTGATGCCTTATAGTCTTTATGCTTCTTTAGAGCTAGGTGCACTTAAAAGTGATAATGTTGTTATCCAATTGGCTGATCGATCTAATAAGTATCCTAAAGGATACGTTGAAGATGTTCTTGTGCAAGTAAATCAACTCATTTTTCCTGCAGACTTCTATATCATTGATATGGAAGATTCGCCCCTAAATTCTACACCGTTGCTTTTAGGGCGCCCATTCATGAGGACTGCAAGAACAAAGATCGATGTTTATGAGGGAACTCTAACCATGGAATTTGATAATGAAGTTATACGCTTCAACATCTTTGAAGCCATGAGGTATCCATTGACTGACATTAAACCCTGTTTTTCTATTGATGATATTAACTCACTTGCGCAGAGATTTTTGGAAGCAATGGAAGAGGATGAGTTGAAAGTAACACTCTCTCAAGGAGTTGGTTATACTGAGAATGGAGAATCCATTTCTAGGGCTGAGTTAGAGAAGGCTGAAGAGCCCATTGTGATCAAAACCGTAGCCTCCCTTGAGGCCCGACCCATATTACCAAGGTCTATTCCTCCTTTGTCCTTTCCTATTTTCACTAACAAAATTTTACCTTCAGTGATACAGGCCCCTACACTTGAGCTTAAGGTTTTGCCAGATCACTTGAAGTATGTCTTTTTGGGGGACAAGGAGACGCTACCTGTTATTATATCCTCGAAGTTGGAGGAGGACCAAGAAAAGAAGCTTGTGGACGTTCTGAAGAAGTACAAGACCGCCATTGGTTGGACTTTGGCAGATATCAAGGGAATTAGCCCAACCATGTGCGTCCATAGAATCCTGTTGGAGGATGGTGCCAAACCCACCAGAGATGCCCAGAGACGCCTACATCCACCTATGATGAAGGTTGTGCAAGATGAGCTTTGAAGTATCTGATGACAAAGAAGGAGGCCAAACCGAGACTGATTAGATGGGTGCTTTTGCTTCAAGAATTTGATTTGGAGATCAAGGACAAGAAGGGGAGTGAAAACTTGGTAGCTGACCATTTGAGAAGACTTGTTCATGAGGAGGACGTCCTACCCCTGCAAGAATCATTCCCAGATGAGCAGCTCTTTGGGATTAAGGTAAGTGAGCCTTGGTATGCTGATATTGTGAATTATTTAGTTACTAGGCAATTTCCTGACACTTTACCTCGTTCTAATAAAGAAAAACTTAAGCATATGGCTAGGCATTACATATGGGATGAACCTTATTTGTGGAAGCATTGTAGTGATCAAATCATTAGGAGGTGTGTCCCTGAATCTGAGCATAAATCGATACTTGCTTTTTGTCATTCTGAGTCTTGCGGTGGACACTTTGGTGCTCGTAGGACAGCCCGTAAGGTATTAGATTGTGGTTTTTTCTGGCCTTCTATTTTTAAGGATGCATACTTGTATTGCATGACTTGTGACAGGTGCCAGAGGACAGGTAATTTAGGCTCTAGGGATCAGATGCCCATGGCCCATATTATAACTGTTGAGATTTTCGATGTTTGGGGCGTTGATTTCATGGGGCCGTTTCCTTCATCTAACGGGTTTCTTTACATTCTTTTGGCTGTTGATTATGTGTCTAAGTGGGTGGAGGCTAAAGCCACCAGAACTAATGACTCTAAAGTTGTTGTAGATTTCTTGAGATCTAACATATTTGCTAGGTTTGGAATGCCTCGTGTGATTATTAGTGATGGTGGATTACACTTCTGCAACCGTACAATTGAGGCCCTACTCAAGAAGTACAAAGTGACTCATAAGGTGGCAACACCTTATCATCCTCAGACGAGTGGACAAGCAGAGGTCTCAAATCGTGAGATTAAGGGGATTTTGGAGAAGACTGTGGGCCCTACACGCAAGGATTGGAGCAAAAGACTTGATGATGCACTTTGGGCTTATAGGACAGCTTACAAGACGCCAATTGGGATGTCTCCATTCAGACTTGTCTATGGTAAAACGTGTCACTTACCAGTTGAGCTTGAGCATAGGGCATGGTGGGCTGTTAAGTCTTTCAACATGGACATTGATGAGGCTGGTTTACATAGAAAACTCCAACTGAATGAACTTGAGGAAATCAGAAACGAGGCATATGATAGTGCATGGATCTACAAGGAGAAAACTAGAGCTTTTCATGATAAGATGATCCGTGGCAAGGCCTTTGTTGTGGGCCAAAAAGTTCTTCTCTTCCATTCTAGACTTAAACTTTTTCCTGGTAAGTTACGTTCTAGATGGGTGGGTCCATTCATTGTCACTAATATTTTTCCTCATGGTGCTATGCAGATAAAAAGTGAAAAAACTGGAAATGAATTCAAGGTGAATGGTCATCGCTTGAAACCTTACTATGAGGCTTTTGAGGAGCACACTGTGGAGGATGTACCCCTCCTAGAGGTGCCACTCACAAAGGACTAAAAACGAGGTACAAAGTCTAGGCTGAAAGACTGTAAACATTAAAGCGCTGCTTGGGAGGCAACCCAATTCAACCGAAGCTGTGGAGGAGTCATTAACACAGATTTGCATTCTCTTTCTCTCTTCCATTTACGTTGGTTGATATTTATATGTTATTTGTTTTGTGTGATTTTCATAAATACCTTACCCATGTTTATATTCTATATTACATGCTTATTTTGATATACATTGAGGACAATGTACGATTTAAGTGTGGGAGAGGGATTTACATCTTTTTGAGTCATATCATTGCTTTTTAGGTTTTAGGACCTCTTCCAACTTCGATGATGAAACTGATTCTTAATGGTTTTTAAAGAGTTTGAGCATACTTTTAAAGATAAAACAAGAAATGGAGTTAATTTGCTTATATTGTAGTCATACTTGGAAATTGAAATTTTGATGCACATTAGCCTTGATTTGAGTAATCTGTTGCCTTAGAGTGAAGCATGGAGACATATTGAATGATACTTGCATAATCCCACAATATTTGTGAGTTTTTTGAGCCTTATAATTGATTCATTATGCATATCAATTCAAATTCTCTTCTGAGTGCATCTTGTGAATATAATGTTTTCTAGAACTTGCTTTTAAACCACTTGAGACGATCGTACATGTTCAGATTTGGAGAAGACGGAGGCAAATTAGGATTTTACCACCATGACTAAATAGCCTTTAACCTGATCATGATTTGACCCCTAGATACCATTTTGAGCCTGAATTAGCTTATTTACTTCATTAACCCACATTCATTTACCCTTACGAACTTAAACACTTTACCTACCCTTTTTCCTTAGAACTAGGGAGCTTGGATCTTGTATAATTGATTTGTAATGTGGAGATGGTGGAAAAGCATAAGTGTGGGGGAATTTCATACGGTTCTAAGGTGGTTGTTTCGAAAAAAAAAAAAAAAAAAGATAAAAGGAGTAATAGGAAAAAAAAAATTGTTGTGTTTCAAAAAAATACAAGTTCTGAAGAATTGGGAGAATTATGAGTCTTTAAAGCAAGTTGAAAGCCAAAGTAATTAAATCCACCCTATTGTGATGGAAACGTGGTACTTAATAATGATGATCTATTTATGATGTTATTGAATGCTTTCTAGTTCTAAGGAAATTTTGTGACATCCGTTCTCTTCTTTCTTATGAAACCTTGACCCTTTAGCCCCATTACAACCCTTTCAAAGACCTCCTGATCCTTTGATGTTATGTTTTTGATGTGGAGAGTGGGTGCACAAGCAAGCCTATGGTTTAAACTGTTTTCACAAGTGATTGAGTAATTAGTATAGCTAGCACCACATTTAAATGAGTGAAAACCAGAGTGATGCATTGTGAGAAGTAAAATTTGATACTATTTGTGCATTAACTCGAGGGTGGCATATTACACTTACTCTTTGCTGATTATTCACACACACACGCTCAAAGTACGAATGTTATATAATCTTAATAACTCCGTAGCTTGTTTATTTGAGGTAAACTTGTGCTCTCCGTACTTTATTATGCCATATTGCCTAAGGGATCTCTGAGACATAAGTTGGAAGGATTAGAGTCATTTAATTTGTGTTATGTCATTGTGGTGTCATTTAGTTTATGTTGTTTCTCTTGAGATTCTACTAGGTTACATACTGTTGTTTTGCTAAGGGACTAGCCAAAGCTAAGTGTGGGGGAATTTGATAGGAACACTTTGTGTTACGTTTTTAATGCCTTTCCTACCCTATTTGGCTTTGCAATTCTCTTAACTTTGTTATTTTGAGCTTAGTTTCTTTTCTTAGTATTTAAAAAGCTTGTGAACGTGGGAATGGTAAAATAAGGCGCTAAAATGAGTTTTCCTAGTTACTTTAGGAAATCTAAGTGGATTAAGAAAATAGTCTTATCATTCTAAGAAACTTTTCTAATTATGGAAATTTTCCTTATCTATTATTTGCTGATTTCTTTGTAGGGTTCCACCTTGGAATTATTTGGATGATGTGTCAAAACACAAGAGAATATTTTAGTCCATTAGTGACATGGGTATGTCCAACCTAACATGGGCTTGCCCAACAAAAAATCACATAATCTCTTGTCAACTAAGCAAGGTGCAAGGTCCAAGCCCAAAGTAGAGGAAGATTCGGATGCAACAGCCTACTGGATTTTGGCCCATCATAACAGGCCCAAACAATATCATTTTTGAGACTTTCTTCGGTCCAAATTGAAGTTCAAGACGTTTTCTTTCCAGCCCAACAAGTTTCAGCTCATTTGGAGATGTGTGGAAGAAGATATGACCGTTTGAATTCTACTAGTTGGGTCCTCCTGAAATTTCGGGATTGTATTCCTCTTTCTTACTTTTGGCCATTCCTTGATTCTTTGCATGTTTTAGGGATTGTTTCCTTGCATGTTTCATGGCTTGTTTTTAGCATTATTTTCTTGCTTTTCCTAAGCTTAGAGGGTTGTTCTAAGCTCTATAAATAGGGTGTTTGTAAGCTGAAAGAGATCATCTTTTCTCTTGGAACCATCTCTACTCAAAATTCAAGAAGCAAAAGGCTGAAACACTCCACCATTCCTTCTCCAATTGTGAGCACATTAGGATTTTTCCAAAATGTGTTCTCCTTCATCTATCATCATAGCCGTGAGGTTCATCACCATTAACATCTCAAGCTTCCTTGAGTGTGTTCAAGAAGTGTACCCCTTACGGCTATTCTTTTTAATTGTTTCAGCCTTGGATTCTTATGTTAGATATTATTATTAATTCAACGAGTTGGTTAATTTTCAGATTTATTCTTTAATGTTTTTGAATTGTTCATGATATGTAGACATATTAATTCATTACATATGTTGAATTTTCAGTTCTGTTATATTGAAAACTTTGATATTGCAAATCATTGAAGCCATAATCGCACTTTCGATCACCTAATTGATCTGGAGTACGATTTAAAGTGGTAAAAGCTATGAACAATAGCCAATGTTCTGGAAATTGCATGTTCTTTATCCATGGACTTTTTCATAGGAATAAGGAACATGTTATTGAATCATAATTGCTTTTGATCTTAATGATTTGTTTAAGTAATTGTAAGGATGCGCTGAGTATTAACTTGATTGCTTAAACAAAATAACTAGCTGATGGACTTTTCCTAAGCTTAGTGATTATCTAAGAAGGAATTTATAAAGTGCATGATCTCTTTAGGCTTGCACTTTGATTCAATTCTGATATGTGATTGAAGCACGAATTCGTTGTCTACATTGAAACAATTTGATTAGTCATTTAACAAACTTGATTTTCTGAATTGTGAGAGAAAATGATCAATTGTAAATAATTGTTCTTTAATTTCCTTAGTAAAATTAGTAAAAAGAAAAATCAGATCATGAAAACCCCCTAATCTTATGTAATGTTAATAGATGTAGATTTATATTTGTTTATAAACTGCTAATTAAACCAATCAAATCATTTTTTTTATTATTTTTATGACTCTTTAGTATAGAGTACCCGCAATCCCCGGCCAATAACGATACCCTACTAATCACTTTACTACAATCTTCTGCAGGGTTTGTTGATGACCGAAATAAACGGTCTATCAAATACCCCAAATTTTTTCATTAAAGCTTCAAAGGAACGGTTGCAAAAATGTGTACCTCGATCACTAATTATAGCACGTGGTGTACCAAATCGAGATAACACATTTTCTTTAAGGAATTTAATCACCGTTCCATTATCATTGTTTCGACAAGCTGCTGCCTCTACCCACTTGGATATATAATCTATTGCTACAATGATATACTGGTACCCGAAGGAAGGAGGGAAGGGTCCCATGAAATCGATGCCCCAACAATCAAAGATTTCAATCACTAAAATAGGGTTCATGGGCATCATATTTCGGCGAGACACAGCTCCTAACTTTTGACATCTTTCACAAGAGCGACAATAGGTGTTTGTATCTTTAAACAAAGTAGGCCAATAAAATCCACACTGCAAAATTTTTGCAGCAGTTTTTTTCATCGAAAAGTGGCCTCCACAAGCTTGGGAGTGACAAAATTCTAAGACACTCGAAATCTCTTCATTAGGGATGCAACGTCTTAGAATTTGGTCAGGGCAGTACTTGAAAAGATAGGGGTCATCCCAATAAAAATTACGTACCTCATATAAGAATTTCCTCTTGTCTTGAGCGCTCCAATCCATAGGTATCTCACCTGTAGCCAAATAATTTACGATGTGAGCAAACCATGGTAGAGAAGTAATAGAGAGTAATTGCTCATCGGGAAAATCATCTTTGATTGGCATGTCATCACAAGTGTCCTCAAAAGTGAGTCTAGATAAATGGTCAGCTACTACATTCTCCACTCCTTTTTTATCCTTGATGGTGATATCAAATTCTTGCAAGATGAGGATCCATCGGATTAGTCGTGCCTTAGTATCCTTCTTCGTAAGAAGATACTTGAGGGCTGCATGATCTGTAAAAATAAGGATAGGAGAACCAATTAGATGAGCACGAAATTTATCTAAAGCAAATACTACAGCTAGCAACTCTTTTTCAGTTGTAGAGTAATTCATTTGAGAACTATTTAAAGTCTTACTAGCATAGTAAATGACAAAAGGTTTACCTTCCCTTCGCTGTCCAAGAACAGCACCTACAGCGTAGTCACTAGCATCGCACATGATTTCAAAAGGTAAAGTCCAATCTGGCGACTGCATTATATGTGCAGAAGTAAGCTTGCCAATCAACGTTTTAAAGGCCTCTTGACAAGCTTGACTCCACTCAAAGGGGGTATCTTTAACTAGGAGGGCGCATAGTGGTCTAGATATTTTTGAAAAATTTTGTATGAACCTCCTATAAAAACCAGCATGACCAAGGAAAGATCTCACATCCTTTATTGTCTTAGGGGCAGACAACTTAGAGATTAACTCAATCTTAGATTGATCAACCTCTATTCCTTTAGAAGAGACAATATGCCCTAAGACAATACTGGATGGTACCATGAAATGGCACTTTTCCCAATTTAAAACCAATTCTTTTTCCTCACAGCGAATTAATACTCTTTCTAAATTCATTAAGCATGTTTCAAATGAAGATCCAAAAACAGTTAGGTCATCCATAAAAACCTCCATGCAATTTTCAACCATGTCATTAAAAATGCTCATCATGTAGCGTTGAAAAGTAGCAGGGGCGTTACATAATCCGAATGGCATTCTACGAAAAGCATAGGTGCCAAAGGGACAAGTAAAGGTGGTCTTTTCTTGGTCTTCTAATGCAATTTCTATTTGATAGTAACCAGAATAACCATCTAGAAAACAGTAGAAGGGATGACCAGCTACACGCTCAAGAATTTGATCAATAAAAGGGAGTGGGAAGTGGTCTTTCTTGGTGGCAGCATTTAATTTTCTGTAATCAATGAACACACGCCACCCATTCACAAGTTTGGTAGGGACTAACTCTCCTAGGTCATTTTTTATCACAGTGACTCCGGACTTTTTCGGGACGACTTGCGTAGGGCTTACCCACTTACTATCAGCTATGGGATATATAATACCCGCATCTAATAGTTTCAGTACTTCATTTTTCACTACTTCTTTCATAGTGGGGTTAAGCCTACGTTGAGGGTCTCTACGAGGACTGGTTCCTTCATCCAGATTTATTTTATGGGAGCAGATTAGGGGACTAATTCCCTTTAAATCAGCCATGCTCCATCCCAGGGCTGATTTGTGTTCATTTAAAGTTTGAATTAATCTCTTACCTTGGGTCTCAGTTAATTCAGAAGAAATTATAACAGGAAAGGTATCACCTGGACCGAGAAAGACATGTTTTAGACCCTTAAGTAGTGGCTTCAATTCGACTTTAGGTGCTTCTACACTTGAGGGGACTTAAGTCTTGCTTCTTTCGAGCAGCTCCTCAAACCTTGGTTGCCATGCCCGATTTCCATAATGCTGAGATTTGTCAAAAATAACACATATATCAATTATATCAGTTTTATCATCAAATAAATCTATCTCAGAATTAACAAGAAAATTTTCAAGAGGGTCATAATCATGAGTTAAGAAAACTCCCTCATTGACGAGTGACTCGATCATGTAAAGCTGGTGGTTTTCGTCCTCATCTTCGGGCTGTTTTGCAACATTGAAAATATTTACTTCAAGGGTCATATTGCCAAAGGACAGTTTCATGAGACCATTCCTACAATTTATTAGATCATTTGCAGTAGCAAGAAAAGGTCTACCCAAAATCAAAGGGATTTTAGAGTTAGTGTCTACAGCAGAAGTAGTATTAAGAATTAAGAAATCATCAAGATAATAAAATTTATCAATTTGAATCAAAACATCCTCAACCACACCTCGGGTTACCTTGACTGAGCGATCAGCCAATTGTAATACCACGCCGGTTGGTTTGATTTCTCCTAACCCCAGCTGTAAGTAAACGGAAAATGACATCAGGTTTACACTAGCTCCCAGATCTAGTAAGGCTTGTCCAACCTCATGATTTCCAATGCTGCAAGCAATGGTAGGACAGCCCGGATCTTTGTATTTCGGGGGAATTCTTCGCTCAATTAGTGCACTAACTTGCTCAGTTAGGACAGCTGTTTTCTTGACATGATGTTTCCTCTTAATTGTGCATAAATCTTTGAGAACTTTTGCATAGGTGGGGACTTGTTTAATCACATGCAAAAGGGGAAGATTAAGTTTCACTTGCCTTAAGTTCTCAAGGATTTCATCATTCATTTCCAGATTTTTCTTGTTGGATTTTAAGGCTTGGGGGAATGGGGCCTTAACAGGACTTTGGGTCACTTCAGGGTCTTTAGGCAACTTGGTCTCACTACTGGTTTGACCCTTCACATTCTCGGGTTTATTCTCTGGTGGAATGTGTAGTGACTTACCTCTTCGGGTCACAATGGCATTTACATTTTTCACATTTTCTTGTGCCATATGTTGACCGTGAGGTATGGACTGAACTTGAGCAGGGAACTTACCTCGCTCAGTCACACTCAAAGAGCTCATCAATTTAGACACTTGGCTCCTTATTTCTTTGTTTTCCTCAACCAACTGTGTAATTAATGCCTCACACTTTTGGTTTGTCTTGCCTTGTGCTTCTATAAAAGTATGTAAAGAGTCTTCTAAAGAGTTCCTAGAAGATGAGGGTGCATGATAAGGTGCTGGGTACGATCTAGGAGGCTGCACATGCTGCTGATTTTCAGGTTTCCAACTGAAGTTGGGGTGATTTCGCCACCCCGGATTATAAGTGTTAGAGAAGGGTGCTGAGGGCTTCTTGTACATGCCTAAGGTATTGCATTGTTCCTCGTACAGCCCTCTCATGTCAACAAAAGTGGGACAATCTTGGGCGGGATGATCAACCCCGCCACACACAAAACATGATTCTAAAGGTTCGGCCTGATTAACCATGTGTGTTGGTTTTTTTGTTTTTAATGCCTCCAACTCTCTAGTAAGCATTTCGACCTTGGCCTTGAGGTTATCCTCTTCCCTAAGATGGTAGATTCCTCCACCACTAGGTCGTGACCTATTTGTGCTCTCAGTAGCACTAGGTCCAGTCCATGTGTGAGCTTTCTCAGCAAGCTCATTGAGGTACTCAATAGCCTCATCAGGGTCTTTTTGCAGAAATTCTCCATTACACATCATCTCAACAAATTGACGTTCTCTATAGGTAAGACCCTCATAGAAATAGCTCACTAAACGCCAATTTTCGTACCCATGATGTGGACACATACTTAACAGCTCTTTAAATTTCTCCCAAGACTGATACAAAGTCTCGTTTTCCTTTTGTGCAAAGGTGGAGATTTGTCTTTTCAAAGCGTTAGTCTTATGTTGAGGGAAATACTTGTTAAAAAAGACTTGGGTCATCTCATTCCATGACCCAATTGATCGTGGTCTCAGCGAGTATAACCAACTCTTAGCTTTATCCTTTAATGAGAAAGGAAAAAACTTGAGTCTCACGATATCATCAGTTGCATCGTGACTATGGAAAGTCACAACTACTTCCTCAAATTCTCTAATGTGCACATAGGGGTTCTCGTTTTCCATGCCATGAAAAGTAGGGAGAAGTTGTATCATCCCTGTTTTAAAATCTTGATGACGGGTATTGGCTGGAAACATAATGCACGATGGTGTGGCTGTCCGGCTAGGATGCAGGTAATCTTTAAGTGTCCTAGCACCATTCTCATTAGGATTTTCAGCCATGTTAACAAAATCCTCTAAATTCTCTGATGGGGGTGCACTATGGTTTGATCTAGGCGAGGTTTCACCAATGGAGGTGGAAGGAGAGGGTAACTCTAATTCGGGTCCTCTAATGAATCTACCTCGCGAATCTCTCGGTCTAAGCATGCACCAATTAATTTAGAGGGGGAATAAATAAATAAAACAAATAAATAAACAAATAAATAAAAACAAAAATAATAAACAGATAAATAAAACAGAATAATAAACAAATAAATAAAAACAGAATAATAAACAGATAAATAAAACAGAATAATAAACAAATAAATAAAAACAGAATAATAGACAGAATAATAAAACAGAATAATAAACAGGTAAATAAAAATAGAATAAAATAATAAACAGATAAATAAAAACAGAATAATAAAAGAAAATTAGAAAATCAAAACAAAAGTAAAGGAATAATATTGCCGTATTTACAAACTGCTGAAAAGAAAAATATTTACGATTTTTTTTTTGGTTTTTTTTTTTTTTTACCGTCACACTCAAAGTTGACAAGTTTCCTTATACTTAAGAGCGTTTCCCCGGCAACGGCGCCAAAATTTGATTATGCCCAAAGTATAACACGGTTATTGTAATACGGCTTTGGGGTGTCGATTCCACAGGGAAACAAGTTAAGTACAAAGGAAAATGTGTGAACCTTAAAACGAACGATAAAAGTTAAACTCAAGATTTTTAAGCTTTGATGGTGAAATAATGTAAAGGAAAATTGTGTAAATGTAAATGAGAAATAACAAGGTTCCGGGAATCCTCCTTAGGTTTGTTCCCTATTTCCACTCTTGATTCAATTGATTTTATCTCGATTGCAAGTTTCAACTCCCAAACAAGCAATCGGAATATATTCAATCAAGCATATTTACAACTCTTATATAATTGCTACGAATTAATCATTGATTTCGGTTCATGCACACATGACCGATCTTAAAGATTATCAAGAAACGACAATATATCTTAAAAGATAATATCGCAATAATGGACAATCAATAAGATAAATCTACCGGAATCAATCATATCCAAGCAACCTCAATGGAGGAGAAGGATGCAATCACCGGATTAAGAGAGTCTAAAAGAAGAAGAATAAGAAGCACATCTATCACATGAACTCAAATCTTCTTACTTAATCAATGAATAATTCATAAACAATATTTAACAATAAATCCATACAACTGAATCAAGAACAAGAAATAAAGAACAAGAAATCCCTAAAGATTCATCCCTTTCCCTTGTAAAATGATTAGTTGGCCATGGAAATCAAGGTGGAAGAACAATAAGGATGCTCTCCCCTTGATTTGGCCATGGAGTTCAAGGTGGATGAACAATATGGATGTTCTCCCCTTGATTTGCAACCAAAGAAAACTTAGAAATAAAATGGAAGAATGCTGGATTTGAATCCCTTGAATCCTCTCTTTTTTCTCTCTTCCTTGCTTTCTCTCTTCAATGCCCAGCTGCACACTCCATAAAGATATATTTATAGAGCATGAGGGGGGTGTTTTGGTCTTGGAGAATATCATTTGCTTGCCCTAATCCGGTCAAGAGGCGAGTGGGCCGTGCTGTGCGCCTGGGCCTGTTGTGCATCTGGGCCTGCTGTGCTGGCCTGAACTGTTTCCACTAAAACTGCCATAACTTTCTCTAGAAAAATCCTTTTTACGAACCGTAAAATTCTCCAGAAAATAGACTTCCGGATCTTTCTAAGAATATATGGCTCATCATCTGGTTCTTCCTACATCAATACAGTTTAATCTGCAAAGATGATTGATCTGTACGGGAAATTCTGGCAATTCAGTGAAACTTCTTCAGCTTGTATGGAGAAGTGCACACACTAGTGTGCCTACCCTTAACTTGCTCCAAAGTGATGCACACACTTGTGTGCAGTCTTTCAACTTACTGTACTTTATTACTCCAGCCTTAGTTTAGAGTTTAACCATCTTTGAATCATGTTTGGACACGTCTAAACCTTGGACAAAAACGAGCACCGACACCCAAGATCTTTTGGTGCTTTAAACATGGATCGCTTTATTATCTCTTTTGTACTCAAAGCACCTGAAAATGCATCGAATTAAGTCAATGATTTATGAATATCACTTTAGAGTTATCAACATGTAAAAGTGCGATTACGACCGAGATCAACCCTAAAATGTTAACAATTAAGTATTGTTTAGATGCATTTTATGACTCTCATCAGGAGGCATCTTTCTGCGGACTTAGAAATGAAACTGTTTAGGGCTGCTATTCGTCCGGTGAGCCATTGTACTTCTTTCACGGTCTTAGGAGGGGTTATATCAAGGGTAGCTTTTATCTTTTCTGAGTTAGCTTTTATCCCTCTATGAGTAACCATGAAGCCAAGAACTTCCCCCCTATTACTCCGAATGCACACTTCACCGGGTTCAATCGCATCATATGCCTGCGCAATACCTCAAATGCCTCTTTTTAGTCGGAGCCGTGGTTTCGCGCCTCGGTACTTTTGACTAACATATCATCCATACAGACTTTCATGTTTCACCTGATCTATTCTCTAAAGGCTCGTTTATCAACCTTTGGTAGTTTACGCTGGCCTTTTTGAGCCCAAAGGGCATGACCTTGTAGCAGTGCAGTCCCTGGTCGGTGATGAAGACAGTCTTGTCTTGGTTGGGCTCGTACATAAAGATTTGGTTATAGCCGGAGTATGCATCCATAAAGGAGAGAAGTTCATTCCCTGAGGCAGCGTCCACCAGCTGGTCAATTCGAGGCAGAGGAAAACTGTCCCTAGGACAGACTTTGTTCAGATTGGTGAAGTTGATGCAGATTCGCCACTCACCGCTGGCCTTTCGAACCATCACCACGTTGGACACCCAGTCGGGGTACTTCGCTTCTCGGATGAAGCCTACCTCAAGTAACTTGTCCACCTCGGTCTTGATGGCGACTTGCCATTCCGGGGCGAAGGTTCTCTTCTTCTGAATGATGGGTTTGTGCTTTGGATCTACGTTCAGACGGTGTTCGATAGTTCCAGGGTCGATTCCGGGCATATCTGACGCAGACCAGGTGAACAAGTCCTGGTTCTTCTTGAGGAAGGAGATGAGCTTTTCTCGATGGCTTTTTGGGTGATTGGATCCGATCTGAACAATCTGGGAAGGGTCCTTTCCGAGGGGGACCGAAGTCAGTTCTTCCACGAGTTGTCCCCTTGGAGTCTTTACCTCGTATTTGAGGTCCGCCACCTCGAGGGGTAAGGCTTCTGTCTTCTTTCCTTCTTTGATGGCGCTTATGTAGTAGGATCGAGAGGCTTATTGATCTCCTCTGACCACTCCTACTCCTTCATTGGTAGGGAACTTGACCTTCAGATGATAGGTAGAGACAACTACCTTTAATTTGTTGAGGTTCGGCCGACTGAGGGCCATGTTGTAAGAAGATGGTTGCTTGATTACCAAGAAGGTGGTTTGAACGGTGGTTGTTTGCGGCACTGTTCCTGCGGTAACAAGGAGGACTATACTTCCTTCGACGAACACAGGGGTTCCACTGAAACCTTAGAGAGGGGTCGTGGTCGGCTCTAAGCGCCTGTCTTTTAGTTCTATGCACTGGAAAGCATCATAGAACATAATATCCACCGAACTTCCATTGTCAACTAGGTTATGCCTTACTTCGTGGTTGACCACCAGGAGATAGACTGCCACCGCGTCGTTATATGGAGTCTGCACTCCTTCCAAGTCGTCATCCGTGAAGGAGATTACCAGACTTAACTTTCTTTGCTTGTGGGAACCGTTGACAGAGGCCACCGTTCTGGCATACGCTTTACTGCTGCGGAGCACAGGGGTTTTCGAGGTCCCCCTTGGCTAGGTGGGTCTCTCTTCCATGAGACCCAATGAACTCCTTTAGGTGCCCGCGGCTGATGAGGGCTTCAATTTGTATATTCAGACTATGGCACTTTTCGGTGTCGTGCTCGTGGTTCCTGTGGAATCGGCACCACTTTCTCTGGTCCTCGCCGAGGTGCGGTGTCTTGGGCGGCCACTAGAGGACTAACCTGTCTTGAGCTGCATTAGAACGTTGGTTCTGGATGCATTGAGAGGGGTGAAGCTGTCGAGCCAGGGATGAGGCTTTTACCTACTTTCTTGGTGAGGCCTCTTGACCGCTCATCTCTGAGGGTCGAGGTCTTTCCTCTTCTTCTTTATTTCTCCTTCTCTTTCTCTCCTAAAGGCTTGATCATCTTTAGCCAACAAATACGCCAAGTCTTCATTCATATCTTTAGGCGGGGCCTTGGTGAGCTTGGAACTAAAGATCCTGGATCTCAGCCCGTTCTTGAACGCTAGCATCTGGACATTCGGGTCGAGGTCTGGGATCTCCAATGCAACTGTATTGAACTTGGATATGTACGCTCGAAGCCTCTCTCCCCGATGTTGGACAATATTGAACAGGCTCTCTGAGGTCTTCTTCGGCCCCTTATTGTTGAGAAAGTGAGAGGCAAAGGCGTAATTGAGTTCTCTAAAGTTGCCAATACTTCCTGGCTTCAAACGCAAATACCACGTACCCGCAGCTTTCTCAAGTGTTAGGGGGAAGACGCGACACATGATCGGATCGGAATGTCGATGTAGCGTCATGATCGTCTTGTAATGTTGTAGGTGATCCAACGGGTCCACCGAACCATCATACATTCTGATTTGCGGCATTATGAAGTTGTGAGGGGGCGGGGTTTCGAGGACATCCTCTATGAATGGTCTTGGACACTAAGTTCATCCAAGATACTGTGGCTTTTATGCTTGAGAGCTCTGTCAATTTTTTCTTCCATTTTTTCTATCCGTCTGTCTAGGTTTGGGTTGCTTTTGGAGGAGGAACTTTCTTTAGACTGGTCGTAGAGCAACGAAGGCTCGACGATAAAACAGCTGTAGGTCGGGTCTTCGCTACCAGAGGATTCTGTTTGCCTGGGAGTTTGGTGAGGAGGAGGGGAGGGTTTTCGGCCCTACCTTAGACTTAGACCGCCAAGTCAGCTATCATTTGGGAGTGTTCTTGGAACTGAGCCTGAGTCACTAGGGCAGTCTGAGGATGCGTGACTGCTCTTTTGGAGTCGGGGGAGTTGGTTTCGGAGTGGCGAGGACGCTGCTCTTTGACGGGAGGCCGTCTGTTTGATCCCGGGGTTGCACGTTCAGGGATCACGGGGAATCTTGGCTTGGATTACCGACTCTGGGTGCTGCCCTGAATGAGGGCGGAGCAGAACGTTGGGGCTCCCTTGCCGGTTATTTTTGTGGTGTTTTTGGGTGGTATTGCAGCAGATGAGTTCTTTTATACTTCTTCACTTTTACTGTTAGCGAGAGATGGTGGTTTCCCACGGACAGTGCCAATCTGTTGATGCCGAGGGAATATTGTTGACCTGGCATTAACTTCTTCGGATATGCACAAGTGAACAGGGGTGAACTAGGGGGCCCACGGAAGGAAGGGAGGGGGAGGCCTCTGAGGGCACTCCGACGCTCTAGTTAAGACAAGGGCTTAAGAGAGGCTGAGGACTAATTTTAAAACAGATTAATACGGATTTTTCCTTGTGTTTGTGAAGTGAAAAAGTCGTGTCTTGAACTTACGTACCTTAGGCTATTTATAGTATTCTGAGTGGAGGTCGACCACGTGGGGGAGGGATGGCTTCGTCCCTATGATTCTGAGCTTCTGATGTTGGGTCTTAGTTGCGCGCTCAGAGGGTCGCGTGTTTCAGAGAGGGTTAGGTCCGCTAATCACGCTTTGACGTGGCGATGGCGTGATTTGCCCGTTCCACGTGTTCCTCATCATATTGCAGAGGCTGGACACGTGTCAGCGTCCTATTGGTGATGAAAGACCCCACGTGTCGATGTCCTATTGGATGAGGGTATTGTGGGCTCTATCAATTAGATTCTATGCTCTTGAATCTCTTACCTCTTGAGATATTTCATTTCAGACAGATGATGCACAAACAAGTTTTACCTTCTTCATTTTTCTTTGCTAATATCACAGCAAGGACATAATTACTGCGCAAAAATAGATTATGGGTGGGTTAGTTTCAACTTTCAAGTATAATCATCCTTCTCTACTTTTGTATTCTAATGAAAAAATAAGTAGAAAGAAAGAAAAAAGAAAGAGTTTTACAATATATGATGAGGTTGCTTCATTTGACAGAACCAAGATTTACACGCTTTGCAATGGTCAAGATTTACATGCTTTGCAATTGTCATTGTTATTTGGATTCGGGTATAAGTTTCGGACCCGTGTCCGAATGTCGAACTGTTCTATTTTTAATATTTTTTGTAATTTGTTTTTTAATTTGAAATATCCAAGTGTTATGTTTTTGTCTAAATGTCGAGGGTCTAACAAGAATATGACATAATAAAGTGAATATGTAATATAAACAATAGTAAAAAACAACTAATAAAATGACAGATATTAGAAAAGATGTGATTTTGAATAAAACACTGTTCTACTTCAAGCTGATTCTGATACAAATACACATGGCTAAGAGAAGAGTGACAGAACTGGTCCACATTCTTACATAATTTTTTAAGAAGCCATGTTGATGGGTAGAGATAGAGATGAAGTTTTAGCTGGTTTAATATCTAACTAAGAGAGTCTCTTTCAATCTTCATCAGAAGGGAATCCCATAAATTTTTCTTAAGCTTCTTTTCTTACTGATGGGAGACCTATTTTGGGGACTTGGGCATTCAATTTTTCATCTTTCTTTTCTTACTGATGGGAGGCTTTGTTTCAGGGATTTGGGCATTCGATTTTTCATCTTTCTGCACACTTTATAAAACAATTAAAGACATATCTGCCTGTTGTGATTTTGCTGGATGGAATTGCATGTAATAACAGAACTAAGAACTATTAATCAACATTTTTGTTGTTTCATTATGCCTATGCCATTATAAATTTCTTAAAAAAACAATGCTACTTACAATCCCAAAAACCAATCATCAAATAAACCACAGGTACTAAAATGGTAATTTTGCAATACAGCACGAAATTAGATTAATAGTTTTTTGATTTTACCCACTGTAACTAATAGAAGTAGACGACATAGCGGGATTTGGTTAGTGTGATCCAAAATGGTGGTTGAATATTAATGTTTAAAGTTTGCATATCTTTTCTTGTTTCCAAATCAATTTTTCTAAGAAAATATGAAAGATTACTTCATGTATAACTTAATAATTCATAAAGTGCATACTCTGCGGCGTCTACACACCACACATTAACACTGCAACGATGTGCACTACTACTGTTGCAAACTTTCTTCTATAAATACAGAGTTTGTTCAAGAACAGAGCTACCTCAAGCAGAGCCTTCCCCACATTTCAACATAATCTGTTTTATCTCCAAATTCTGTTTTCTATGGCACCTGTACCCATTTCTCCTCTCACTGTTGGCCACATAGATGACGTTCAAGAACTCAGAAAGGCAAAACCAACCACAATCCCACACAGATTTGTCCGTGACAGGACCGAGAGGCCAACGCTACCTACTACTCTGTTTTTTGCTACTGACATTCCCATTATTGATCTCTCTAAGCTTATAAAAGGGAACAAAGAAGATTACCACAGTGAAATTTCGCAACTCACAACTGCCTGTGAAGAATGGGGTTTTTTTCAGGTACTAATTCTGCTTGTTTTGTCATGTTTAAGTGTGATTGCAAATATGGTTAAAAGGGTAACATTTTTAGTTTAATTTTTTTTACAGGTGATTAATCATGGGATTGATTTGAGTTTGCTTGAAAGAACAGAAAAAGTGGCTAAGGATTTCTACAAGCAGAAGCAGAAGATGTTAGTCAAAAAGCAAGTTATCAAAAGCAAAAAGCAGACACATCAAAAAGCAAAATGCAAAATCGAACCCAAAAGCAGAAGATACTCGTCCAAATTATCAAAAGCAAAAAGCAGGCATGTCAAAAGCAAAAAACATAATCTACAAAGAGATGCTCGTCCAAATTAGCAAAAAGCAGACATGTCAAAAGCAAAAAGCAGAATCGACAAAAACCCAAAAGCAAAAAATGCTCGTCCAAATTAAAAGCAAAAAGTAAATGATCGACACATCAAAAGAAAAAAGCAGAACCAGTCAAAAGCCAAAAAGCAAATAATTCACGGATTCCATCCTCTTTGAAGTGCCGCTCGGATTTGAAGTTTGTTGAAGTCTGTCTAGAGTCTATAAATGTTTGTATTATCAATATAAGAGGCAGAGTATGTTTTGAGTGAGCTTTACTTTGTTTTGAGAATGATCATTTACACTGTAAGCATCTTAGTCTGTTCAAGCTTATATTTGTTTTCAAATTAATATTTAGCAAAAAACATATTTCATTATTTCAAGATATTATTTTATATCCTTATACCTTTTTGATTCTTACCTTATATTATTTGCAAAATTTTGGTTATTATTGATATTTTTTATTCTTATCATATTTGGTATCAGGGCCATGTTTGCGTTTCTCTAGATATTCTGTCCATCTTCTTTATATGTTCATATTGCTTTTTATCTCTGTTCTGCTGTGACTGGTTTTTGGTAAAGTCGTTGGTCAGCCTTTGTTATACTGTTGGTCAGTTCGTTGTTTGGATGGTCCCAGTAGGTGGTCCCGGTAGGAAACCTTCCGTGTAAAACAGCCTGGTTTTAAGCTTTATCTACATATATTGTTCATTAATAGATTATTTAGAAGACACCGGCAAGGTGATGATTCATCCGTGTCCGGTTCAAGTACATCATCCCCTCCAAGATATGATGATAAAATAGATCATACTATTCAAAACCCCAACAGTGCTATAAACAGTCAAGAGATCAATATTGCGAAGATTGAGCAAGATCTGCTCATTTGGCATATACCCAAGCAAAACATAAATAGAATATATCAAATAGGTACTTTTGATTTTAAATCAGATTATTTAATCAAAACTACAAAACAAGCTTATTCTATTAACAGAGAATATGAAAGTGTTAAATTACTTTCATTACCCTCAATTCAAAAACATAAGCAAGAAGGTTTTAGATATATGCATCTAGGATTGGTTCAAATAACTATTAAACCTTTACATAGGTTAGGTATCGATACACCTGTATTAATGGTTTTAAGAGACGTTAGACATCTTAATTTTACAAACTCATTATTATCTCTGGTAGAATCAAATTTACACAATGGACCTGTCTATTTCAACTGTTATCCTAACTTTTCAATAGACCTTTATGATCCGCTTTTAATTGACACCTTAACTTTAGACATTCAACTAAAAGGGTTAGATATCAAGACAGGTGCTCGAAACCTGAGTTTGATATATAAAGTCTATTACAAAGTTATGACCACAAAAATTAATCCCAAAGCCCTTCTTCAGACCAAACCAGGAGAGACTTTGCTTCTTGAAGCAAACACCTTTCATGCCAATACTATTACACCCAAACTTTTAAAATGGGATCAAATCACTATTCCTGATCATTGGAAACTTGAAGCCTTATGTCCCCCAAAGGCTATAGCAAATTCCAATTTATCTCATATTGATGAACATAAAGATGGTAGTGTGGTCATTAGATATATGCCTAATGATTCACCACACCTCTCTTGAACCTCTAGTTCTAGAAGACTTAAGACTCCTCTCTATGATGATCCCCAGATTATTTCACCTAGATATAGTGTTGATACCTCATCTAGGAACTCCAAGCAAAGTTTATTAGGAGTCAATTTTGGCCCTGTTATACCCAAAGGATTTTATGAAACCAATTCCTTTAAAATAGCTATAGATCAATCTTAAATAGGAGAATCATCCCAAGTAGGAGAACAAATCAAAAAGAATAATGGAGATTTTTCTCCAACCAGATCTGACATGGATCATGAACTGAATGTTATTATGAACTATAATTTTGAAATAGATAAAATAAGACTAAAAAATGACTTTTTATCTTCAGAAAACAGAGCCAAAACTGATTGGTTTATGACCAACTTCTCCAATGAAATTAGATCCCAGATTAGGGAAGAATGGTACACTCATATGAAAGAAATACAATGTAATATGTATTTCTTTGACTTTTTTGAGATGTACACATTTAATAACAAAATCTTTAATCATTTTACTCAAAATCATCCTGATTTAAACCAACATAAAGAGATAGATGTTATTACCCAACTTGATCAATTATGGACCACATCAAATGATCAAAAAATATCAAGCATTCATCCCCTTTTGCAAAAGATTGCTATTAAATTACCCTATTATTCATCTGCTATTATAGCCTCTCCATTTAAACAAACAGCCGACCCTGATGATCGCCCCGTATTCAGTAAAGATATTCAAAATCTATACACCCAGAATAATTTCACCAAACAAAATCTTCATACTATCTCCAACCAACTCAATTCTATTGCCACTTCCATAGACTGCATAGATGAAAAGGTGAGTGTTGCCACTCTTAAATTACCTGGGAGGGACTTCGCTTCAATCATTCAAAAACCTCATCCACATTTATCTCAACCCATTTTTACGCCAATAAATATTGACCACAAAAATTTAATTAACCTTGATGATTCTGATGATATATTAAAATCAATAAATGATATATTAAGAGGATTATCGCTTTCAACACCAGGCCCTTCACATAATATTAATGTAACAGAAAATAATATTATTAATGAAATCAAAGAATTATACAATATTAATAAAATATATAGCAGAAATTATTATGGTAAAACACCTTTACCCAAAACTAGAAATTCCTATCCTAGACCAACTCCTCCTGACTTACAATTTGAAGAAAGATCCTCTGCTAGTCAAGCAAGATTTGATGATAGTACTATCTATGAATGGAATATTGATGGAGTAAGTGAACATGCAATTATCAATACCCTTCAAGAAATGACTATGTCAGCTACTGCTTATAGGACCAGAAGTGAAAATACAAACAAAAAGGTGACTCTTGCCATAATTGCCGGGTTTACTGGAACCCTCAAAGGATGGTGGGATAATTATCTTACTGAACAAAACAGAAATGAAATTACTGAAATAACTATAACAATAAATACCACCCAAACAGTCCAAAACCCTCAAACAGGAGAAATACCATCTAGAATAGTCCCAGTAAACCAAGAAATGTGTTTGAAATATTAATATATGCTATTACCAAACATTTCATAGGAGACCCTGATAAATTTGCTGCAAGATCCTTTGAAATACTTATAAACCTAACTTGTCCTACTTTACAAGATTTCAGATGGTATAAAGATGTTTTTTTTGGAAAAAGTATTTACAAGACAAGATAGTAATAATGCTTATTGGAAAGAAAAATCCATATCTGGACTTCCAAAATTATTTGCTGAAAAGGTCAGACAAAAGATCAGAGACCCAAATAGCGGATTTGTTCCTTATGATCATCTCTCTTATGGAGAAATTATTAGTCATATAAATTATGAAGGTTTATTGATATGTAACGATCTCAAATTAAAATAAAAAATGAAATCAGAACTGAAACAAAGTAGAAAAGAATTAGGATCATTTTATAGCCAATATGGTTATGAAACTTTAAGAGCCCTATCAGCTGAAAAAAGAAAGAAACAAAAATCCTTCAAAAAACAAAAATTTAGAAGATATACTAGATCTCTTCTTTCTCATAAAACTCAAAAACCTAGTTCCAGGAAAACTAAAAGATCCCAAACTCCTTCAAAGGCCTGCTTCAAGTGCGGAAGACTTGGTCATTGGGCAAAAAACTGCAAAGTCAAACAAAATATTAATGAACTAGATATTGAGGAATCTCTTAAACAACAATTAACAAAAGTAATGGTTAACGAATCCTAGTCAGAAGAAGAATATTGATAGACCGTTTATTTCGGTCATCAACAAACCCTGCAGAAGATTGTAGTAAAGTGATTAGTAGGGTATCGTTATTGGCCGGGGATTGCGGGTACTCTATACTTCATAAAAATAATAATAAATGATTTGATTGGTTTAATTAGCAGTTTATAAACAAATATAAATCTACATCTATTAACATTACATAAGATTAGGGGGTTTTCATGATCTGATTTTTCTTTTTACTAATTTTACTAAGGAAATTAAAGAACAATTATTTACAATTGATCATTTTCTCTCACAATTCAGAAAATCAAGTTTGTTAAATGACTAATCAAATTGTTTCAATGTAGACAACGAATTCGTGCCTCAATCACATATCAGAAAATCAAAGTGCAAGCCTAAAGAGATCATGCACTTTATAAATTCCTTCTTAGATAATCACTAAGCTTAGGAAAAGTCCATCAGCTAGTTATTTTGTTTAAGCAATCAAGTTAATACTCAGCGCATCCTTACAATTACTTAAACAAATCATTAAGATCAAAAGGAATTATGATTCAATAACATGTTCCTTATTCCTATGAAAAAGTCCATGGATAAAGAACATGCAATTTCCAGAACATTGGCTATTGTTCATAGCTTTTACCACTTTAAATCGTACTCCAGATCAATTAGGTGATCGAAAGTGCGATTATGGCTTCAATGATTTGCAATATCAAAGTTTTCAATATAACAGAACTGAAAATTCAACATATGTAATGAATTAATATGTCTACATATCATGAACAATTCAAAAACATTAAAGAATAAATCTGAAAATTAACCAACTCATTGAATTAATAATAATATCTAACATAAGAATCCAAGGCTGAAACAATTAAAAAGAATAGCCGTAAGGGGTACACTTCTTGAACACACTCAAGGAAGCTTGAGATGTTAATGGTGATGAACCTCATGGCTATGATGATAGATGAAGGAGAACACATTTTGGAAAAGTCCTAATGTGCTCACAATTGGAGAAGGAATGGTAGAGTGTTTCAGCCTTTTGCTTCTTGAATTTTGAGTAGAGATGGTTCCAAGAGAAAAGATGATCTCTTTCAGCTTACAAACACCCTATTTATAGAGCTTAGAACAACCCTCTAAGCTTAGGAAAAGCAAGAAAACAATGCTAAAAACAAGCCATGAAACATGCAAGGAAACAATCCCTAAAACATGCAAGGAATCAAGGAATGGCCAAAAGTAAGAAAGAGGAATACAATCCCGAAATTTCAGGAGGACCCAACTAGTAGAATTCAAACGGTCATATCTTCTTCCACACATCTCCAAATGAGCTGAAACTTGTTGGGCTGGAAAGAAGACGTCTTGAACTTCAATTTTGACCTAAGAAAGTCTCAAAAATGATATTGTTTGGGCCTGTTATGATGGGCCAAAATCCAGTAGGCTGTTGCATCCGAATCTTCCTCCACTTTGGGCTTGGACCTTGCACCTTGCTTAGTTGACAAGAGATTATGTGATCTTTTATTGTGCAAGCCCATGTTAGGTTGGACATACCCATGTCACTAATGGACTCCAATATTCTCTTGTGTTTTGACACATCATCCAAATAATTCCAAGGTGAAACCCTACAAAGAAATCAGCAAATAATAGATAAGGAAAGTTTCCATAATTAGAAAAGTTTCTTAGAATGATAAGACTATTTTCTTAATCCACTTAGATTTCCTAAAGTAACTAGGAAAACTCATTTTAGCGCCTTATTTTACCATTCCCACGTTCACAAGCTTTTTAAATACTAAGAAAAGAAACTAAGCTCAAAATAACAAAGTTAAGAGAATTGCAAAGCCAAATAGGGTAGGAAAGGCATTAAAAACGTAACACAAAGTGTTCCTATCAAATTCCCCCACACTTAGCTTTGGCTAGTCCCTTAGCAAAACAACAGTATGTAACCTAGTAGAATCTCAAGAGAAACAACATAAACTAAATGACACCACAATGACATAACACAAATTAAATGACTCTAATCCTTCCAACTTATGTCTCAGAGATCCCTTAGGCAATATGGCATAATAAAGTACGGAGAGCACAAGTTTACCTCAAATAAACAAGCTACGGAGTTATTAAGATTATATAACATTCGTACTTTGAGCGTGTGTGTGTGAATAATCAGCAAAGAGTAAGTGTAATATGCCACCCTCGAGTTAATGCACAAATAGTATCAAATTTTACTTCTCACAATGCATCACTCTGGTTTTCACTCATTTAAATGTGGTGCTAGCTATACTAATTACTCAATCACTTGTGAAAACAGTTTAAACCATAGGCTTGCTTGTGCACCCACTCTCCACATCAAAAACAGAACATCAAAGGATCAGGAGATCTTTGAAAGGGTTGTAATGGGGCTAAAGGGTCAAGGTTTCATAAGAAAGAAGAGAAAGGATGTCACAAAATTTCCTTAGAACTAGAAAGCATTCAATAACGTCATAAATAGATCATCATTATTAAGTACCACGTTTCCATCACAATAGGGTGGATTTAATCACTTTGGCTTTCAACTTGCTTTAAAGACTCATAATACTTCCAATTCTTCAGAACTTGTATTTTTTTGAAACACAGCAATTTTTTTTTTCCTATTACTCCTTTTATCTTTTTTTTTTTTTCCGAAGCAACCACCTTAGAACCATATGAAATTCCCCCACACTTATGCTTTTCCACCATCTCCACATTACAAATCAATTATACAAGATCCAAGCTCCCTAGTTCTAAGGAAAAAGGGTAGGTAAAGTGTTTAAGTTCGTAAGGGTAAATGAATGTGGGTTAATGAAGAAAATAAGCTAATTCAGGCTCAAAATGGTATCTAAGGGTCAAATCATGATCAGGTTAAAGGCTATTTAGTCATGGTGGTAAAATCCTAATTTGCCTCCGTCTTCTCCAAATCTGAACATGTACGATCGTCTCAAGTGGTTTAAAAGCAAGTTCTAGAAAACATTATATTCACAAGATGCACTCAGAAGAGAATTTGAATTGATATGCATAATGAATCAATTATAAGGCTAAAAAAAACTCACAAATATTGTGGGATTATGCAAGTATCATTCAATATGTCTCCATGCTTCACTCTAAGGCAACAGATTACTCAAATCAAGGCTAATGTGCATCAAAATTTCAATTTCCAAGTATGACTACAATATAAGCAAATTAACTCCATTTCTTGTTTTATCTTTAAAAGTATGCTCAAACTCTTTAAAAACCATTTAAGAATCAGTTTCATCATCGAAGTTGGAAGAGGTCCTAAAACCTAAAAAGCAATGATATGACTCAAAAAGATGTAAATCCCTCTCCCACACTTAAATCGTACATTGTCCTCAATGTATATCAAAATAAGCATGTAATATAGAATATAAACATGGGTAAGGTATTTACGAAAATCACACAAAACAAATAACATATAAAGATCAACCAACGTAAATGGAAGAGAGAAAGAGAATGCAAATCTGTGTTAATGACTCCTCCACAGCTTCGGTTGAATTGGGTTGCCTCCCAAGCAGCGCTTTAATGTTTACAGTCTTTCAGCCTAGACTTTGTACCTTGTTTTTAGTCCTTTGTGAGTGGCACCTCTAGGAGGGGTACATCCTCCACAGTATGCTCCTCAAAATCCTCATAGTAAGGTTTCAAGCGATGACCATTCACCTTGAATTCATTTCCAGTTTTGTCACTTTTTATCTGCATAGCACCATGAGGAAAAATATTAGTGACAATGAATGGACCCACCCATCTAGAACGTAACTTACCAGGAAAAAGTTTAAGTCTAGAATGGAAGAGAAGAACTTTTTGGCCCACAACAAAGGCCTTGCCACGGATCATCTTATCATGAAAAGCTCTAGTTTTCTCCTTGTAGATCCATGCACTATCATATGCCTCGTTTCTGATTTCCTCAAGTTCATTCAGTTGGAGTTTTCTATGTAAACCAGCCTCATCAATGTCCATGTTGAAAGACTTAACAGCCCACCATGCCCTATGCTCAAGCTCAACTGGTAAGTGACACGCTTTACCATAGACAAGTCTGAATGGAGACATCCCAATTGGCGTCTTGTAAGCTGTCCTATAAGCCCAAAGTGCATCGTCAAGTCTTTTGCTCCAATCCTTGCGTGTAGGGCCCACAGTCTTCTCCAAAATCCCCTTAATCTCACGATTTGAGACCTCTGCTTGTCCACTCGTCTGAGGATGATAAGGTGTTGCCACCTTATGAGTCACTCTGTACTTCTTGAGCAAGGCCTCAATTGTACGGTTGCAGAAGTGTAATCCACCATCACTAATAATCACACGAGGCATTCCAAACCTAGCAAATATGTTAGATCTCAAGAAATCTACAACAACTTTAGAGTCATTAGTTCTGGTGGCTTTAGCCTCCACCCACTTAGACACATAATCAACAGCCAAAAGAATGTAAAGAAACCCGTTAGATGAAGGAAACGGCCCCATTAAATCAATGCCCCAAACATCGAAAATCTCAACAGTTATAATATGGGCCATGGGCATCTGATCCCTAGAGCCTAAATTACCTGTCCTCTGGCACCTGTCACAAGTCATGCAATACAAGTATGCATCCTTAAAAATAGAAGGCCAGAAAAAACCACAATCTAATACCTTACGAGCTGTCCTACAAGCACCAAAGTGTCCACCACAAGACTCAGAATGACAAAAGGCAAGTATCGATTTATGCTCAGATTCAGGGACACACCTCCTAATGATTTGATCACTACAATGCTTCCACAAATAAGGTTCATCCCATATGTAATGCCTAGCCATATGCTTAAGTTTTTCTTTATTAGAACGAGGTAAAGTGTCAGGAAATTGCCTAGTAACTAAATAATTCACAATATCAGCATACCAAGGCTCACTTACCTCAATCCCAAAGAGCTGCTCATCTGGGAATGATTCTTGCAGGGGTAGGACGTCATCCTCATGAACAAGTCTGCTCAAATGGTCAGCTACCAAGTTTTCACTCCCCTTCTTATCCTTGATCTCCAAATCAAATTCTTGAAGCAAAAGCACCCATCTAATCAGTCTCGGTTTGGCCTCCTTCTTTGTCATCAGATACTTCAAAGCTGCATGATCAGTATAAACAACAACTTTAGTTTGAAGTAAATAAGAGCGAAATTTATCTAAGGCAAAAACAACAGCAAGGAGCTCTTTTTCAGTTGTGGAATAGTTTAGTTGAGCATCATTGAGTGTCCTAGAGGCATAGAAGATGGCATAGGGCTTCTTGTCCATTCTTTGTCCCAAAACAGCCCCAACGGCGTAATCTGAGGCGTCACACATCAATTCAAAAGGTAAGGACCAATTAGGTGGAGACATGATGGGAGCAGTAGTCAATAACTCCTTCAGCTTCTCAAAAGCTTTCTTGCACTCCTCATCAAACTCAAAGAGAGTGTCCTTCTGAAGTAAACAGCACAAGGGCCTTGATACATTGGAGAAATCCTTGATAAACCTCTTGTAAAATCCTGCATGACCAAGAAATGAACGAACCTCTCTCACACAAGTGGGAGAGGGTAAGTAACGCACAAGATCTACCTTAGATTTATCAACCTCAATCCCCCTAGCAGATATGATATGTCCTAAAACAATCCCTTGAGTCACCATGAAGTGACATTTTTCCCAATTTAGAACCAAGTTTGTTTCAACACAACGTTTCAGAATAAGTTCCAAATTTCCTAAGCATGCATCAAAATCTCTACCAAAGACACTAAAATCATCCATAAAGACCTCAATGATATTCGCGATGTATTCAGAGAAAATGGAGAGCATACAACGTTGAAACGTACCTGGTGCATTGCACAATCCGAATGGCATACGTCTGTAGGCATAAGTGCCAAAAGGGCAAGTGAAGGTGGTCTTCTCTTGGTCCTCTTGCGCTATACAGATCTGGTTGTACCCACTATATCCATCCAAAAAACAATAAAAAGGATAACCAGCTAACCTCTCGAGCATCTGATCGATGAAGGGCAGAGGGAAATGGTCATTTCTTGTTGAAGCATTGAGCTTCCTATAGTCTATGCAAAATCGATAACCAGTTACCACTCTTTGAGGTACAAGCTCATTCTTCTCATTCTTTACCACAGTAACTCCTGACTTCTTTGGCACAACTTGAACAGGAGACACCCACTTGCTATCTGAAATAGGGTAAATAACGCCACAATCAAGTAACTTAATTACCTCATCTTGCACAACCTTCATCATAGGTGGATGTAGGCGTCTCTGGGCATCTCTGGTGGGTTTGGCACCATCCTCCAACAGGATCCTATGGACGCACATGGTTGGGCTAATTCCCTTGATATCTGCCAAAGTCCAACCAATGGCGGTCTTGTACTTCTTCAGAACGTCCACAAGCTTCTTTTCTTGGTCCTCCTCCAACTTCGAGGATATAATAACAGGCAGCGTCTCATTGTCCCCCCAAAAAGACATACTTCAAGTGATCTGGCAAAACCTTAAGCTCAAGTGTAGGGGCCTGTATCACTGAAGGTAAAAATTTGTTAGTGGAAATAGGAAAGGACAAAGGAGGAATAGACCTTGGTAATATGGGTCGGGCCTCAAGGGAGGCTACGGTTTTGATCACAATGGGCTCTTCAGCCTTCTCTAACTCAGCCCTAGAAATGGATTCTCCATTCTCAGTATAACCAACTCCTTGAGAGAGTGTTACTTTCAACTCATCCTCTTCCATTGCTTCCAAAAATCTCTGCGCAAGTGAGTTAATATCATCAATAGAAAAACAGGGTTTAATGTCAGTCAATGGATACCTCATGGCTTCAAAGATGTTGAAGCGTATAACTTCATTATCAAATTCCATGGTTAGAGTTCCCTCATAAACATCGATCTTTGTTCTTGCGGTCCTCATGAATGGGCGCCCTAAAAGCAACGGAGTAGAATTTAGGGGAGAATCTTCCATATCAATGATATAAAAGTCTGCAGGAAAAATGAGTTGATTTACTTGCACAAGAACATCTTCAACGTATCCTTTAGGATACTTATTAGATCGATCAGCCAATTGGATAACAACATTATCACTTTTAAGTGCACCTAGCTCTAAAGAAGCATAAAGACTATAAGGCATCACATTAATTGAAGCTCCTAAGTCTAGCATGACATTATCAAATTTGTTGGTACCAATCACACAAGGAACAGAAAAACTCCCTGGATCCTTAAGCTTTGGTGGCAATTTCCTTTGGATGACAGCAGAGACTGTCTCATTCAACTTCACCACCTCCTTCTCACGAGTCTGCCTCCTTGTAGTGCAAAGCTCCTTCAGAAACTTGGCATATCTTGGCACTTGCTTCAAGCACTCAATCAAAGGCATGTTGACTTGTACCTTCTTAAAAATCTCCAAGATGGCCTGATCAGATTCATCCTTCTTGGTTTTGGCAAACCTACTAGGAAAAGGTACACGAGCAAAAGGATTAGAATCAAAAGAGTGTTTAGGGTTTTGTTCGTTACCTTGAGGTTTTAAAGCATTCTCAGATGATGGAGGACCAATCATTTCTGCCATTGTGGTGGTGGGATCTTTCTGTATTTCCTTCTTGGTGCTCTCAACGTCCTCTTCCTCATGGTGGGTCACTTTGGCTTTCTTCTGAGTTTTAAGAACATCCACAAGGGTCTTGCCACTCCTTGTGGTAACAACTTTAGCTTGCTCGATAATTGGGTTGGGAACAGTGTTGCTAGGCAATTTTCCACTCTCTGTTATCTTCCCCATGAAGTCCACCACTTGTCCCAATTGCTTCTTCAGCTCTGCAATATCCTTAGTGTGAGCCTGTTGACCTGTAACAAGAGCTTGAGTAGCAGTAGTTAAATTTTGTTGCCCTTGAGCAAGAGACTTTAAAATTTCATCATAATTAGAAGCAACAGAATTTGTAGGTACAATAGGATTAGGGACAAAGTTTTGAGGTACCTGAGGCCTCATAAACAAACCTTGAGGGCGTGGAAACACTTGCCCTTGACCTTGAGGGTTCTGAACATTATCATTGTTGGCCCAACGAAAATTGGGGTGATCTCTAAGCCCGGGGTTATATGTGTTAGAGAAAGGGTTGTACCTTTGTCCACCTTGATTACCTTGAAACCCAACAGCGTTAAGAGACTCCCATCCTCCATTGTTGATCAGTTGGGGACATTGGTCAGTTGGATGCCCTTGAGTACAACACACACCACAGATTTGAGCAACTTGTTGTACTTGTGCTCCATTCACATTCAGTACCTGAGACAGAAGAGTAGACATTTTATTAACTTTTTCCTCAAGAGCAGAGTTAGAAGATACCTCATTCACCCCACGAGTGGAGTTTAACACTCCCTCGTATTGTTGATAATTAAGAGCACGTTGGGCGAGTAACTCCTTAGCAACATCAGGTGTCTTATCGACAAAAGAACCTCCAGCAGCAGCATCTAACAATTGACGTTCGAGGGGGAGAAGTCCTTCATAAAAGTAAGTGAGAAGATTCCCTTCTTTCATCCCATGTGAAGGACATGATGCAATTAAGCTCTTGAATCTCTCATAGTAGGCATAGAACGCCTCTTCCTTCCTTTGCTCAATTCCAGTTATCTGCTTCCTCAAGACAGTAATCCTTGAGGCAGGGAAGTACTTAGTCAGAAACTCAGTCATAAGCTTCTCCCATGTGTTGATGTAACCCGAGGGTAGATCAAACAACCAAGTCTTTGCCCTATCTTCAAGTGAAAAAGGGAATGACTTCAGCTTCAGAACGTTGAGATCCGCATTTTGTGGGCACATACTTGAACACACAAACTGGAACTCCTTGAGATGTTTGTGAGGATCTTCGTTAGTAAGCCCATGGAATTTGGGCAAATGGTGCAAGAACCCACTCTTCAGTTCGAACTCAGCTATCTTGCCAACTGCTGGTTCTGGATAAGTAATACAAGTTGGTGCAGCTCCCCCATCAGTTGAAGAAGACATTTGCCTAATAGTTTCAGCCATTGGTACTTCGTCTTCCTTACTTGCGTCTTCTAAGTCAGGTATGTCTTCTTCCTCGTCTGACAAGTGATGTGAAAAATTATCTGACTCCTCCGACTCTAGCCTCCCTTCTTGGTAAGGTGGGGGTTGATTTGTAGAAAGTGCAACTTCTTTTAGTAAAGCCAAACGTTTTCTAAGTTCTTGAGTCTTTCTACTAACTGCTGACATTCATCGACCTAAATAACAAAAGCAAAGGAATCAATATATAAGTTAAAGTTTGAAATACAAATAATAATAGCTTCCCTTACAAATGTTACAAATGGTTTTAAGGAAGTCACATGCTAAAATTGCAATCAAGTAAAACACAAGTTATATTATATGCTAAGAAGAATATTAACAAGTTAAATGACACTAAAATATAGAGATTTTGCAATCCCCGGCAACGGCGCCATTTGATAGACCGTTTATTTCGGTCATCAACAAACCCTGCAGAAGATTGTAGTAAAGTGATTAGTAGGGTATCGTTATTGGCCGGGGATTGCGGGTACTCTATACTTCATAAAAATAATAATAAATGATTTGATTGGTTTAATTAGCAGTTTATAAACAAATATAAATCTACATCTATTAACATTACATAAGATTAGGGGGTTTTCATGATCTGATTTTTCTTTTTACTAATTTTACTAAGGAAATTAAAGAACAATTATTTACAATTGATCATTTTCTCTCACAATTCAGAAAATCAAGTTTGTTAAATGACTAATCAAATTGTTTCAATGTAGACAACGAATTCGTGCCTCAATCACATATCAGAATTGAATCAAAGTGCAAGCCTAAAGAGATCATGCACTTTATAAATTCCTTCTTAGATAATCACTAAGCTTAGGAAAAGTCCATCAGCTAGTTATTTTGTTTAAGCAATCAAGTTAATACTCAGCGCATCCTTACAATTACTTAAACAAATCATTAAGATCAAAAGGAATTATGATTCAATAACATGTTCCTTATTCCTATGAAAAAGTCCATGGATAAAGAACATGCAATTTCCAGAACATTGGCTATTGTTCATAGCTTTTACCACTTTAAATCGTACTCCAGATCAATTAGGTGATCGAAAGTGCGATTATGGCTTCAATGATTTGCAATATCAAAGTTTTCAATATAACAGAACTGAAAATTCAACATATGTAATGAATTAATATGTCTACATATCATGAACAATTCAAAAACATTAAAGAATAAATCTGAAAATTAACCAACTCATTGAATTAATAATAATATCTAACATAAGAATCCAAGGCTGAAACAATTAAAAAGAATAGCCGTAAGGGGTACACTTCTTGAACACACTCAAGGAAGCTTGAGATGTTAATGGTGATGAACCTCACGGCTATGATGATAGATGAAGGAGAACACATTTTGGAAAAGTCCTAATGTGCTCACAATTGGAGAAGGAATGGTAGAGTGTTTCAGCCTTTTGCTTCTTGAATTTTGAGTAGAGATGGTTCCAAGAGAAAAGATGATCTCTTTCAGCTTACAAACACCCTATTTATAGAGCTTAGAACAACCCTCTAAGCTTAGGAAAAGCAAGAAAACAATGCTAAAAACAAGCCATGAAACATGCAAGGAAACAATCCCTAAAACATGCAAGGAAACAATCCCTAAAACATGCAAAGAATCAAGGAATGGCCAAAAGTAAGAAAGAGGAATACAATCCCGAAATTTCAGGAGGACCCAACTAGTAGAATTCAAACGGTCATATCTTCTTCCACACATCTCCAAATGAGCTGAAACTTGTTGGGCTGGAAAGAAGACGTCTTGAACTTCAATTTTGACCTAAGAAAGTCTCAAAAATGATATTGTTTGGGCCTGTTATGATGGGCCAAAATCCAGTAGGCTATTGCATCCGAATCTTCCTCCACTTTGGGCTTGGACCTTGCACCTTGCTTAGTTGACAAGAGATTATGTGATCTTTTGTTGTGCAAGCCCATGTTAGGTTGGACATACCCATGTCACTAATGGACTCCAATATTCTCTTGTGTTTTGACACATCATCCAAATAATTCCAAGGTGGAACCCTACAAAGAAATCAGCAAATAATAGATAAGGAAAGTTTCCATAATTAGAAAAGTTTCTTAGAATGATAAGACTATTTTCTTAATCCACTTAGATTTCCTAAAGTAACTAGGAAAACTCATTTTAGCGCCATATTTTACCATTCCCACGTTCACAAGCTTTTTAAATACTAAGAAAAGAAACTAAGCTCAAAATAACAAAGTTAAGAGAATTGCAATGCCAAATAGGGTAGGAAAGGCATTAAAAACGTAACACAAAGTGTTCCTATCAAATATTCTTCCTCTGAAAATGAAGAACTCATCTACACAATACAAGAAAGTACTGGTTCAGAGGAATCTGATAATTATCAATGTGATTATGAAGATGGACTTTGCTTCTGTAAATCTATCAATCTGATCACTTCTCAAAAAGAATTTCTTTTGGATATATTTGACAAAATAGATGATCCTATAGTAAAAAAGAATTATTTAACGAAATTAAGGGATACCATTCAAGAAGAAAAAAGATTTTAACACCACTTGAACCTTATAATCTTTCAAAAAATTTTGAAACTCGTTTTCGAAAACCCAAAATAGCTACCACCCAAGATTTACAAATGGAAATTAATATTATAAAAGATCAAATAAAAGAAATTCAAAAAGATACGGTTGATTTAAAGGCAAAAATGATTAATTTAGAAACAAATAATCTTAAGGAATCAACTTCTTCCCAAATTACCAAAGAAAACCCTGAACCTTCTAATCATACTAATTTAATAAGTATGGAGGATGATTCAAAAGATGGGTTTGTTAATTTAATAGAAAAATGAATTATCAAAAATGGTATATTAAGATTTCTATTGTTATTAACAAATAATATCATATCAATACTACTGCCTTAGTTGATTCTGGTGCAGACCAGAACTGTATTAAAGAAGGACTTATACCAACAAAATACTATGAAAAAACGACAGAAAGACTCAATACCGCTAGTGGGTCAAAACTAAATGTAGAATACAAAATTACAAATTCTCATGTATGTAATGATGGATACTGTCTAAAAGCCCATTTTATCCGTGTCAAAAATATACATCAAAATATCATTTTATGAACACCCTTCATGACCCAAATTTATCCTTTCAAAGTTAGTCATTTAGGAATAGAAACTAATATCCTAGGACAAACTCTATTCTTCCCTTTTCTACAACCTGTAGACACAAGAGAATTAAATTTATTACAGACCAATAGTTTATGCAGACAAATAAATTTAATACAGAATAAATAAGCTCATATTAATTCCTCAAAGAAGAAATAAATTATCAAAAGATAGAACATAAACAACCTTAAATTCAATCTCAGATTACTTAATTAGAAGAATTATTTAAAGAAGAAATATGTGCTGATCTTCCTAATGCCTTTTGGGAACGAAGAAAACACATAGTTTCTTTACCTTATGAGCCAGATTTTGATGAGAAAAATATTCCATCTAAATCATGGCCTATACAGATGAATCAAGAATTATTAAATTATTGTCAAGAAGAAATAAAATTTTATTAAATAAAAAGTTAATTAGGCCAAGCAAGTCTCATTCGAGCAGTTCAACTTTTTATTTACAAAAGCAAGCTGAGTTAGAAAGAGGAGCTCCCCGACTTGTTATCAATTATAAACCCTTAAACAAAGTTTTACAATGGATTAGATACCCTATACCTAATAAAAAAGATCTTCTCAACAGATTACATGATTCGACTATTTTCTCAAAATTTGATTTAAAATCAGGATTTTGGCAAATTCAAATAGATGAAGCAGATAAATATAAAACTGTTTTCAATGTTCTGTTTGGCCATTATGAATGGAATATTATGACTTTTGGACTAAAAAATGCTCCATCTGAATTTCAGAATATCATTAATGATATTTTTAATGATTATTCTAAATTCAGCATTACCTATATTGATGATATATTAATATTTTCAAAATCTATAGATCAGCATTTCAAACATTTAAAAACATTTTTCCAAATTATCAAAAATAATGGTTTAGTATTATCTGCTGCAAAAATGAAGCTATTTCAAACTAAAGTAAGATTTTTATGACATCTTATATTTCAAGGGACTATCAAACCAATAGATAGATCCATTGAATTTGCAAACAAGTTTCCAGATGAAATAAAAGACAAAACACAGTTACAAAGATTCCTTGGCTGTTTAAATTATATTGCTGATTATTTTCCACACCTTCGTCAATTTTGTGAACCTTTATATAAAAGACTTCGCAAAAATCCTGTTCCCTGGTCTCAACAACATGCATATGTTGTCAAACTTCTCAAGTCAAAAGTGTTAAGTCTTCCTTGTTTAGGAATTCTTCATCCAGATGCAAAGGTCATTGTCCAAACTGATGCCTCATATATAGGTTATGGAGGCATTCTCAAATAGATTCTTCCCCACAAAACCAATGAACAAATTGTCAGATATCATTCTAGTATATGGTTTGGTGCTCAAAAAAATTATTCAACTATCAAAAAAGAGATTTTAGCAATTGTTTTATGTGTCTCAAAATTTCAAGACGATTTATACAACAAAACTTTTTTTTATTAAAAGTTGATTGTAAATCAGCAAAAGAAATTTTACAAAAAGATGTTCAAAACTTTATTTCAAAACAAATATTTGCCAGGTGGCAAGCAATACTGAGTGCATTCGATTTTGATATCTAATATATAAAAAGAGAGCATAATTTCATGCCTGACTTTCTCACACGGGAATTTTTGCAGGAATCATACACGAGAAAGACATGAGTTTTTTCAATCAAAAAGGAAAGCAGAAGGTGCCTCCACCTTCTCCAAAACCCTAAAGTCTCAATGACTATACCACAAAAATCCAAATCCCAGGTCATCAGCCTATCCTAATACGCCTAACAACCCCTCAGTAACCAAATAGATTTGTGTCATTAAGAAAGCTCCCAAATTAATCAGAATTCCCAAACCTAACCTCTCAGTCATATGCCCAAACACTCTCTCAAACACTTTCCCAAACACCTCCCTCTTCCCAAATCTCTATTCCAAAGAACAGTCAATACATCCAAAAGTCCTATCAAGAATATATCCAATTCACCAGTCTAGATAGACCCACAAATGATCTCAATTTTATTATTGATTACCTTTATACTAACAAAATTTTCCCTGCAGGTTTTCATTATATCCCAGAGGATGCAATAAAAACCCAAAAGTTTTATGAACTTATTATGATCAACACCAAATCAATGGAAATAACATATACCAGAAACCCAACAAACCCCGAAATTATTACTTATTCCAAATGCAAAATCCTCCGAATCATTTCCCCAAACAAAATTGATGACCATTATAAACCCATAACCTTTTCTGTTCCATTTATACCCCCCACAAATAATTATTATGATTATCAAAAAGCATGGTACAATATATTCTTCTTTAATATAGTTCTGGTCTGAACCAGAATCAACTAAGGTAGTAGTATTGATATGATTTTCTTTGTTAATAACAACAGAAATCTTAATATACCATTTTTGATAATTCATTTTTCTATTAAATTAACGAACCCATCTTTTGAATCATCCTCCATACTTATTAAATTAGTATGATTAGAAGGGTGTTCCTAAAATGATATTTTGATGTATATTTTTGACAAGGATAAATGGGTTTTTAGACAGTATCCATCATTACATACATGAGAATTTGTAATTTTGTATTCTACAATTAGTTTTGACCCACTAGCGCTATTGAGTCTTTCTGTGGTTTTTTCGTAGTATTTTGTTGGTATAAGTCCTTCTTTAATACAGTTCTGGTCTGCACCAGACTCAACTAAGGCAGTAGTATTGATATGATATTCTTTGTTAATAACAATAGAAATCTTAATACACCATTTTTGATAATTCATTTTTTCTACTACATTAACAAACCTATCTTTTGAATCATCCTCCATACTTATTAAATTAGTATGATTAGAAGGTTCAGAGTTTTCTTTGGTTATTTGGGAGGAAATTGATTCCTTAAGATTATTTATTTCTAAATTAATCATTTTTGCCTTTAAATCAATCGTATCTTTTTGAATTTCTTTTATTTGATTTTCATAATATTAATTTCCATTTGTAAATCTTGGATGGTAGCTATTTGGGTTTTTAAAAACGAGTTTCAAATTTTTTTGAAAGATTATAAGGTTCAAGTGGTGTTAGAATCTTTTTTTCTTCTTGAATGATATCCCTTAATTTCGTTAAATAATCCTTTTTTACTATAGGATCATCTATTTTGTCAATTATATCTAAAAGAAATTCTTTTTGAGAAGTGATCATATTGATAGATTTACAGAAGCAAAGTCCATCTTCACAATCACATTGAGAATTATCAGATTCCTCTGAACTAATACTTTCTTGTATTGTGTAGATGAGTTCTTCATTTTCAGAGGAAGAATATTCTTCTTCTGATTGGGATTCGTTAACCATTACTTTTGTTAATTGTTGTTTAAGAGATTCCTCAATATCTAGTTCATTAATCTTTTGTTTGACTTTGCAGTTTTTTGCCCAATGACCAAGTGTTCCGCACTTGAAGTTGGCCTTTGAAGGAGTTTGGGATCTTTTAGTTTTCCTAGAACTAGGTATTTGAGTTTTATGAGAAAGAGGAGATCTAGTATATCTTCTATATTTTTGTTTTTTGAAGGATTTTTGTTTCTTTCTTTTTTCAGCTGATGGGGCTCTTAAAGTTTCATAACCATATTGACTACAGAATGATCCTAATTCTTTTCTACTTTGTTTCAATTCTGATTTCATTTTTGATTTTAATTTGAGATCGTTATATATCAATAAACCTTCATAATTTATATAACTGATAATTTCTCCATAAGAGAGATGATCATAAGGAACAGATTCGCCATTTAAGTCTCTGATCCTTTGTCTAACCTTTTCAGTAAATAATATTGGAAGTTCAGATATGAATTTTTCTTTCTAATAAGCATTATTACTATCTTGTCTTGTAAATACTTTTACTAAAAAAACATCTTTATACCATATGAAATCTTGTAAAGTAGGTTAGGTTTATAAGTATTTCAGAGGATCTTGCAGTAAATTTAGCAGGGTCTCCTATGAAATGTTTGGTAATAGCATATATTAATGTTTTAAACGCATTTTCTTGGTTTACTAGGACTATTCTAGATGTTTTTTCTCCTGTTTGAGGGTTTTGGACTGTTTAGGTGGTATTTATTGTTATAGTTGCTTCAGTAATTTCATTTCTGTTTTGTTCAGTAAGCTAATTATCCCACCATCCTTTGAAGGTTCCAGTAAACCCGACAATTATGGCAAGAGTCACCTTTTTGTCTGTATTTTCACCGATGATCCTATAAGCAGTAGCTGACATAGTCATTTCTTGAAGGGTATTGATAATTGCATGTTCACTTGCTCCATCAATATTCCATTCATAGATAGTACTATCATCATATCTTGCTTGAGTAGCAGAGGATCTTTCTTCAAATTGTAAGTCAGGAGGAGTTAGTCTAGGATAGTAATTTCTAGTTTTGGGTAAATGTACTTTACCATAATAATTTCTCTTATATATTTTATTAATATTGTCTGATTCTTTGATTTCATTAATAATATCATTTTCTATTACATTAATATTATGTGAAGGACCTGGTTTTGAAAGCGATAATCCTCTTAATCTATCATTTATTGATTTTAATATATCATCGGAATCATCATGTTTAATTAAATTTTTGTGGTCAATATTTATTGGCGTAAAAATGGGTTGAGATAAATGTGGATGAGGCTTTTGAATGATTGGAGGGAAGTCCCTCCTGGGTAATTTAGGAGTGGCAACACTCACCTTTTCATCTATGGAGTCTATGGAAGTGGCAATAGAATTGAGTTGGTTGGAGATAGTATGAAGATTTTGGTTGGTGAAATTATTCTGGGAGTATAGATTTTAAATATCTTTACTGAA
Organism: Bretschneidera sinensis; assembly: GCA_023935145.1. Taxonomy (NCBI): domain Eukaryota; kingdom Viridiplantae; phylum Streptophyta; class Magnoliopsida; order Brassicales; family Akaniaceae; genus Bretschneidera; species Bretschneidera sinensis. Next base: position 93,542,525 of record CM043699.1, read on the forward strand.
TACGGGGCGATCATCAGGGCCAACTGTTTATTTAAATGGAGAGGCTATAATAGCAGATGAATAATGGGGTAATTTAATAGCAATCTTTTGCAAAGGGGGATGAATACTTGATATTTTTTGATCATTTGATGTGGTCCATAATTGATCAAGTTGGGTAATAACATCTATCTCTTTATGTTGGTTTAAATCAGGATGATTTTGAGTAAAGGGGTTAAAGATTTTGTTATTAAATGTGTACATCTCAAAAAAGTCAAAGAAATACATATTACATTGTATTTCTTTCATATGAGTGTACCATTCTTCCCTAATCTGGGATCTAATTTCATTGGAGAAGTTGGTCATAAACCAATCAGTTTTGGCTCTGTTTTCTGAAGATAAAAAGTCATTTTTGAGTATGATTTTATCTATTTCAAAATTATAGTTCATAATAACATTCAGTTCATGATCCATGTCAGATTCGGTTGGAGAAAATTCTCCATTATTCTTTTTGATTTGTTCTCCTACTTAGGATGATTCTTCTATTTGAGATTGATCTATGGCTGTTGTAAAGGAATTAGTTTCATAAAATCCTCTGGGTATAACAGGGTCAAAATTGACTCCTAATAAACTTTGCTTGGAGTTCCTAGATGAGGTATCAACACTATATCTAGGTGGAATAATATGGGGATCATCATAGAGATGAGTCTTAAATCTTCTAGAACTAGAGGTTCTGGAGAGGTGTGGTGAATCATTAGGCTTAAATCTAATGACCACACTACCATTTGGAGGGCATAAGGCTTCAAGTTTCCAATGATCAAGAATAGTGATTAGACTGGTGCGTCGGATATATTCTTGATAGGACTTTTGGATGTATTGACTGTTCTTTGGAATAGAGGTTTGGGAGGAGGAAGATGTTTGGGAAAGTGTTTGAGAGAGCATTTGGGCATATGACTGGGAGGTTAGGTTTGTTGTTGGGCGTATTGGGATAGGCTGATGACCTGGGATTTGGATTTTTGTGGTATAGTCATTGAGACTTTGGGGTTTTGGAGAAGGTGGAGGCACCTTCTGCTTTCATTTTTGATTGGAAGAACTCATGTCTATCTCGTGTTTGATTCCTGCAAAAATTCCCGTCTGATAAAATCAGGCACGAAATTATGCTCTCCTTTTATATATTCGATATCAAAATCGAATGCACTCAATATTGCCTGCCACCTGGCAAATATTTGTTTTGAAACAAGGTTTTGAACATCTTTTTATAAAATTTCTTTTGCTGATTTACAATCAACTTTTAATAAAAAAAAGTTTTGTTGTATAAATCGTCTTGAAATTTCGAGATACATAAACAATTGCTAAAATCTCTTTTTTGATAGTTGAATAATTTTTTTGAGCACCAAGTCATATACCAGAATGATATCTGACAATTTGTTCATTAGTTTTGTGGGGAAGAATCTGTTTGAGAATGCCTCCATAATCTATATCTGAGACATCAGTTTGGACAATGATCTTTGCATCTGGATGAAGAATTCCTAAACAAGGAAGACTTAACACTTTTGACTTGAGAAGTTTGACAACATCTGTATGTTGTTGAGACCAGGGAACAAGATTTTTGCGAAGTCTTTTATATAAAGGTTTGCAAATTTGACGAAGGTGTGGAAAATAATCAACAATATAATTTAAACAGCCAAAAAATCTTTGTAACTGTGTTTTGACTTTTATTTCGTATAGAAATTTGTTTGCAAATTCAATGGATCTATCTATTGGTATGATAGTCCCTTGAAATATAAGGTGTCCTAAAAATCTTACTTTAGTTTGAAATAGCTTCATTTTTGCAGCAGATAATACTAAACCATTATTTTTGATAATTTGGAAAAATGTTTTTAAATGTTTGAAATGCTGATTTATAGATTTTGAAAATATTAATATATCATCAATATAGGTAATGCTGAATTTAGAATAATCATTAAAAATATCATTAATGATATTCTGAAATTCAGATGGAGCATTTTTGAGTCCAAAAGGCATAATATTCCATTCATAATGGCCAAACGGAACATTGAAAGCAGTTTTATATTTATCTGCTTCATCTATTTGAATTTGCCAAAATCTTGATTTTAAATCAAATTTTGAGAAAATAGTCGAATCATGTAATCTGTTGAGAAGATCTTTTTTATTAGGTATGGGGTATCTTATCCATTGTAAAACTTTGTGGTCATAACTTTGTAATAGACTTTATATATCAAACTCAGGTTTCGAGCACCTGTCTTGATATCTAACCCTTTTAGTTGAATGTCTGAAGTTAAGGTGTCAATTAAATGTGGATCATAAAGGTCTATTGAAAAGTTAGGATAACAGTTGAAATAGACGGGTCCATTGTGTAAATTTGATTCTACTAGAGATAATAATGAGTTTGTAAAATTAAGATGCCTAGTGTCTCTTAAAACCATTAATACAGGTGTATCGATACCTAACCTATGTAAAGGTTTAATAGCTATTTGAACCAATCCTAGATGCATATATCTAAAACCTTCTTGCTTATGTTTTTGAATTGAGGGTAATGAAAGTAATTTAACACTTTCATATTCTCTGTTAATAGAATAAGTCTGTTATGTAGTTTTGATTGAATAATCTGATTTAAAATCAAAAGTACCTATTTGATATATTCTATTTATGTTTTGCTTGGGTATATGCTAATTGAGCAGATCTTGCTCAATCTTGACAATATTGATCTCTTGACTGTTTATAGCACTGTTGGGGTTTTGAATAGTATGATCTATTTGATCATCATATCTTGGAGGGGATAATGTACTTGAACCAGAAACGGATGAATCACCACCCTACCGGTGTATTCTAAATAATCTATTCATGAATAGTATATGTAGATAAAGCTTAAAACCAGGCTGTTTTACATGGAAGGTTTCCTACTGGGATCACCTATTGGGACCATCCAAACAACGGACTAACCAACAGTATAACAAGGGCTGACCAACGACTTTACCAAAAACTAGTCATAGCAGAACAGAGATAAAAAGCAATATGAATGTATAAAGAAGATGAACAGAATATCTAGAGAAACGCAAACATGGCTCTGATACCAAATATTAACAGGATAAAAAATATCAATAATAACCAGAATTTTGAAAATAATATAAGGTAAGAATAAAAAAGGCATAAGGATATAAAATAATATTTTAAAATATTGAAATATGTTTTTATGCGAAATATTAATTTGAAATACAAATATAAGCTTGAACAGAGTAAGATGCTTACAGTGTAAAGAGGGAAATGATCGTTCTCAAAACAAAGTAAAGCTCACTCAAAACATACTCTGCCTTTTCTATTGATAATACAAACATTTATAGACTATAGACGGACTTCAATAAACTTCAAATCCGAGCGGACTTCAAAGAGGATGGAATCTGTGAATTATTTGCTTTTTGGCTTTTGACTGGTTCTGCTTTTTTCTTTTGATGTGTCGATCATTTGCTTTTTGCTTTTAATAATTTGGACAAGCATCTTCTGCTTTTGGGTTTTGGTCGATGCTGCTTTTTGCTTTTGACGTGTCTGCTTTTTGCTTTTGATAATTTGGATGAGCATCTCTTTGTAGATTCTGTGTTCTGAAACAAAGTAGAAAAGAATTAGGATCATTCTATAGTCAATATGGTTATGAAACTTTAAGAGCCCCATCAGCCAAAAAAAAGAAAGAAACAAAAATCCTTCAAAAAACAAAAATATAGAAGATATACTAGATCTCCTCTTTCTCATAAAACTCAAATACCTAGTTCTAGGAAAACTAAAAGATCCCAAACTCCTTCAAAGGCCAACTTCAAGTGCGGAACACTTGGTCATTGGGCAAAAAACTGCAAAAGTCAAACAAAAGATTAATGAACTAGATATTGAGGAATCTCTTAAACAACAATTAACAAAAGTAATGGTTAACGAATCCCAATCAGAAGAAGAATATTCTTCCTTTGAAAATGAAGAACTCATCTACACAATACAAGAAAGTACTGGTTTAGAGGAATCTGATAATTCTCAATGTGATTGTGAAGATGGACTTTGCTTCTGTAAATTTATCAATATGATCACTTCTCAAAAAGAAATTCTTTTAGATATAATTGACAAAATAGATGATCCTATAGTAAAAAAGGATTATTTAACGAAATTAAGGGATATTATTCAAGAAGAAAAAAAGATTATAACACCACCTGAACCTTATAATCTTTCAAAAATTTTTGAAACTCGTTTTCAAAAACCCAAAATAGCTACCACCCAAGATTTACAAATGGAAATTAATATTATGAAAGATCAAATAAAAGAAATTAAAATGGATACGGTTGATTTAAAGGCAAAAATGATTAATTTAGAAACAAATAATCTTAAGGAATCAATTTCCTCCCAAATTACCAAAGAAAACCCTGAACCTTCTAATCATACTAATTTAATAAGTATAGAGGATGATTCAAAAGATGGGTTTGTTAATTTAATAGAAAAAATGAATTATAAAAAATGGTATATTAAGATTTCTATTTTTATTAACAAAGAATATCATATCAATACTACTGCTTTAGTTGATTCTGGTGCAGACTAGAACTGTATTAAAGAATGACTTATACCGACAAAATACTACGAAAAAACCATAGAAAGACTCAATACTGCTAGTGGGTTAAAACTAAATGTAGAATACAAAATTACAAATTCTCATTTATGTAATGATGGATACTGTCTAAAAACTCATTTTATCGTTGTCAAAAATATACATCAAAATATCATTTTAGGAACAACCTTCCTGACCCAAATTTATCCCTTCAAAGTTAGACATTTAGGAATAGAAACTAATATCCTAGGATAAACTCTATTCTTCCCCTTTCTACAACCTGTAACACAAGAGAATTAAATTTATTACAGACCAATAGTTTATGCAGACAAATAAATTTAATATAGAATAAACAAGCTCATATTAACTTCCTCAAAGAAGAAATAAATTATCAAAAGATAGAACAACAACTTAAACAACCTCAAATTCAATCTCAGATTACTGAATTAGAAGAATTATTTAAAAAATAAATATGTGCTGATCTTCCTAATGCCTTTTGGGAACGAAAAAAGCACATAGTCTCTTTACCTTATGAGCCAGATTTTGATGAGAAAAATATTCCATCTAAATCACAGCCTATACAGATGAATCAAGAATTATTAAATTATTGTCAAGAAGAAATAAAAATTTTATTAAATAAAAAGTTAATTAGGCCAACCAAGTCTCTTTGGAGCTGTTCAGCCTTTTATGTACAAAAGCAAGCTAAGTTAGAAAACGGAGCTCCCTGACTTGTTATCAATTATAAACCCTTAAACAAAGTTTTACAATGGATTAGATACCCCATACCTAATAAAAAAGATCTTCTCAACAGATTATATGATTCGACTATTTTCTCAACATTTGATTTAAAATTAGGATTTTGGCAAATCCAAATAGATGAAGCAGATAAATATAAAACTGTTTTCAATGTTCTGTTTGGCCATTATGAATGGAACGTTATGCCTTTTGGACTAAAAAATGCTCCATCTGAATTTCAGAATATCATTAATGATATCTTTAATGATTATTCTAAATTCAGCATTACCTATATTGATGATATATTAATATTTTTAAAATCTATAGATCAGCATTTCAAACATTTAAAAACATTTGTCTAAATTATCAAAAATAATGGTTTAGTATTATCTGCTGCAAAAATGAAGCTATTTCAAACTAAAGTAAGATTTTTAGGACACCTTATATTTCAAGGGACTATCAAACCAATAGATAGATCCATTGAATTTGCAAACAAATTTCTAGATGAAATAAAAGATAAAACACAGTTACAAAGATTCCTTTGCTGTTTAAATTATATTGCTGATTATTTTCCACACCTTCGTCAAATTTGCGAACCTTTATATAAAAGACTTCGCAAAAATCCTGTTCCCTGGTCTCAACAACATACAAATGTTGTCAAACTTCTCAAGTCAAAAGTGTTAAGTCTTCATTGTCTAGGAATTCTTCATCCAAATGCAAAGGTCATTGTCCAAACTGATGCCTCAGATATAGGTTATGGAGGCATTTTCAAACAAATTCTTCCCCACAAAACTAATGAACAAATTGTCAGATATCATTCTGGTATATGGCTTGGTGCTCAAAAAAATTATTCAACTATCAAAAAAGCTATTTTAGCAATTGTTTTATGTATCTCAAAATTTCAAGACAATTTATACAACAAAACTTTTTTATTAAAAGTTTATTGTAAATCAGCAAAAATTTTTTTACAAAAGATTTTCAAAACCTTGTTTCAAAACAAATATTTGCCAGGTAGTAAGCAATACTGAGTGCATCCGATTTTGATATCGAATATATAAAAGGAGAGTATAATTCCGTGCCTGACTTTCTCACACGAGAATTTTTGCAGGAATCAAACACGAGAAAGACATGAGTTCTTCCAATCAAAAAGGAAAGCAGAAGGTGCCTCCACCTTCTCCAAAACCCCAAAGTCTCAATGACTATACCACAAAAATCCAAATCCCAAGTCATCAGCCTATCCCAATAAGCCCAACAACCCTTCAGCAATCAAATAGATTTGTGTCATTAAGAAAGCTCTCAAATTTATCAGAATTCGAAAACCTAACCTCCCAGTCATATGCCCAAACACTCTCTCAAACGCTTTCCCAAACACCTTCCTCTTCCTAAACCTTTATTCCAAAGAACAGTCAATACATCCAAAAGTCCTATCAAGAATATATCCGATGCACCAGTCTAGATAGACCCACAAATGATCTCAATTTTATTACTGATTACCTTTATACTAACAAATGGAAATTAATATTATGAAAGATCAAATAAAAGAAATTAAAAAAGATACGGTTGATTTATAGGCAAAAATGATTAATTTAGAAATAAATAATCTTAAAGAATCAATTTCTTCCCAAATTACCAAAGAAAACCCTGAACCTTCTAATCATACTAATTTAATAAGTATGGAGGATGATTCAAAAGATGGGTTTGTTAATTTAATAGAAAAATGAATTATCAAAAATGATATATTAAGATTTCTATTGTTATTAACAAAGAATATCATATCAATACTACTGCCTTAGTTGATTCTGGTGTAGACCAGAACTGTATTAAAGAAGGACTTATACCAACAAAATACTACGAAAAAACACAAAAAGACTCAATACCACTAGTGGGTCAAAACTAAATGTAGAATACAAAATTACAAATTCTCATGTATGTAATGATGGATATTGTCTAAAAACCCATTTTATCCTTGTCAAAAATATACATCAAAATATCATTTTAGGAACACCCTTCCTGACCCAAATTTATCCCTTCAAAGTTAGCCATTTAGGAATAGAAACTAATATCCTAGGACAAACTCTATTCTTCCCCTTTCTACAACCTGTAGGCACAAGATAATTAAATTTATTACAGACCAATAGTTTATACAGACAAATAAATTTAATACAGAATAAACAAGCTCATATTAACTTCCTCAAAGAAGAAATAAATTATCAAAAGATAGAACAACAACTTAAACAACCTCAAATTCAATCTCAGATTACTAAATTAGAAGAATTATTTAAAAAAGAAATATGTGCTGATCTTCCTAATGCCTTTTGAGAACGAAGAAAACACATAGTCTCTTTACCTTATGAGCCAGATTTTGATGAGAAAAATATTCTATCTAAATCAGGGCCTATACAGATGAATCAAGAATTATTAAATTATTATTAAGAAGAAATAAAAATTTTATTAAATAAAAAGTTAATTAGGCCAAGCAAGTCTCCTTGGAGCTGTTCAGCCTTTTATGTACAAAAGCAAGCTGAGTTAGAAAAAGGAGCTCCTCGACTTGTTATCAATTATAAACCCTTAAACAAAGTTTTACAATGGATTAGATACCCCATACCTAATAAAATGATCTTCTCAACAGATTACATGATTCAAATATTTTCTCAAAATTTGATTTAAAATCAGGATTTTGGCAGATTCAAATAGATGAAGCAGATAAATATAAAACTGCTTTCAATGTTCTGTTTGGCCATTATGAATGGAACATTATGCCTTTTGGACTAAAAAATGCTCCATCTGAATTTCAAAATATCATTAATGATATTTTTAATGATTATTCTAAATTCAGTAATACCTAAATTGATGATATATTAATATTTTCAAAATCTATAGATCAGCATTTCAAACATTTTTCCAAATTATCAAAAATAATGGTTTAGTATTATCTGCTGCAAAAATGAAGCTATTTCAAACTAAAGCAAGATTTTTAGGACATCTTATATTTCAAGGGACTATCAAACCAATAGATAGATCCATTGAATTTGCAAACAAGTTTCTAGATGAAATAAAAGACAAAACATAGTTACAAAGATTCCTTGGCTGTTTAAATTATATTGCTGATTATTTTCCACACTTTCGTCAAATTTGCGAACCTTTATATAAAAGACTTCGCAAAAATCATGTTCCCTGGTCTCAACAACATACAGATGTTGTCAAACTTCTCAAGTCAAAAGTGTTAAGTCTTCCTTGTTTAGGAATTCTTCATCCAGATGCAAAGGTCATTGTCTAAACTAATGCCTCAGATATAGGTTATGGAGGCATTCTTAAACAGATTCTTCCCCACAAAACCAATGAACAATTGTCAGATATCATTCTGTTCTATGGCTTGGTGCTCAAAAAAATTATTCAACTATCAAAAAAGAGATTTTAGCAATTGTTTTATGTATCTCAAAAATTCAAGACGATTTATACAACAAAACTTTTTTTATTTTTTTTTATTAAAAGTTGATTGTAAATCAGCAAAAGAAATTTTACAAAAAGATGTTTAAAACCTTGTTTCAAAACAAATATTTGCCAGGTGGCAAACAATACTGAGTGCATTCGATTTTGATATCAAATATATAAAAGGAGAGCATAATTCCGTGCCTGACTTTCTCACATGGAAATTTTTGCAGGAATCAAACACGAGAAAGACACGAGTTCTTTCAATCAAAAAAGAAAGCAGAAGGTGCCTCCACCTTCTCCAAAACCCCAAAGTCTCAATGACTATACCACAAAAATCCAAATCCCAGGTCATCAGCCTATCCCAATACGCCGAATGATAGGAACACTTTGTGTGATGTTTTTAATACATTTCCTACCCTATTTGGCTTTGTAATTCTCTTAATTTTATTATTTTGAGCTTGGTTTCTATTCTTAGTGTTTAGAGAGCTTGTGAACATGGGAATGGCAAAAGAAGGTGCGAAAATGAGTTTTCCTAGTTACTTTAGGAAATCTAAGTGGATTACTTATCATTCTAAGAAACTTTTCTAATTCGGAAACTTGCTTTTTTGATATCTTTCCTTCTATGGAAACTTTCCTTATTTATTATTTTCTGATTTCTTTGTAGGGAATTTCCACATTGGAATTTCAGGAGGATCCAACGACCAGAATTAAAATGGTCATATCTTCTTGCACGTATCTCCAAATGGGCTGAAACTTGTTGGGTTGGAAAGATGACGTATTGAACTTCAATTTGGACATAAGAAAGTCTCAAAAAGGATATCGTTTGAGCCTGTTATGATAGGCCTAAACCTAGTAGGCCGTTGCATCCGAATTTTCGCCCACTTCGGGCTTGGACCTTGTACCTTGCTTAGTTGACAAAAATATTATGTGATTTTTGTTGGATAGGCCCATGTTAGGTTGGACATACCTATGTCATTAATTTACCTTCTAAATAAGCCCAACCGAAACACTATTTTTTTTTTATTTCCAATTGTGCACAGCCTAAAACCCTAATTTCTCTCGTAATTTTGCACAAGCCGGCCACCTATTATTTTCCTTCTAATTAAAGTCCAGCTGGCCACCCAAAATTCTCTCCAAATAAAGCCCAGCCGCAACCCTAATTTACATTCAAAACAAGCCTAGCCAGCCACCTCAATTGTCCTCCCACATGTGCACAGCCGAAACCCTAGTTTCTCTTCTATATATACAAAGCCGAAAACCCTAGTTGGATCATCTTTTCTCATCATCGTTTCGGAGAGCTCTCTACTTAAACTCAAAAAGCAAGAGGCTGAAACACTCCACCTTTCCATCTCCAGTTGTGAGCACATAAGGACTTCTCAATATTGTGTTCTTCTTCATCGATCAGCCATAGCCGTGAGGATCATCACCATTAACATCTCAAGCTTCTTTGAGTGTGTTAGAAAAGTGTAACTCTTACGGCTATTCTTTTTAATTGTTTCAGACTTGGTTGTTATTGAATTAAAGAATATTGAGTTTGATTTTTATGTTGGAGTTTATTGTTAATTCAATGAGTTGGTTAATTTTCAGATTTATTGTTTTATGTTTTCGAATTGTTCATGATATGTAGATATATGAATTCATGATCTCTATTACATATGTTGAATTTTCAGTTCTGTTATATTGAAAACTTTGATATTGCAAATCATTGAAGCCATAATCGCACCTTCGATCACCTAATTGATCCGGAGTACGATTTAAAGTGGTAAAAGCTATGAACAATAGCCAATGTTCTGGGAATTGCATATTCTTTATCCATGGACTTTTTCATAGGAATAAGGAACAAGTTATTGAGTCATAATTCCTTTTGATCTTAATGATTTGTTTAAGTAATTGTAAGGATGCACTGAGTATTAACTTGATTGCTTAAATAAAATAGCTAGCTGATGGACTTTTCCTAAACTTAGTGATTATCTAAGAAGGAATTTATAAAGTGCATGATCTCTTTAGGCTTGTACTTTGATTTGATTCTGATATGAGATTGAAGCATGAATTCGTTGTCTACATTGAAACAATTTGATTAGTTATTTAATAAATTTGATTTTCTGAATTATGAGAGAAAATGATCAATTGTAAATAATGTTTCTTTAATTTCCTTAATAAAATTCGTAAAAAAAATCAGATCATGAAAACCCCATAATTTTGTGTAATATGTTAATAGGTGTAGATTTATATTTGTTTATAATCTGCTAATTAAACCAACCAAATTATTATTATTATTTTTGACTCTTTATTATAGGAGTACCCGCAATCCCCGACCAATAACAATACCCTACTAATCACTTTACTACAACCTTCTGCAGGGTTTGTTGATGACCAAATAAAACGGTCTATCACCAAACAACCCCTCAGCAATCAAATAGATTTGTGTCATTAAGAAAGCTCCCAAATTTATCAGAATTCCCAAACCTAACCTCCCAGTCATATGCCCAAACACTCTCTCTAACACTTTCCCAAACACCTTCCTCTTCCCAAACCTCTATTCCAAAGAACAGTCAATACATCCAAAAGTCCTATCAAGAATATATCTGATGCACCAGTCTAGATAGAGCCACAAATGATCTCAATTTTATTACTGATTACCTTTATACTAACAAAATTTTCCCTGCAGGTTTTCATTATATCCCAGAGGATCCAATAAAAACCCAAAAGTTTTATGAACTTATTATGATCGACACCAAATCAATGGAAATAACACATACCAGAGACCCAACAAACCCCGAAATTATTACTTATTCAAAATGCAAAATCCTCCGAATCATTTCCCCAAACAAAATTGATGACCATTATAAGCCCAGAACCTTTTCCGTTCCATTTGTACTCCCCACATATAATTATTATGATTATCAAAAAGCATGGTACAATATATTCTTCATCAGACCCAAATCTTATTCCTGGTTTATTTTTTTTTTTACAAAAATTTTATTATCAATCTTCCTATATGGATCTTTGAGTGGTGGTTTTCTTTTGGAAGTGACTCATATATTCTTCCTCCCCCCATTAAAGAATCATTAACTTACTTCAAACACAATACCAATGCCGAAAAACCTTATTCTCATGAGATGCTATTTTATGTTATTTTTTCCATCCCTTGGATCATTTCTTAAGATTATGTCATAACTAAAACTTCTTGGGATTATTTAGCCATAAACTGAATCTTTAAAGTCAAATGGTGGGAAAAATATGATTGCTCATTTGCTAGCATTAATGTTATCAAAAATTGGTTTTTTGACAATCCCCAATATTCCAAATACCTTGCTGATAGAAACCAACAAATTGACCAAACAAGAAAAGAAAAAGAAATTATTAGAAGAACTGTCGCTCTTTTTGGACAATGATGATGAGACTCAATCTCCTGATGATCAACTTAAATCACCCTATCAAGATGCCCAAGACCCTTATGACGCATATGATCTATCGTAAGGTAGACAAGTAGAAGCAGAAGATGTTCGTCAAAAAGCAAGTTATCAAAAGCAAAAAGTAAATGATCGACACGTCAAAAGAAAAAAGCAGAACCAATCAAAAGCCAAAAAGCAAATAATTCACGGATTCCATCCTCTTTGAAATCCACTCGGATTTGAAGTTTGTTGAAGTCTGTCTAGAGTCTATAAATGTTTGTATTATCAATAGAAGAGGCAGAGTATGTTTTGAGTGAGCTTTACTTTGTTTTGAGAGCGATCTTTACTTTGTTTTGAGAACAATCATTTCCCTCTTTACACTGTAAGCATTTTACTCTGTTCAAGCTTATATTTGTATTTCAAATTAATATTTAGCATAAAAATATATTTCAATATTTCAAAATATTGTTTTATATCCTTACACTTTTTTTATTCTTACCTTATATTATTTGCAAAATTCTGGCTATTATTGATATTTTTTACCTTGTTCATATTTGGTATCAGAGCCATGTTTGTGTTTCTCTAGATATTCTGCTCATCTTCTTTATATGTTCATATTGCTTTTTTATCTCTGTTCTACTATGACTGATTTTTGGTAAAGCCGTTGGTCAGCCCTTGTTATACTGTTGGTCAGTCCGTTGTTTGGATGGTCCCAGTAGGAAACCTTCCATGTAAAACAGCCTGGTTTTAAGCTTTATCTACATATACTGTTCATGAATAAATTATTTAGAAGACACCGGCAGGGTGATGATTCATCCATGTCCAGTTCAAGTACATCATCCCCTCCAAGATATGATGATAAAAAATCCTATTCACTGGTCTCAACAACATACAGATATTGTCAAACTTATCAAGTCAAAAGTGTTAAGTCTTCTTTGTTTAGGAATTCTTCATCCAGATGCAAAGGTCATTGTCCAAACTGATGCCTCAGATATAGGTTATGAAGGCATTCTCAAATAGATTGTTCCCCACAAAACCAATGAACAAATTGTCAGATATCATTCTGGTATATGGCTTGGTGCTCAAAAAAATTATTCAACTATCAAAAAAGAGATTTTAGCAATTGTTTTATGTATCTCAAAATTTCAAGACGATTTGTACAACAAAACTTTTTTTTTATTAAAAGTTGATTGTAAATCAGCAAAAGAAATTTTACAAAAAGATGTTCAAAACCTTGTTTCAAAGGTATGTGAGTCAAGACAAGAAAAGCACTACTCTACTTTAAAATTAACCCTCGGCCTCGGCCTCTCTTAAGCCCTCGTTCTAACTAGAGCGTCTGGGTGCCCTTAGAGGTCTCCCCCTCCTTTCCTTCCGAGGGTTCCTTAGTTCACCCCTTCCACTTGTGCAGATCTCCCGAGTACCAAGGCCACATCAGCACCTAGGCCATGTTAGCAACCATCTTGAGGCATCAACAGATTGGCACCGTCCGTGGGAAACCACAATCTTTCGCTGAATAGTGTAGGAAAGACTTTCTAAATACTAAGAAAAGAAACTAAGCTCAAAATAACAAAGTTTAAGAGAATTACAAAGCCAAATAGGGTAGGAAAGACATTAAAAACGTAACACAAAGTGTTCCTATCAGTGGCAAAAGCTATGAACAATAGCCAATGTTCTAGAAATTACATGTTCTTTATCCATTTTGAATTTTCAGTTCTTTATCTATAATCACACTTTCGATGACCTAATTGATCTGGAGTATGATTTAAAGTGGAAAAAGCTACAACTTTGATTTTGCAAATCATTGAAGCCATAATCGCACTGTCGATCACCTAATTGATCCGAAGTACGATTTAAAGTGGTAAAAACTATGAATAATAGCCAATGTTCTGAGAATTGCATGTTCTTTATCATAGGAATAAGGAACAAGTTATTGAGTCTTAATTCCTTTTGATTTTAATGATTTGTTTAAGTAATTGTAAGGATACGTTGAGTATTAACTTAATTGCTTAAACAAAATAACTAGTTGATGGACTTTTCTTAGGCTTAGGGATTATCTAAGAAGGAATTTATAAAATGCATGATCTCTTTAGGCTTGCACTTTAATTCAATTCTGATATGTGATTGAGGCATGAATTCATTGTCTATATTGAACAAATTTGATTAGTTATTTAATAAATTTGATTTCCTGAATTGTGAGAGAAAATGATCAATTGTAAATAATTATTCTTAAATTTCCTTAGTATAATTTGAAGAAAAAAAAATCAGATCATGAAACCCCCCATAATTTTGTGCAATATGTTAATAGATGAAGATTTATATTTGTTTATGAACTGCTAATTAAACCAACCAATCAAATTCAATTTTTTTTATGACTCTTTAGTATAGGAGTACCCGCAATCCCCAGCCAATAACGATACCCTACTAATCACTTTACTACAATCTTCTGTAGGGTTTGTTGATGACCAAATTAACGGTCTATCAACCTTCTGATCACGCAATTAAGACTTAACTCCCCAGAGCCGGGATGACAGGGGCGAGGCCATCCCTCCCCCCATGTGGGCAACCTCCACTCAGAAGAATATAAATATGTGAGTCAAGACAAGAAACTTTTCATTTTCAAGCACTACTCTACTTTAAAATTAACCCTCGGCCTCTCTTAAGCCCTCGTTCTAACTAGAGCGTCAGGGCGCCCTCGGAGGTCTCCCCCTCCACTCCTTCCGAGGGTCCTTAATTCACCCCTTCCACTTGTGCAGATCTCCCGAGGACAACCCCAAGGCCACATCAGCAACCATCTTGCGGCATCAACAGGTCCCAAACTTTTTATATAAGTTGCAGGTGGAAAACATGATTATTAAAATAATTTAAATTAGAAAAAATTAGCAGCACAGTTTTAAGGAGAGTTTAACAAATGTTGAGAGGTGGGGGACAAAGCTTGGCATTCATAGGTAGCAATTGCTGGTATTTCAACATCATGATTCGGAGTGGAGCTGAGGCCATCAATTCGACTTGTTTGTTCGATTCGAAACTCAATTAATTCGAGTTCGAGTTGTGATTTTGAATAGATTAACTTATTGAGTCGAGTTCGAGTTTAATCAAACTCAACTCGTTTGACTATCGAATCAGTTCGATTTAATTAATAAATTAAATAAATATTATATATATTGTATTTATTTTATATATATTATAAACAAATATTTATTTATTCTGAAAAACATATATATTTATTTATTTATTTCAAAAAGTTCGGCTTGAGCTCGAGTTTGAACTGGTTCGCGAGTTGAGCTCGAGCCTGAATTCACTTTACGGACAGAGTTCGAGTTCAATTTTCTTAACTTAAACTGAGTTCGAATAGGATTTTTACTCACGAGCCGAGCTCGATCTCCCGCTCCCCTAAACTCGGATTCGACTCGACTCGAATCCATCCATAATCATGATTACCAAACCCACATGCAATAGAGAATAGCTTAAAAAGTAAATGTTGCACAGTATATTCGAAACGCTCCTTCATAAATAATGGCAAGAACTTCAAACTTCAAACTTCAAAGGCGTATATGTTGATTACATACTGCAAATTGTTGTAAGAACATGAACAAAATCAAACAGGATCTCAAGAACTAGCCTTTGAAGTGCATGCTAGAAGGTGAATCAATTACAGGTAACTTTGACATGGTGCTAAGGAAACAAGAACAATGCTGAGTGTTTTATGCGGGCTCAGTACTACTTTGTCTTTGAAGTTTCATCACTTGCTCATTTTCGTTCATGAAATTTTAATTTAAATGATATACACCTCAACGTTTCAAAATCTATTCAGTTTCGTCACTACCATCATCTTGTCGTCCAAAACTTAACAGAATCTTGACATGTCACCTAGTTTGGGCCACATGAATTCTGAGTTGCCTTGAAATTAAGGGGCAAGAGGAGAGAAAATTCTCGCCCCAAGGAGGTATTTATGCTCTTATTTGCTTGGGAGAGAGAAGATTAAAGGTGTTAAAATTCCCTCCTCCTGCTCTTTTTAGGCCAGCTCAACATCCACGTCAATATTTTGTTTTAAGTTTTAATGGCAAGATGAGGACAACAACGAAACTGAATAGATTTTGAAATGTCAAAGGATGCATTGCTTAAATTGAAATTTTAGGGATGAAAATGAATAAATGATGAAAATTCAAGGGCAAAAAGTGGTATTTAACCTTTAGAGATATATTTAGTAAGAAAGAAAAGTGAAAAAAAAACTAGAAAGACAAAAAAAGTAAGAACAAAATAGTTCTCTTTCCCCGGTTTCGTAAAATGAGAAAAATAGGACTGAAAAAAATAAAAGTGAGAAACAATTGGAAATAGTATGATTTTAAGTGACTGGAGGCTCCTGCTTCTTGTTGAAAGCAAGATTCTTATTCATGTTTTCTGTAAACAGTAGGAACCTATTTCACGCCGTTCGCCAAAATAAACATGAATCAAGGCTCGTTATTAGCTAAAAGGAAAAAAATTGCTTTGTTTTCGTTTCACTAGAATTGCTTTACTAGACAGTGGAAGATATGCATTTTCGATATTCACTAAAAAAATGGAACCATTCCATAATGACAATCTAATACAAAATCCTGGTTTTTATCGACTTCAAATAGACAGTGAAGCCAGCATCAAAAGGGTACCAAAACCTTGAGTTCAATCCTTCATATGATCCTGACCACGTTCTATGGACAGACTACTAATTTCTACAAAAGGAAAAAAAATTGCTTTGTTTTCGTTTCACTAGAATTGCTTTACTAGACAGTGGAAGATTTGCATTTTCGATATTCACTAAAAAAATGGAACCATTCCATAATGACAATCTAATACAAAATCCTGGTTTTTATCGACTTCAAATAGACAGTGAAGCCAGCATCAAAAGGGTACCAAAACCTTGAGTTCAATGCTTCATATGATCCCGACCACGTTCTATGGACAGACTACTAATTTCTACTTTTCTTCACCTTAAAAATCTAAGGGGAAGAACAATTTCAAATGCCACGCACAAGAAAGTAATCTTTTTTCACCATGCCCAAACCCTTCCAATAAAAATATAAACATCTTATAACCCCTGACTCATTAACTTGCTCATCACATTAAACAAAGGAATTGCGTTCCTGAAGAAACGCCAGAGCCATGGTTTTTGTATTCAAAGAGATACCATTCCCCCAAAAGTTTTTGAATTTCCAATCAAAATACACTTTGATCGGAATTATAATACACATTTTTCTTTCATCAGGGCAACAACAAATTAACAGATAATCATTTTATAAGTTGTGAAACTGGCTTGCAGAAACAGCTACTGCATGGTCCCTTGGTGCATCGGACCACATTATGGAATCAAAAACGATTTCTCCAACATAGGTCCGCAATCTATTTAAGTCTGATGAGGACACGACTAACAAATGGGAGGCAGATCCTATTCAAGTTCCAATTGATCAAGTTATAAGGACCCGAGCTAAACGGTTTATTCAAGTTCCAATTGGTCCAGTTATAAGGACCCGAACTAAACGGTTTAAAAAAACTCTCAATTGACTTATTCAACATATTTGGGCTAAGAACCATCTTTGGGGGCCCAAGGATAATGTTATACATGATCCACAAGGATGGATTTCCATGATCCAAGGGAACTTCCACTTTGGAATTTCGGGAGGACCCGACAACCAGAATTAAAATGATCATATCTTCTTGCTCGCAACTCCAAATGAGCTGAAACTTGTTAGGATGGAAAGATGACGTCTTGAACTTCAATTTAGACATAAGAAAGTTTCAAAAAAGATATTGTTTGGGCCTAGTATGATGAGCCGAAATCCAATAAGCTGTTGCATCCGAATCTACATTGGGCTTGCATCTTTTCTTAATTATTTCCTTCTAAATTTAATTGTTGCGTTATAAGGCTTGCATGCTAAGTTAGGTATTTTCTTTATTTGAATTTTAGGTTACCAAAATTCTATTTAGGTTTATTTCCTATTTTTTAGTTTTCTTTTTTCTATTTGGTTACGAATTCTCATGTATTTAAATAGCCATTGGCTTTTGGAATAAGACAATTCAGATTTGATTCATACTTTCGGAGAGAAATTTCTCTTTGGTTCTTTTAGAACTTCTGAACTTATCGGAGTTTCCGTGGCGTTCATCTTTGACTTATCAATCAATCCTTCCATAATTGATTGTGGTGTCTTCATTATACAAAGGTTCTTACTTCAATATAAGCAACGGGTCGCGGTCTCAGTCTTCATTATACAAAGGTTCTTGCTTTAATATAAGCAACGGGTCACGATCTCAAACAAATCTGCTTCTAGACGATTTTGGAGGTCTTCTTGATCCATAAATTTCTTAGTTTTTAGAGTGGATCATATCAGTTGGTGGATCATATCAAAGTCCATACCAGGCTCTGAGGCTGTACAAGCATCTTAGCTCCTGCTTCCATGCAATCACAAAAGAGGCACTCTTATAGTGGCATCTGTATGTGTTTGTGCTGCTTCCCCCAAAACTGACCCTCTTTTCGCTATTTGCAGCAGCAGTTGTCACCAATTAATCTGCGCAATCAACTAGGCCACATCATGCCAAATACTTGAACAAGTTGGGGTTTCCTTTGTCCCTCTCGAGATAGTCTCGAGTGATTAGATCTTCAATCCGCT
The DNA here is from genome assembly GCA_023935145.1 of Bretschneidera sinensis. NCBI lineage: Eukaryota > Viridiplantae > Streptophyta > Magnoliopsida > Brassicales > Akaniaceae > Bretschneidera > Bretschneidera sinensis. Next base: position 93,561,298 of record CM043699.1, read on the forward strand.
TTTTAATTGCCTTGAAATCAGCCTGCAAAATTAACGTTTCATTTACCGAACTAAGTAAGAGAGGAAAGAAATGGTAAAACATGAAAAGAAGTACAGTACAAACCTTGAACATGCAGCCCAACTGCTCAACACATTCCGAAACCAACTGTTGGTGGCCCAAAACTTTCCGGCTCTTCGTGATGCGCACAATGGAGGCATTAATTGCATAGCGTCTGTCTTTATCAACATCTTCAATGACCTTCTTCTCGTCAACAAGAGGAAGAGGAATCTGCATGTTGGGCAAAGTAAAACGTCATCCTTGGATAACATCAGATGGTAAAGCAAGACTAGAAAGATACAGGGAAAATGGTTCTGATACCTTGATTCTCCTCATTTTTTCAGTAAACTTAGAGTTGAACTCAAAGTAATCAGTAGGAGAGAGAGTTTTCGTGTTTGGTTCTTTGTTCAGAATCTTATACTTCGCACATGACAAGGAGTGGAGCAGTCTAACAACATCATCATCACCCAAGTTCAACTGAGCCATGATCTCTGAATAACTCAATCTTTCTGAGGAATTAAATAGCAGCAAAGCAGAGGCCTAGAACCAAAATAATATTAAAAAAATTAGAAAATAAGAAATTCATTCTAGAATTGCACCCACCACCCAGACAAGGCTATATGAAAAAAGGAATGGAAATAAGTTTCATGCACATATTACCTGATATGTCGTGACTATTAGCTCCATAGTTTTCGGTTCAAATTTCCCAATAAGTTTACAAATACCCAAAGAATATATCCAAGTTTTCTGTGCTTTGTTTTTGTTTGATAGAATTCCTTGAAAACTTCAACACACCTAACCTAAAAGCAGCAATGATTCAGAAGAATGTAAGTTAATGTCTTTCCAGAACTCAAATCTTGCAACTTATATTACAATATCTCATCTAGATAGAGATCTATGAGCATACCATCTCTGTCGGAAGGCTGAGATCAAAAGACTTGTAACTTAGCCAAAAACCAGTAGTCAGAACAGTGACCGTCAAGTCAATCCCTGGATTTGCATTTGGATTATTGTTTAGATACTCCTCAAAACTGGTTCGGTTTTCTCTCGCTAATGTTAAATCAGTAACCTAGAAAAAGAGAAGCAAATTAGGGAAGGAATCTCAATAGATCAATTAGTAAGGGCAGATAACATTCAAAACTTCCAATTGACAAGGATAATCCATCGCAACTGACCATTCCCTCCATCTTTGAGGTGAACTGACCACCACACTGCTGCTTCAGCTTTGTCAAAATATTTCTCTCATGGTTGTCATTAGCACTCTTGTCAAACAAAAGTCGTCGAGCAAGCTTTTTCCTGCCAGCAGTTATGCAACATAAAGAAATCATAAGTACACGGTCTTCTATATTCATAATATCGGTTTATGGAAATTAACCATCCAACAATGGCAGCAACCTATAGAATTCAGCAAATAGGTCTTTGTCACTTATATAAGCAAGCAACTTCACCACCTGCAAATTGGTCACAAAATCAATTAGAAAGTTTGAAATCATATTAAAGAAGATGGAGTGGACACCATTATGCAAGCACATCAGACCTTCTCAAGTGTTTCCTCGATCACCTCATCACTCAGTTTCTCACTCCCACCTTTCTTAAGAATATTATCACAAAAAGTGGCTAGTAGCTCCGCACTTGAGCTTCTAGAAACACCCTTGTTGCTGAATACCTCAAAAGCCTCCTTCAAAGCCTAGAGGAAAACATAACAGTAAACATATACAGAAAAAAAAATGATCTAACAATCTTGAATGCAGTCTCTACCACTGACCTCGTGGAAAAGAGTATGGTTCTGGAAACAATCATTAACATATGCTAGATACTTGTCATGTAGCTCAATCACTATCCTAACAAAAACCCGAAAACCACAACCAGAAGTCAATTCCCTCATAGGAACAGTCCTGTCAATCCTAGATATACAAGGAATTATTTTTACCTGTTCTTGCAACCCAACAACGTCCTTTTTATCTGCCTGATTAAAAAAACATACAAATATATTATTTGGAGTGAGAATCACGAATAGAAATTAATAAGTAGCTGGAAGTTTCCCAGATGAAACAGAAACAATAACTTACATAGCCCACTCCCTAAATACTTGAGTTGACCGAACACGATATGAACCAAAACTTCAACTCAGACTGATTAAGGCAGATATGTTGATGAGTGATGCATCTATCGATGCTATGTCTATACCAAACATAATATTAATCATTTGTCCCAAAAAGAGAAAGGGTGAAAAGAAATCCCCATTACAAATTGAACCTAAGATTCAGTTATTGTCAGACTATTTTCTGTGGGACTAATCATGCAGGTAATCTCACATATTTCACATCAGCTACATCAGTATTACAATCTAGGCAGCGACCTCCATAAAACAAGAAATGAAAATATTTTGTATGGATATGGTAATAACTAATAAGTGGAAACTGGAACCTCTCAGAAGCCAGATTTCATAAGCTAATTGAAACAAAGACAGCGGTAACAAAAACCTTTTTTGTTGCTTGCAGCGTCTTCAGCCTGTTTGACCAAAGCTGTGCCTTCAGCAGTAGCATGCTGCAGCATGAACATCAGAAAATTATCTTATAATAAAGAATTAATCAATTAATGAGACAAAATATGTCATACTAAGATCAACCTCAAGACAGTAATTAATTATATGGCACTTTCCTGTTTAAATATGGCAGAAACGGTATCTAAGCCTCGTGGTATTTTAGAAAAGAGCCTGAACATTCTTGACAAATCATCCACCTAAAATAGCATTTGAATGAAAAAAAAATTATTGGTTAATTAAAAAAAATTCAAGCAGAAAATATTCAAAACAATAAAATAAATCGTTACTAAGTACCTTGTCATCTCTGAGCAATGCATGGCATCCAGAATGCTCTTTTTCAAGCAATTGGTTTGCATAAACAGGCAACAACTCATGTTGAACTATCTACAAAGAACAAATGATAAAACCAATAGATACATCTTTAATTTAAGCCTCCAAAAATGGAAAGGAACACCGCTGCATAAAACTGAACATCTTAAGAAGTTGGATTCATATCACAAAAACAAGAATAAACCTCCAGTAGTTTCGGCTCACTACTATGATGCAAGTAATGAGAAACCCTTTCTTTCTCCCGTTTTAAACACTCTTCAGCCTGGTCATACCAAATAAGATGAATTAGACATCATTTGAAATAAACAAATAAAAAATTGATTTAATAACAGATACATATAAAGCCTACTTTCAACATATAATCTGGACAAGAATCTTCTAAAATCCAGCTTGAAGCCTTCCGAGAATAATATGCAGCTGTATCTTTAAGCATACTGGCTTCAAAGTCGTTCTCATAGTAATCTATTTGCCCCATTCCAATTTCAACAAATATGTCCAAAACATTCTTCAATAGAGCTCGGTCACTCTGCTCACCTTCTCGTTCTTGATCAATCTGATATAAAATGATTTTTCCGTTTAATCTTATCAGTGTATACGTAGAAAAAGAAAGTGTGATGTACAATTGAGGCAAGAAACTCAAGCATACCAGAGAAATAACAGCATCCCTTACTTTTTCCTTTACCTCCTGGTAGACCTGAAATCAGAAAACAAGAGTACCCTAAGATTACGAAGTCATGTGCATTGATATTAAAAGGAAAGAAAAGATACAAAACACATTGAAGAGAAGACAACAAAAATGGTTTTGTACAGATTACCAATTATGAAATGGATACCAAGCTTCAACAGGCAAAAAAGAAGAGAATCCTATAAAATAGGGAGAGAAAATACAGATCATGATACAGATTTCAGCTATAAGCCTATTACATACCAGATCGCGGAAGCAAGTGAGTCCAACTTCATTAAGGGGAGCTAGCGACCTCCGAGCAATAAAGTAACGGTCAAGATAATGAAAGAAATGAGAAAGCCACCTAATCATGACTTTATGGTTTGCCCACCTTTTCACAAGCTCTGTCAACATAAACTCATCATGCTTTTCTTTTAAAGATGGCAACACCTGAATCAGAAACAAATCATTGAAGTCTAAAGATTTAAAGAAATAAATTTATTCGTTATTCATTCCAACAATACGATTGTTCAACTACGTGTGATATGGCCAAATACATATTGCAAATAAATCAGTAACTTGGCTTCCACCCCCGTTTTGTTTTCTTCTAAAAACCGTTAACTATATATATATTAGCATGTTGATGTCTCCTCCATCTTCCGTCTTCTCTTGCTATAATTGTTTTTCACATGTCAAATATTTTAGACTCTAGTTTGCAAGTGTTTTCCTTCTGCAATTCCCTACATATTATTGGGTTGGATCCACACTGCTTTCTTTCGTTTTGGCATTTCAATACTTTTCTATGCCAAAGGTTCACCAGGAATAATATTTCCCTATATTGATAGTTCAATTACCATATTCTGAGTGTGACCTACTTGTTCAGTAAAATTACAAGAACGAATAACTAACGCACCACATTTACTTTTCACATAAGCCATAGTTTTATTAGCAAAGTCAAGAAGCTTTCATCAACATTTAAGCAGTCTTGAAAGCACCTAATTCCATTTAACTAAATCAAAATCAGTTTTGCTAAGGCAAGGAGCTTCAAGTATTACTTAGGTAAATATGGCAACATCCAAATTGTCAAGAGAAGAATCCCACCCCCACCTTCTTAATTATTAAACAAGTCAACTCCATTTATACGGAAATACCTCCTGAACGTACTTCATGAGTTCTAATCTCAAATTTATTCTGTTTATACTTAGGTCTCACTTAGGAGACCTATCTATACTCATATATTAAGATAAACACTCCCTTTGAGTAAACTCCCAATTGATAGGAACACTTTGTGTGACGTTTTTAATACCTTTCCTACCCTATCTGGCTTTGTAATTCTCTTAATTTTGTTATTTTGAGCTTAGTTTCTACTCTTAGTGTTTAGATAGCTTGTGAATGTGGGAATGGTAAAAGAAGGTGCAAAAATGAGTTTTTCTAGTTACTTTAGGAAATCTAAGTGGATCAAGAAAATAGTCTTATCATTCTAAGAAACTTTTCTAATTTGGAAACTTGCTTTTTTGATATCTTTCATTTTTTAATTATGAAAACTTTCCTTATTTATTATTTTCTGATTTCTTTGTAGGGAATTTCCACCTTGGAATTTTGGGAAGACCCAACGACCAGACTTAAAATGGTCATATCTTCTTACACGCATCTCCAAATGAGCTGAAACTTATTGGGTTGGAAAGATGACGTCTTGAACTTCAATTTAGACCTAAGAAAGTCTCAAAAAGGATATCGTTTCGGCCTGTTATGATGGGCCTAAACCCAGTAGACTGTTGCATCCGAATCTTCTTTCACTTTGGGCTTGGACCTTGCACCTTGCTTAGTTGACAAGAGATTATGTGATTTTTATTGGGCAGACCCATGTTAGGCTGGACATACCCATGCCATTAATTTACCTTCTAAATAAGCCCAGCCGAAACCTTATTTTTATTTCCAATTGTGCACAGCCCAAAACCATAATTTCTCTCCTAATTTTGCACAAGTCGGCCACCTATTTTTATTTCTCATTGTGCACAGCCCAAAATCCTAATTTCTCTCCTAATTTTGCACAAGCCGGCCACCTATTATTTTCTTTCTAATTAAAGCCCAGCTGGCCACCCAAAATTCTCTCCAAATTAAGGCCAACCACAACCCTAATTTACATTCTAAACAAGCCTAGTCGGCCACCTCAATTGTCCTCCCACATGTGCACAGTCGCAACCCTAGTTTCTCTTCTATATATACAAAGCCAAAAACCTATTTTAGGGGATCTTTTCGCATCATCTTTTCGGAGAGCTCTCTACTCCAACTCAGGAAGCAAGAGGCTGAAACACTCCACCTTTTCATCTCCAATTGTGAGCACATAAGGACTTCTCCAGATTGTGTTCTCCTTCATCAATCAGCCATAGCCGTGAGGATCATCACCATTAACATCTCAAGCTTCCTTGAGTGTGTTAAATAAGTATAACCCTTACGACTATTCTTTTTAATTGTTTCAGACTTGGTTGTTATTGGATTAAAGAATATTAAGTTTGATTCTTATGTTGAAGTTTATTGTTAATTCAATGAGTTGGTTAATTTTCAGATTTATTGTTTTATGATTTTGAATTGTTCATGATATGTAGATATATGAATTCATGATCTCTATTACATATGTTGAATTTTCAGTTCTGTTATATTGAAAACTTTGATATTGCAAATTATTGAAGCCAATAATCGCACTTTCGATCACCTAATTGATCCGGAGTACGATTTAAAGTGGAGAAAGCTATGAACAATAGCCAATGTTCTGGAATTGCATGTTCTTTATCCATGTTGAATTTTCAGTTCTTTATCCATAAATCGCACTTTCGATCACCTAATTGATCTGGAGTACGATTTAAAGTGGAAAAAGCTACAACTTTGATTTTGCAAATTATTGAAGCTATAATTGCATTTTCGATCACCTGATTGAACCGAAGTACAATTTAAAGTGGTAAAAGCTATGAGCAATAGGCAATGTTCTGGGAATTGCATGTTCTTTATCCATGGACTTTTTCATAGGAATAAGGAACAGGTTATTGAATCATAATTCCTTTTGATCTTAATGATTTGTTTAAGTAATTGTGAGGATGTGTTGAGTATTAACTTGATTGCTTAAACAAAATAACTAGCTGATGAACTTTTCCTAAGCTTAGGGATTATCTAAGAAAGAATTTATAAAATGCATGATCTCTTTAGTCTTGCACTTTGATTCAATTCTAATATGTGATTGAGGCATGAATTCATTGTCTACATTAATACCATTTTGATTAGTCATTTAATAAATTTGATTTTCTGAATTATGAGAGAAAATGATCAATTGTAAATAATTATTCTTAAATTTCCTTAGTATAATTCGAAGAAAAAAAAATATCAGATCATGAAGATTTATATTTGTTTATAAACTGCTAATTAAACCAACCAATCAAATTCAATTTTTTTAGGACTCTTTAGTATAGGAGTACCCGCAATCCCCGGCCAATAACAATACCCTACTAATCACTTTACTACAATATTCTGTAGGGTTTGTTGATGACCAAATTAAATGGTTTATCATTAACTGATATGATCCACGCCAAGAACTAAGAACTTGATGGATCAAGAAGACTTCTAAGATTGTCTAGAAGCAGATTTATGTGAGATCGAGACCCGTTACTTATATTGAAGCAATAACCTTGGTGTAATGAAGACTGAGACCGCGACCCGTTGCTTATATTGAAGCAAAAACCTTGGTATAATGAAGACACCACAATCAATTATGGAAGGATTGATTGATAAGTCGAAGATGAACGCCATAGAAACTCTGATAAGTTCAGAAGTTCTAAAAGAACCAAAGAGAATTTTCTCTCCAAAAGTATGAATCAAATCTGAATTGTCTTATTCTAAAAAGCCAATGGCTATTTAAATACATGAGAATTCAAAACCAATTAGAAAAAGGAAAACTAAGAAATAAGAAATAAACCTAAATAGAATTCTTGTAGGAATAGGAAACTAAGAAATAAGAAATAAACTTAAATAGAATTCTGGTAACCTAAAATTCAAATAAGGAAAGTACCTAACTTGGCATGCAAGCCTTATAATTCAGCAATTAACTTAATAAGGAAACAATTTAAAAAAAATGTAATAAATAAAATTGCAGCCTGCCATTTTCCTTGATGAGCCAACCAAAACGAATAAGTCTCCAATTTTAGGAAACTAAGATTTTAATTCACCATCTTGAGTTGCTGGATTATTCCAAAGCTTGAATTATGGAAACTCGTCCTTGTGGATCATGTATAGCATCATCCTTGGGCCCTCAAAGATGGTTCTTAGTCCAAATGTGTTGAACCAGTCCATTGAGAGTTTCTTTAAATCTTTTAGCTTGAGCCATTGTAACTGATCCAATTGGAACTTGAATAGAAAGATATCATTTGTTAGCCATGTCCTCATCACTCCTTAGCAACTTCAGCTGTCTTATCCACAAAAGAACCTCCAATAGCAGCATCTAACAATTGACGTTCAAGAGGGAGAAGTCCCTTATAAAAGTAAGTGATGAGATTCCCTTCCTTCATCCCATGTAAAGGACATGATGCAACTAAGCTCTTGAATCTCTCATAGTAGGCACAGAACACCTCATCCTTCCTTTGCTCAATTCCAGTTATCTACTTCCTCAAGACAGTAATCCTTGAGGCAGGGAAGTACTTAGTCAGAAACTCAGTCATCAGCTTCTCCCATGTGTTGATATAACCTGAGGGTAGATCAAACAACCAACTCTTTGCCCTATCTTCAAGTGAAAAAGGGAATGACTTCAGCTTCAGAATGTTGAGATCCGCATTCAGTGGGCATATACTTGAACACTCAAACTAAAACTCCTTGAGATGTTTGTGAGGATCTTCATTAGTGAGCCCATTGAATTTGGGCAAATGGTGCAAGAACCCATTCTTTAGCTCGAACTTAGCTACCTTGCCAACTACTTGTTCTGGATAAGTTATACAAGTTGGTGCAACTCCCCCATCAGTTGAAGAAGACATTTGCCCAATAGTTTCAGCCATTGGTAATTCATCTTCCTCACTTGCGTCTTCTAAGTCAAGTATGTCTTCTTCCTCGTCTGATAAGTGATGTGAAGAGTTATCTGACTCCTCCGACTCTACACTCCCTACTTGGTGAGGTGGGTGTTGATTTGTAGAAAGTGTAACTTCTTTTAGCAAAGCCAAGCGTTTTGAAAGTTCCTGAGTCTTTCTACTGACCGCTGACATTCATGGACCTAAATAAAAAAAAAATAAAAAAAAGTAAAGGCATCAATATATAAGTTAAAGTTTGAAATACAAATAATAATGAGCTTCTCTTCATACAAACGTTACAAATGGTTTCAAGGAAGTCACATGCTAAAATTGCAATAAAGTAAAACACAAGGTATATTACATGCAAATTTTACAAGTAAGTAGAATATTAACAAGTTAAATGACACTAAAATATAGGGATTTTGCAATTCTCAGCAACGGCGCCAATTGATAAACCTTTAATTTAGGCATCAACAAACCTTGCAGAAGATTGTAGTAAAGTGTTAGTAGTGTATCGTTATTGGCCGGGGATTGCGGGTACTCCTATATGATACCGGATTGAAATAGAATTGAAGGAAACTAAACAAACAAACAACAAAATGAAAGATAAGAGTTCACCACCCAAGAGATAACACCAAAGGGATATAGAATATCACCACCCAAAGGATTAACACAAGGGATACAGAACTATAGGAATTCACCACTCTAAGGATTATACCAAAGAGATACAGAATTACAAGAAGGAGAAAACTCTCTTCTAAAAGCCAAAGGCTGATTTCAATTTATAAACTCAAGTCTTATTTTTCAACTTACAAACACAAGTATTTATAGAGCTTAGAACAACCCTCTAAGCTTAGGACAAGCAAGAAAACAAGGCATAAAACATGCAAGCAAACAATCCCTAAAACATGCAAGGAAACAATCTATAAAACATGCAATGAAACAATCCCTAAAACAAGGAATGAGACAATCCCTAAAACATGCAAGGAATCAAGAAAAAGGCCAAAAGAAGAATACAATCCCGGAATTTCAGGAGGACCCAACTAGCAGAATTCAAACGGCCATATCTTCTTCCACACATCTCCAAATGGGCTGAAACTTGTTGGGTTGGAAAGATGACATCTTGAACTTCAATTTAGGCTTAAGAAAGTCTCAAAAAGCAGATCGTTTGGGCCTATTATGATGGGCCTAAATCTAATAGGCTGTTGCATCCGAATCTTCTTCCACTTTGAGCTTGGACCTTGCACCTTGCTTAGTTGATAAGAGATTTTGTTATTTTTTGTTGGGCAGGCCCATGTTAGGTTGGACATACCCATTTCATGAGGCTTTATTTGTTAGGTTAAAGGTTTGTTGGACACACCTGTGTCAGACTCCCCCGGTTGATGAAGACTTGCCCCCAAGTCCACTTGGTCTTCTTGATCCTCAAAGTAATGAGAAAGATCTGAGACATTAAAGGTTGTAGAAACTCCATAAGCACAAGGTAGCTCAATCTTATAAGCATTCTCCCCAATGCGTTGTACTTGAAAAGAAAACTTTCTTGCACCAAGAAAGGATTGAATGAACCCTTAGGACAATTTTCCCACGCATTTCCAAAGTCAGGATCATTCTTGTACAATTCATTGAGCACTTCAGAACCCAATACTTGCACCTCCATAGTGCTAAGCAAAGAATGTCTTCTACTTAATGCATCAGCTACTTGATTTAACTTTCCAGATTTATGCTTTATAGAAAAAGAATAGGTTTGAAGAAATTCAACCCAACTCGCATGCTGGCTGTTAATTTTCTGTTGGCTATTCAAATACTTCAAAGCTTCATGATCGGAATGCAACAAAGACTCATTTGGGAGGAGATAGTGACTCCAATGATCCAAAGCGCGAATAATAGCATAAAATTCCTTATCATAGGTAGAATACTTCCTGCGACTCTCATTCAGCTTCTCACTAAAAAAGGCAATAGGCTTACCTTCTTGGCTGAGCACAGCACCAATTCCCACTCTGGACGCATCACAATCAACTTCAAAAAGCTTGCTAAAATCTGGAAGTATCAGCACTGTCTCTTTTCGAAGAGTTTGAAACACTTGATAAAGGTGCTCCATATGATCTCGTTGAGTTTTGCTGTAAATCAGAATGTCATCGAAATACACAACAACAAAAAGCCCAATGAAAGGCTTAAACACATGATTCATCAGTCGTATAAAAGTGCTAGGAGCATTAGAGAGCCCAAAAGGCATCACCATCCATTCATACAGCCCCTCTCTAGTCTTGAATGCTGTTTTCCACTCGTCTCCCGACCTCATTCTGATTTGGTGATAACCGCTGCGAAGATCAATTTTTGAGAAAATAACAGCTCCATAAATCTGGTCAAGAAGATCACCTAATCGCATAATAGGAAAGCGATATCTAACGGTGATCTTATTCACCGCTCTACTATCAATGGACATACGCCAAGAGCCATCTTTTTTGGGAACAAGGAGTGCCGGAACAGCACAAGGACTCATGTCCTCTCTAACAAGCCCCTTTTCGATCAACTCTTCAATTTGTCTCTGTAATACTTCATGCTCCTTAAGGTTCAATCGATAGGCTGGTTTGTTAGGCAACACAGGTCCTGGTACAAGATCAATGCAATGCTGCATATCTCTCATAAGTGGAAGGCCATGGGGAATTTCTTCTGGAACAACATCACTAAATTCCATGAGGAATGGAATCAAAGAAGGGGGGATTTCTGTTGGTTCTTTCTCTTCCCTTACCACAATTGCAAAGCCTTCACCATTCTCCATCAATGCTTTTTCAACCCCAGATTTGGTCGACAAATTAGTTCCCTCCCCAAAAGAGGGTTTAGGAACATGAACCATTTTCAATGGAACCAAAAGGACCTTAACTCCATCCTTTTCAAAAGAATAAGTATTTTTGAAACTTTCATGCCTAGTCTTTCTATCATACTGCCAAGGTCTACCAAGCAACAAATGATATGCATCCATAGGCACTATGTCACAAACTATAGCATCTTTATAATTCTTGCCAATGAAAAATTCAACCAAGCATCTTTTATTTACCTTCACTTCATTGCCTTTGCGAAGCCACTGGAATTTGTAAGGTTTCGGATGATCTTCAGTTTTTAACTTCGATTTCTCCACCATTGTTGATGCCACAACATTTTCACAACCTCCTCCATCAATGATGACGTTACATACCTTTCCATGAGAAGTGTATCTAGTATGAAAAATATTGTTCTGCAACCATTCATCTTCCACATAGGTTACGTTGAGGCTTCTTTGAACCACAAGAGCCTCCCCTCGATCAGCATAAGTAATTTCTTCTTCCACAGCAACATGTTCATTAGTTTCTGGTGAAAAATCATGCTTACCTTCCGTTTCCATGTCTTCTTCCACAAGAGACACCATTTTGCGATTTGGACGATCATAAGCAATATGTCCAAAATCTTGAAATTTGAAACACCTTCGAGTTGTATCGGAAATGACTGAACTATTTGAACCTGATGTAGTTTCATTCCTTGGCTTGGTTGTGGCTGTCTTGGGTATGGTCATGGTTTTAGAAGTGGAACCACTCCCACGGTTAGAAACTCCATCTTGAATAAAGGATCGAACACAATTGCCACGTTTTTCTTTCAGTTGCTTCTCCACCTTCATAGCTAGTTTGCAAACATCATTGTAAGTCCAATATGGTTGCAGCTGCACCACATCACTAATTTCAACACGTAACCCACCAAGATAGCGGGCTATCATCTGCTCCTCTTGCTTAACAACATCACAACAAATCATTAGATGATCAAACTCTGCTGTATACTCCTTCACGGACAACTGCCTTTGCTTGAAATTATGAAATTTCATAAAAGCATCTTGTTTGTAGTGGTTAGGTAAATACTTTCTTTTTAGCTCTCTCCTCATCTTTGCCCATGTTGTAATACGTACTCTTCCTTCACGTTCTCGCTGCCTCTTCAAATGCTCCCACCAGATTGAAGCATGTTTCCTTAGCTTGATGGCAACAACTTTCACTTTATGATTTTCTGGAACATGTTTGAAATCAAAGATTCGCTCAACGGTAGTAAGCCAATCAATGAAATCATCTGGTTGCATCATTCCTTCAAATTGTGGAATGTCCACCTTGACATCATAATCACGTCGGAAAACATGATTTCTTAGCTCACGGGGGTGAGGTGGTGTGCTGTCACTTGAGGCGTGACTACGAGCTTGGTGAAAAGGATTAACTTTGTCTCCATCATTGCTGGAAACTTGAACGTCTGAGCCATGATGAGGGACACCATGTTCAGAAGTTCCATAACGCTCTAGGCGATGTTCGAGTTGCTGCACTTGTCTCCTCAAGGCTTCCATCTCGATATCTCGCGGATCTCCTTGCGGTGGTGCTTCTGGAGCTGCTACTGGAATAGCTTGACGACGACTAGCCATAATAACAAGAACTATGGAAATCAAGGTGTTAGATATCACACTTGAGAAACCAAAGCTCTGATACCACCAATTTGATACCGGATTGAAATAGAATTGAAGGAAACTAAACAAACAAACAACAAAATGAAAGATAAGAGTTCACCACCCAAGAGATAACACCAAAGGGATATAGAATATCACCACCCAAAGGATTAACACAAGGGATACAGAACTATAGGAATTCACCACTCTAAGGATTATACCAAAGAGATACAGAATTACAAGAAGGAGAAAACTCTCTTCTAAAAGCCAAAGGCTGATTTCAATTTATAAACTCAAGTCTTATTTTTCAACTTACAAACACAAGTATTTATAGAGCTTAGAACAACCCTCTAAGCTTAGGACAAGCAAGAAAACAAGGCATAAAACATGCAAGCAAACAATCCCTAAAACATGCAAGGAAACAATCTATAAAACATGCAATGAAACAATCCCTAAAACAAGGAATGAGACAATCCCTAAAACATGCAAGGAATCAAGAAAAAGGCCAAAAGAAGAATACAATCCCGGAATTTCAGGAGGACCCAACTAGCAGAATTCAAACGGCCATATCTTCTTCCACACATCTCCAAATGGGCTGAAACTTGTTGGGTTGGAAAGATGACATCTTGAACTTCAATTTAGGCTTAAGAAAGTCTCAAAAAGCAGATCGTTTGGGCCTGTTATGATGGGCCTAAATCTAATAGGCTGTTGCATCCGAATCTTCTTCCACTTTGAGCTTGGACCTTGCACCTTGCTTAGTTGATAAGAGATTTTGTTATTTTTTGTTGGGCAGGCCCATGTTAGGTTGGACATACCCATTTCATGAGGCTTTATTTGTTAGGTTAAAGGTTTGTTGGACACACCTGTGTCACTATACTAAAGAGTCATAAAAAAAAAATTGGTTAGTTTAATTAGCAGTTTATAAACAAATATAAATCTACATCTATTAACATATTACACCAAATTAGGGGGTTTTCATGATCTGATTTTTTTTACGAATTTTACTAAGGAAATTAAAGAACAATTATTTACAATTGATTATTTTCTCTCACAATTCAAAAAATCGAATTTATTAAATGACTAATCAAATTGTTTCAATGTAAACAACGAATTCATGCCTTAATCACATATCAGAATTGAATCAAAGTGCAAACCTAAAGAAATCATGCATTTTATAAATTCATTCTTAGATAATCCCTAAGTTTAGGAAAAGTCAATCAACTAGTTATTTTATTCAAGCAATCAAGTTAATACTCACCGCATCCTTATCATTACTTAAACAAATCATTAAGATCAAAAAGAGTTATGATTCAATAACTTGTTCCTTATTCCTATGAAAAAAATCCATGGATAAAGAACATGCAATTTCCCGAACATTGGCTATTGTTCATAGCTTTTACCACTTTAAATTGTACTTTAGATCAATTAGGTGAATGAAAGTGCGATTATGGCTTCAATGATTTGTAATATCAAAGTTTTCAATATAACAGAACCGAAAATTTAACATATGTAATAAAGGTCACGAATTCATATGTCTACATATCATGAACAATTCGAAAACATCAAAGAATAAATCTGAAAATTAACCAACTCATTGAATTAACAATAATCTCCAACATAAGAATCCAACACAATATTCTTTAATTCAATAACAACCAGGTTTGAAACAATTAAAAAGAATAGTTATAAGAGTTACACTTTTTTAACACAATCAAGGAAGCTTAAGATGTTGATGAAGATGATTCTCAAGGTTATGATGATAGATGAAGAAAAACATAATTTGGAGAAGTCCTTATGTGCTCACGATTGGATATGGAATGGTGGACTGTTTCAGCCTCTTGCTTCTTGAATTTGGAGTTGAGAACTCAGCAGACGGCTCCTCTTTTTTCTTTTTTAGATTTTTCTCCTAGAAAAAGATCCCCCAAAAAGAGTTTTCGACTGTCTATAAGTAGAAGAAGAAAAATAAGGTTTTCGGCTGTACCATTTGTAGGAAAAAAAAAAACTACGGTTTTCGGCTGTATTATCTGTAGAAAAAAAAAACTAGGGTTTTCGATTGTGCTATATGTAGGAAAGAAACTAGGGTTTTCAAATTTTAAATTTCAAGCACAATTAAGGTGGCCGAATTTTTGGCTTGATTTTCTTTCCTTATGCGCAAAGATCTCTTCCCAAGCTAAACCAAAAACTCCTCAAGCTTCTAAACATGTCCAGATACATGCAATCTAGTACAAATGCATGCATTAGGGTTCTTCTACACAAATGGCCCGCATAGGATCCCTAGTGGACTCCAATATTCTCTCGTGTTTTGACACATCATCCAAATAATTCCAAGGTGGAAATTCCCTACAAAGAAATCAGAAAATAATAAATAAGGAAAGTTTCCATAATTAGAAAAGTTTCTTAGAATGATAAGACTATTTTCTTGATCCACTTAGATTTCCTAAAGTAACTAGGAAAACTCATTTTTGCATCTTCTTTTACCATTCCCACGTTCACAAGCTCTCTAAACACTAAAAATAGAAACTAAGCTCAAAATAACAAAGTTAAGAGAATTTCAAAGCCAAATAGGGTAGGAAAGGCATTAAAAACGTCACACAAAGTGTTCCTATCATAAGCCTTACAATTCAGCAATTAAATTAATAAGGAAATAATTAAGAAAATGTAATAAGAAAAATTGCAGCGAGCCATTTTCCTTAATGAGCCAACCAAAACGAGTAAGTATCCAATTTTGGGAAACTAAGATTTTAATTCACAATCTTGAGTTGCTAGATTATTCTAAAGCCTGAATTATGGAAGCTCATCCTTGTGGATCACGTATAGCATCATCCTTGGGCCCCTAAAGATGGTTCTTAGCTCAAATGTGTTGAATCAGCCATTTGAGAGTTTCTTTGAATCTTTTAGCTCTAACTCTTGTAATTGGACCAATTGGAACTTGAATAGGAAGATGTCATTTGTTAGTCACGTCCTCATCGTTCCCTTCCTCTTAAAAAGGATTTGTCCTTAAATCATCAAGATAGGAATACTTTGTGTGACGTTTTTAATACCTTTCCTATCCTATTTGGCTTTGTAATTCTCGTAACTTTGTTATTTTGAGTTTAATTTCTATTCTTAGTGTTTAGAGAGCTTGTGAACGTGGGAATGACAAAAGAAGGTGCAAAAATGAGTTTTTCTAGTTACTTTAGGAAATTTAAGTGGATCAAGAAAATAGTCTTATCATTCTAAGAAATTTTCCTAATTTGGAAACTTGCCTTTTTGATATCTTTCATTTTCTAATTATGGAAATTTTCCTTATTAATTATTTTCTGGTTTCTTTGTAGAGAATTTCCACCTTGGAAGTATTTGGATGATGTGTCAAAACACGAGAGAATATTAGAGTCTACTAGGCCTATTGACACAGGTGTGTCCAACAAACCTTTAACCTAACAAATAAGGCCTCATGAAATGGGTATGTCCAACCTAACATGGGCCTGCCCAACAAAAAATAACAAAATCTCTTATCAACTAAGCAAGGTGCAAGGTCCAAGCCCAAAGTGGAAGAAGATTCGGATGCCACAGCCTATTAGATTTAGGCCCATCATAACAGGCCCAAACAAACTGCTTTTTGAGACTTTCTTAAGCCTAAATTGAAGTATGTCATCTTTCCAACCCAACAAGTGATGCGAACCTCATCGACATGCTTTGAGACCCGACAAACAATATTGGAATACTTACCCAGAAATCGTCTAGAAAACAGATTTTATGTGACACCGCGACCCGTTGCTTGTATGGAAGCAAGAACCTTGGTATAATGAAGACGCCACAATCAACTGTGGAAGGATTGATTGATAAGTCGGAGCTGAACGCCACAAGGAAGAACCCTTGATAAGTTCAAAAGTTCTTTGAAGAACCAATAGAGGAAGCAAACCTCAAGTATTTTCTGAATTCTATTATGCTTTCAACTTACAACACACAAGTATTTATAGAGCTTAGAACAACCCTCTAAGCTTAGGACAAGCAAGAAAACAGCATAAAACATGTAAGGAGACAATCCATAAAACATGAAAGGAAACAATCCCTAAAACATGCAAGGAATCAAGGAATTGGCCAAAAGTAAAAAGAGGAACACAATTTCGGATTTTCAGGAGCACCCAATGACCAGAATTCAAATGGCCATATCTTCTTGCACACATCTCCAAATGGGCTGAAACTTGTTTGGTTGGAAAGATGACGATTTGATCTTCAATTTGGACTCAAGAAAGTCTTAAAAAGGATGTCGTTTGGGTCTGTTATGATGAGCCTAAATTCAGTAGGCTGTTGCATCCGAATCTTCTTTCACTTTGGGCTTGGACCTTGCACCTTAATTAGTTGACAAGAGACTAGGTGATTATTATTGGGCAGGCCCTTGTTATGTTGGACATACCCATGTCACTATCAAAAGCTTGGATTAAACTTATTATGCTTTCATCTCCTCTTGGGCCAAGCTTGGAATGCCCCATTTTAGATTCAGCCCAAATCTCTTGAATCAGCCCATTAAGTGCTTCTTTGACTTTCTTGGATCTTGATCTAGTAATTGGCCCAACTGGAATATGCAATGGATCCTTTAATAGTGCTTGTTGATTCTCATCAACAAGTTTCAGCCCATTTGGAGATGTGTGGAAGAAGATATGACCGTTTGAATTCTACCAGTTGGGTCCTCCTGAAATTTCGAGATTGTATTCTTCTTTTGGCCTTTTCCTTGATTCCTTGCATGTTTTAGGGATTGTCTCCTTCCTTGTTTTAGGGATTTTTTCATTGCGTGTTTTATGGATTGTTTCCTTGCATGTTTTAGGGATTGTTTGCTTGCATGTTTTATGCCTTGTTTTCTTGCTTGTCCTAAGCTTAGAGGGTTGTTCTAAGCTCTATAAATACTTGTGTTTGTAAGTTGAAAAAATCAGACTTGAGTTTATAAATTGAAATCAGCCTTTGGCTTTTGAGAAGAGAGTTTTTCCTTCTTGTAATTCTGTATCTCTTTGGTATAATCCTTAGAGTGGTGAATTCCTATAGTTCTGTATCCCTTGTGTTAATCCTTTGGGTGGTGATATTCTATATCCCTTTGGTGTTATCTCTTGGGTGGTGAGCTCCTATCTTTCATTTCTTTGTTTGTTTATTTAGTTTCCTCCAATTCTATTTAAATCCGGTATCAAATTGGTATCAGAGCTTTGGTTTCTCAAGTGTGATATCTAACACCTTGATTTCCATAGTTCTTGTTATCATAGCTAGTCATGGTCGTCGTGGTCAAGCTATTCCAGTAGCAGCTCCAGAAGCACCACCGCAAGGAGATCCGCGAGATATCGAGATGGAAGCCTTGAGGAGACAAGTGCAGCAACTCGAACATCGCCTAGAGCGTTATAGAACTTCTGAACATGGTGCCCCTCATCATGGCTCAGATGTTGAAGTTTCCAGCAATGATGGAGACAAAGTTAATCCTTTTTACCAAGCTCGTAATCACGCCTCAAGTGACAGCACACCACCTCACCCCCGTGAGCTAAGAAATCATGTTTTCCGATGTGATTATGATGTCAAGGTGGACATTCCAGAATTTGAAGGAAAGATGCAACCAGATGATTTCATTAATTGGCTTACTACCGTTGAGCGTATCTTTGATTTCAAAGATGTTCCAGAAAATCGTAAAGTGAAAGTTGTTGCCATCAAGCTAAGGAAACATACTTCAATCTGGTGGGAGCATTTGAAGAGGCAGCGAGAATGTGAAGGAAGAGTACGTATTACAACATGGGCAAAGATGAAGAGAGAGCTAAAAAGAAAGTATTTACCTGACCACTACAAACAAGATGCTTTTTTGAAATTTCATAATTTCAAGCAAAGAGAGTTGTCCGTGAAGGAGTATACAGCGGAGTTTGATCATCTAATAATTTGCTGTGATGTTGTTAAGCAAGAGGAGCAGATGATAGCCCGCTATCTTGGTGGGTTACGTGTTGAAATCAGTGATGTGGTGCAGCTGCAACCATATTGGACTTACAATGATGTTTGCAAACTAGCTATGAAGGTGGAGAAGCAACTGAAAGAAAAACGTGGCAATTGTTTTCGATCCTTTATTCAAGATGGAGTTTCTAACCGTGGGAGTGGTTCCACTTCTAAAACCACGACCATACCCAAGACAGCCGCGGCCAAGAAAAGGAATGAAACTACATCAGGTTCAAATCGTCCAGTCATTTCCAATATAACTCGAAGGTGTTTCAAATGTCAAGATTTTGGACATATTGCTTCTGATTGTCCAAATTGCAAAATGGTGTCTCTTGTGGAAGAAGACATGGAAACGGAAGGTGAGCATGATATTTCACCAGAAACTAATGAACATGTTGCTGTGGAAGAAGAAATTACTTATGCTGATCGAGGGGAGGCTCTTATGGTTCAAAGAAGCCTCAACATAACCTATGTGGAAGATGAATGGTTGTAGAACAATATTTTTCATACTAGATACATTTCTCATGGAAAGGTCTGTAACGTCATCATTGATGGAGGAGGTTGTGAAAATATTGTGGCATCAACAATGGTGGAGAAACCGAAATTAAAAACTGAAGATCATCCGGAACCTTACAAATTCTAGTGGCTTCGCAAAGGCAATGAAGTGAAGGTAAATAAAATATGCTTGGTTGAATTTTCCATTAGCAAGAATTATAAAGATGCTGTAGTTTGTGACATAGTGCCTATGGATGCATATCATTTGTTGCTTGGTAGACCTTGGCAGTATGATAGAAAGACTAAGCATGAAGGTTTCAAAAATACTTATTCTTTTGAAAAGGATGAAGTTAAGGTCCTTTTGGTTCCATTGAAAATGGTTCATGTTCCTAAACCTTCTTTTGGGAAGGGAACTGATTTGTCAACCAGATCTGGGGTTGAGAAAGCATTGATGGAGAATGGTGAAGGCTTTGCGATTGTGGTAAGGGAAGAGAAAGAACAAACAGAAATTCCCCCTTCTTTGATTCCATTCCTCATGGAATTTAGTAATGTTGTTCCAGAGGAAATTCCCCATGGCCTTCCACCTATGAGAGATATGTAGCATTGCATTGATCTTGTACCAGGATCTGTGTTGCCTAACAAACCAGCCTATCAATTGAACCTTAAGGAGCATGAAGTATTACAGAGACAAATTGAAGAGTTGATCGAAAAGGGGCTTGTTAGAGAGGGCATGAGCTACCTTGTGCTTATGGAGTTTCTACAACCTTTAATGTCTCAGATCTTTCTCTTTACTTTGAGGATCAAGAAGACCAAGTGGACTTGGGCGCAAGTCTTCATCAACCGGGGGAGTCTGACACAGGTGTGTCCAATAAACTTTTAACCTAACAAATAAGGCCTCATGAAATGGGCATGTCCAACCTAACATGGGCCTGCCCAACAAAAAATAACAAAATCTCTTATCAACTAAGCAAGGTGCAAGGTCCAAGCCCAAAGTGGAAGAAGATTCGGATGCAACAGCCTATTAGATTTAGGCCCATCATAACAGGCCCAAACGATCTGCTTTTTGAGACTTTCTTAAGCCTAAATTGAAGTTCAAGATGTCATCTTTCCAACCCAACAAGTTTCAGCCCATTTGGAGATGTGTGGAAGAAGATATGACCGTTTGGATTCTGCTAGTTGGGTCTTCTTGAAATTCCAGGATTGTATTCTTCTTTTGGCCTTTTCCTTGATTCCTTGCATGTTTTAGGGATTGTCTCCTTCCTTGTTTTAAGGATTGTTTCATTGCATGTTTTATGGATTGTTTCCTTGCATGTTTTAGGGATTGTTTGCTTGCATGTTTTATGCCTTGTTTTCTTACTTGTCCTAAGCTTAGAGGGTTGTTCTAAGCTCTATAAATACTTGTGTTTGTAAGTTGAAAAATCAGACTTGAGTTTATAAATTGAAATCAGCCTTTGGCTTTTGAGAAGAGAGTTTCTCCTTCTTGTAATTCTGTATCTCTTTGGTATAATCCTTAGAGTGGTGAATTCCTATAGTTCTGTATCCCTTGTGTTAATTCTTTGGGTGGTGATATTCTATATCCCTTTGGTGTTATCTCTTGGGTGGTGAACTCCTATCTTTCATTTCTTTGTTTGTTTATTTAGTTTCCTTCAATTCTATTTAAATCTGGTATCACCTATGCATGCCATTTGTGTAGAAAAACCCTAATGCATGCATTTGTACTTGATTGCATGTATCTGGACATGTTTAAAAGCTTGAGGAGTTTTTGGTTCAGCTTGGGAAGAGATCTTTGCGTATAAGGAAAGAAAATAACCCAGCCGAAACCTTATTTTTATTTCTATTTAAGCCCAGCCAACCACCCTATTTTCCTTCTAAATTCAGCCCAACCGAAACCTTATTTTTACTTTCTAATTGTGGACAGCCGACCACCTAATTTACCTTCTAAATCCAGTCCAGCAGAAACCCTAGTTCTCTTCTATATATACAAAGACGAAAACCCTTTTTGGGGGATCTTTTCTCGGAGCTCTCTACTCCAAATTCAAGAAGCAAGAGGCTGAAACACTTCACCAATCCATCTCCAATTGTGAGCACATAAGGACTTCTCCAAATTGTGTTCTCGTTCACCGATCATCATAGCCATGAGGATCATCACCATTAACATCGTAAGCTTCCTTGAGTGTGTTAAAGAAGTGTAACCATTATAGCCATTCTTTTTAATTGTTTCAGACCTGGTTGTTATTGGATTAAAAATACTGAGTTGGATTCTTATGTTGTAAATTATTGTTAATTCAATGAGTTGGTTAATTTTCGTATTTATATTTTTTATGTTTTCGAATTGTTCATGATATGTAGATATATAAATTCATTATCTTTATTGCATATGTTGAATTTGCAGTTCTGTTATATTGAAAACTTTGATATTACAAATTATTGAAGCCATAATCGCACTTTCGATCACCTAATTGATCTGGACTACGATTTAAAGTGGCAAAAGCTATGAACAATAGCCAATGTTCTAAAAATTGCATGTTCTTTATCCATGTTGAATTTTTGGTTCTTTATCCATAATCGCACTTTCGATCACCTAATTGATCTGAAGTATGATTTAAAGTGGTAAAAGCTATAACTTTGATATTGCAAACCATTGAATCCATAATCACACTCACTTTCACCTAATTGATCTGGAGTACGATTTAAAGTGGTAAAAGCTATGAACAATAGCCAATGTTCTGGGAATTGCATGTTCTTTATCCATGGACTTTTTCATAGGAATAGGGAACATGTTATTGAATCATAATTCCTTTTGATCTTAATGATTTATTTAAGTAATTGTAAGGATGCACTGAGTATTAACTTGATTGTTTAAACAAAATAACTAGCTGATGGACTTTTCTGCAGCTTAGGGATTATCTAAGTAGGAATTTATAAAATGCATGATCTCTTTAGGCTTGCACTTTGATTCAATTCTGATATGTGATTGAGTCATGAATTCGTTATCTACATTGAAACAATTTGATTTTTTGAATTGCGAGAGAAAATTATCAATTGTAAATAATTGTTCTTTAATTTCCTTAGTGAAATTCGTAAAAAAAAAAATCAGATCATGAAAACCCCATATTTTTGTGTAATATGTTAATAGATGTAGATTGATAAACCATTTGATTTATTTAGTCATCAACAAACCCTGCAAAAGATTGTAGTAAAGTGATTAGTAGGGTATCATTATTGGCCGGGGATTGCGGGTACTCCTATAGTAAAGAGTCATAAAAAAAATGAATTTGATGGGTTGGTTTAAGTAGTAGTTAATAAACAAATATAAATCTTCATTTATTAACATATTGCACAAAATTAGGGGGGTTTTCATGATCTGATATTTTTTTTTGAGAACAAATAACATTATCATTGAAGTTGCTAAGGAGTTTCTTTTGTGGATAAGACACCTGAAGTTGCTAAGGAGTTGCTTACCCAACGTGCTCTTAATTATCAACAATACAAGGGAGTGTTAAACTCCACTCGTGGGGTGAACGAGGTATCTTCTAACTCTGCTCTTGAGGAAAAAAGTTAATAAAAAATTCTACTATTCTGTCTCAGGTACTGAACGTGAATGGAGCACAAGTAAAACAAGCTGCTCAAGTCTGTGGTGTGTGCTATACTCAAGGGCATCCAACTGACCAATGTCCCAAACTGATCAACAATGGAGGATGGGAGTCTCTTAACACTATTGGGTTTCAAGGTAATCAAGGTGGACAAAGGTGCAACCCTTTCTCTAACACATATAACCTTGGGCTTAGAGATCACTCCAATTTTCGTTGGGCCAACAATGATGATGCTCAGAACCCTCGAGGTCAAGGGCAAGTGTTTCCACGCCCTCCAGGTTTGTTTATGAGGCCTCAGGTTCCTCAAAACTTTGTCCCTAATCATCTTGTGCCTACAAATTCTGTTGCTACTAATTATGATGAAATTTTAAAGTCCCTTGTGCAAGGGCAACATAATTTAACTACTGCTACTCAAGCTCTTGTTACAAGTCAACAGGCTCACACTAAGGATACTACAGAGCTGAAGAAGCAATTGGGACAAGTGGTGGACTTCATGGGGAAGATAATTGAGAGTGGAAAATTGCCTAGCAACACTGTTCCCAACCCAAATATCTAGCATGCTAAAGCTGTTACCACAAGGAGTGGTAAGACCCTTGAAGCCTTACTATGCGGCTTTTGAGGAGCACACTGTGGAGGATGTACCCCTCCTAGAGGCGGCACTAAAAAAGGACTAAAACGAGGTACAAAGTCTAGGCTGAAAGACTGTAAACATTAAAGCACTGCTTGGGAGGCAACCCAATTCAACCGAAGCTGTGGAGGAGCCATCAACACAAATTTGCATTCTCTTTCTCTCTTCCATTTATTTTTGTTGATCTTTATATGTTATTTGTTTTGTGTGATTTTCGTAATACCTTGCCCATGTTTATATTCTATATTACATGCTTATTCTGATATACATTGAGGACAATGTAGGATTTAAGTGTAGGGGAGGGATTTACGTCTTTTTGAGTCATATCGTTGCTTTTTAAGACCCCTTCCAACTCAATGATGAATCTTATTCTTAAGATAGATGGTTTTTAAAGAGTTTGAGCATACTTTTAAAGATAAAACAAGAAATGGACTTAATTTGCTTATACTGTAGTCATACTTGGAAATTTTGATGCACGTTAGTATTGATTTGAGTAATCTGTTTCCTTAGAGTGAAGCATGGAGACATATTGAATGATACTTGCATAATCTCGCAATATTTGTGAGTTTTTCGAGTCTTATAATTGATTCATTATGCATATCAATTCAAATTCTCTTCTGAGTGCATCTTGTGAATATAATGTTTTCTAGAACTTGCTTTTAAACCGCTTGAGACGATTGTACATGTTCAGATTTGGTACCGACCCTTTTTCCTTGGAACTAGTGAGCTTGGATCTTGTTTATGTTGATTTGTAACGTGGAGATAATGGAAAATCATAAGTGTGGGGGAATTTCATGTGGTTCTAAGGCGGTTGTGAAAAGATTAAAAAAAAGAAGATAAAAGGAGTAGTAGGGACATGAAAAGAAGTGTTCTGATTCAAAGAATACAAGTTCTGAAGAATCGGGAGCATTATGAGTCTTTAAAGTAAGTTGAAAGCCAAAGTGATGAAATCTGCCCTAGAGTGATGGAAACGTGGCACTTGATAATGATGATTTATTTAAGACGTTTTTGAATGCTTTCTAGTTCTGAGGAAATTTTGTGATATCCTTTCTCTTCTTTCTTATG
This sequence comes from Bretschneidera sinensis, assembly GCA_023935145.1. NCBI lineage: Eukaryota > Viridiplantae > Streptophyta > Magnoliopsida > Brassicales > Akaniaceae > Bretschneidera > Bretschneidera sinensis. Next base: position 93,586,078 of record CM043699.1, read on the forward strand.
AAACCTTGACTCTTTAGCCCCATTACAACGTTTTCAAAGATCTCCTGATCCTTTGATGTTCTATTTCTGATGTGGAGAGTGGGTGCACAAGCAAGCCTATGGTTTAAACTGTTTTCACAAGTGTTGGAGTGATTAGTATAGCTAGCACCACATTTAAATGAGTGAAAACCATAGTGATGCATTGTGAGAAGTAAAATATGATACTATTTGTGCATTAAATTGAGGGTAGCATATTACACTTATACTTGGCTGATTGTTCACACACACTCTCAAAGTATGAATTTTATATAATCTTAGGCTTTTCTCGGAGCTCTCTACTCAAAATTAGGCTTTGTATATATAGAAGAGAACTAGGGTTTCGGCTGGACTAGATTTAGAAGGTAAATTAGGTGGCCGGCCGTCCACAATTAGAAGGTAAAAATAGGGTTTCAGTTGGGCTGAATTTAGAACGAAAATAAGGTGGGCTTAAGTAGAAATAAAAATAGGGTTTCAACTGGGCCTATTTAGAAGAGAAAAATAGGGTTTCGACTGGGCTTATTTTCTTTCCTTATGCGTAAAGATCTCTTTCCAAGCTGAACCAAAAACTCCTCAAGCTTCTAAACATGTCCAGATACATGCAATCAAGTACAAATGCATGCATTAGGGTTCTTATACACAAATGGCCTGCATAGGATCCCTAGTGGACTCCAATATTCTCTCATGTTTTGACACATCATCCAAATACTTCCAAGGTGGAAATTCCCTACAAAGAAATCAGAAAATAATAAATAAGGAAAGTTTCCATAATTAGAAAAGGAAAGATATCAAAAAGGCAAGTTTCCAAATTAGAAAAGTTTCTTAGAATGATAAGACTATTTTCTTGATCCACTTAGATTTCCTAAAGTAACTAAGAAAACTCATTTTTGCACCTTCTTTTGCCATTCCCACGTTCACAAGCTCTCTAAACACTAAGAATAGAAACTAAGCTCAAAATAACAAAGTTAAGAGAACTATAAAGCCAAATAGGGTAGGAAAGGTATTAAAAACGTCACACAAAGTATTCCTATCACATCACCTACATCAAAAGGTCTTTGATAGACCATTTGTTTTAGTCATTAACAAATCCTGCAGAATATTGTAGTAAAGTGATTAGTAGGGTATCGTTATTGGCCGGGGATTATGGGTACTCCTATACTAAAGAGTCATAAAAAAATATTTGGTTGGTTTAATTAGCAGTTTATAAACAAATATAAATCTACATCTATTAACATGTTACACAAAATTAGGGGGTTTTATTGATCTTTTTTTTTATGAATTTTGCTAAAGAAATTAAAGAACAATTATTTACAATTGATCATTTTCTCTCGCAATTCAGAAAGTCAAATTGTTTCAATGTAGATAACAAATTCATACCTCAATCACATATCAGAATTGAATCAAATATAATCCCTTAGCTTCGGAAAAGTCCATCAGCTAGTTATTTTGTTTAAGCAATCAAGTTAATACTCATCGCATCCTTACAATTACTTAAACAAATCATTAAGATCAAAAGGAACTATGATTCAATAACAAATTCCTTATTCCTATGAAAAAGTTCATGGATAAAAAACATGCAATTCCTATAACATTGGCTATTATTCATAGCTTTTACACTTTAAATCGTACTCCAGATCAATTCGGTGAAAGGGAGTGCGATTATGGCTTCAATGATTTGCAATATCAAAGTTATAGCTTTTACCACTTTAAATAGTACTTCAGATCAATTAGGTGATCGAAAATGCGATTATGGATAGAGAATCAAAAATTCAACATGGAGAAAGAACCTGTAATTTTTAGAACATTGGCTATTGTTCATAGCTTTTGCCACTTTAAATCGTACTCTAGATCAATTAGGTGATCGAAAGTACGATTATGGTTTCAATGATTTGCAATATCAAAGTTTTCAATATAACGTAACTGAAAATTCAACATATGTAATAAAGATCACGAATTTATATATCTACATATCATGAACAATTCGAAAACATAAAAAAAGTATAAATCTGAAAATTAGCCAACTCACTGAATTAACAATAATTTCCAACATAAGAATCCAACTCAGTATTTTTTAATCCAATAACAACAAGGTTTGAAACAATTAAAAAGAATGTCCGTAAGGGTTACACTTCTTTAACACACTCAAGGAAGCTTGAGATGTTAATGGTGATGATCCTCACGGCTGTGATGATCGATGAAGGAGAACACAATTTGGAGAAGTCCTTATGTGCTCGCAATTGAAGATGGAATGGTGGAGTGTTTTAGCCTATTGCTCCTTGAATTTGGAGAAGAGAGCTCAGAGAAAAGATCCCTCAAAAAGGGGTTTCGGCTTTGTATATATAGAAGAGAAACTAGGGTTGCGGCTGTGTACATGTGGAAGGACAATTAAGGTGGTCGACTAGGCTTATTTAGAATGTAAATTAGGGTTGCAGTTGAGCTTAATTTGGAGAGAATTTTGGGTGGCCGGCTGGGCTTTAATTAGAAGAAAAATAATAGGTGGCCAGCTTGGGCAAAATTAGGAGAGAAATTAGGGTTTTGGGCTGTGCACAATGAGAAATAAAAATAAGTGGCCGGCTTGTGCAAAATTATGAGAGAAATTAGAGTTTTGGGCTTGCACAATTGGAAATAAAAATAGGGTTTTTGGCTGGGCTTATTTAGAAAGTAAATTAATGACATGGGTATGTCCAACCTAACATGGGCCTGCCTAACAAAAATCACATAATCTTTTGTTAACTAAGCAAGGTGCAAGGTCCAAGCCCAAAGTGGAAGAAGACTCAGATGCAACAGCCTACGGGGTTTCGACCCATCATAACAGGCCCAAATGATATCCTTTTTTAGACTTTCTTAGGTTCAAATTGAAGTTCAAGACGTCATCTTTCCAACCCAACAGTTTCAGCCCATTTGGAGATGCGTGCAAGAAGATATGACCATTTTAAGTCTCGTTATTGGGTCCTCCCAAAATTTCAAGGTGGAAATTCCCTATAAATAAATCAAAAAATAATAAATAAAGAAAGTTTCCAAAATGAGAAAATGAAAGGTATCAAAAAGGCAGGTTTCCAAATTAGGAAAGTTTCTTAAAATGATAAGACTATTTTCTTGATCCATTTAGATTTCCTAAAGTAACTAGGAAAACTCATTTTTTGCACCTTCTTTTACCATTCACACGTTCACAAGCTCTCTAAATACTAAGAATAGAAACTAAGCTCAAAATAACAAAGTTAAGAGAATTACAAAGCCAATTAGTGATATGATCCACGCCAAGAACTATAAAATTTATGGATCAAGAAGACTTCCAAGATCGTCTAGAAGCATATTTATGTGAGACCGCGACCCATTGCTTATACTGAAGCAAGAACCTTGGTATGAGGAAGACGTCACAATCAATTATGGAAGGATTGATTGATAAGTCGAAGATGAATACCACAGAAACTCTGATAAGTTCAGAAGTTCTAAAAGAACCAAATAGAATTTTCTCTCACAAGTATGAATCAAATCTGAATTGTCTTATTCCAAAAGGCCAATAACTATTAAAATACATAAGAGTTCGTAACCAATTTGAAAAAAGAAAAACTAAGAAATAGGAAATAAACCTAAATAGATTTCTGGTAGGAATAGGAAATAAACATAAATAGAATTCTGGTGATCTAAAATCCAAATAAGGAAAGTACCTAACTTGGCATGCAAGCCTTATAATTCAACAATTAATTTAATAAGGAAACAATAAAAAAAAAGGTAATAAATAAAATTGTAGTCTGCCATTTTCCTTGATGAGCCAACCAAAATGAGTAAGTCTCCAATTTTGGGGAACTAAGATTTTAATTCACCATATTGAGTTGTTGGATTATTCCAAAGCTTGAATTATGGAAACTCATCCTCGTGGATCACGTATAGCATCATCCTTGGGCCCCTAAAGATGGTTCTTAGCTAAAATGTGTTGAATCAGCCTATTGAGAGTTTCTTTGAACCTTTTAGCTCGAGCCTTTGTAATTGGTCCAATTGGAACTTGAATAGGAAGATGCCATTTGTTAGCCGTGTCCTCATCATTCCCCTCCTCTTGAAAAAGATTTGTCCTCAAATCATCACCTACATCAAAAGGTCTTAAATCATAAACATTGAAAGTGGTACTAATATTGTATTCACCTGGCAAACCTAATTTGTATGCCTTGTCATTGATGCGCTCAAGGACAGAAAACGACACATCTCTTTTAGGAAGTAGCTTTGAATGCCTTTGTGCGGGAAATCTTTCTTTCCTCATGTGTAACCAAACCCAATATCCGGGTTGAAAAATCAGCTGTCGGTGACCTTTGATAAATTGGAATGCCTTTTCTTGCTCTTTAATCACACAGATCTTTTCTTTATCAACCTGTATTCCTTGTGCACTCACAACAAAATCAAGAAACACAAGCTTATCGGTGCAAAAAGTGCACTTCTTCAAGTTAGCAAAATAACTTCTCTTTTTTAAGCACATCTAAAACTGATTTTAAATGCACAACATAATCATCTAAGTTAGTGCTATAAATGAGAATATCATCAAAATAAACAACAATGAATCTACCTATAAAAGCTCGCAAAACATGGTTCATTAATCTCATGAAGGTACTTGGTGCATTTGTCAATCGAAATGACATAACCAACCACTCATATAAACCATATTTCGTTTTAAAAGCAGTTTTCCATTCATAACCCTCTTTCATTCTTTTTTGATGATATACACTTTTAAAATCAGTGTTAGAGAATACACATGCACCATGTAGTTCATCTTGCATATCATCTAAACGAGGAATAAGATGTCGATACTTTACCGTTATATTGTTGACTGCTCGGTAATCAACGCACATTCTCCACGTACCATCACTTTTAGGAATCAAAATCACCGGAACAGCGCACAGGCTCATGCTTTCTCTTACATACCCTGTTTCCATCAATTCAGTAACCTGCCTTTATAACTCATTTGTCTCATCAAGATTGCTTCGATAGGCTTGTCGGTTTGGAATTGTAGCACCGGGCATGAAATCAATTTGATATTCAATTCCTCGAATAGGAGATAACCCATATTGAATCTCCTTGGGAAAGATATCATCAAACTCTTATAAAAGAGAAACAATAGAACTAGGCAAAGATGAGTCAAATTGGTTAGTGTTTAACGCGTTTTTGTACAAAAGTACAATCATTAGCTGATTTAAAGCCATCGTTCTTTTTATTTCACTCGTTCTTACCTAGAAATTTGTTTTTTCTCTTAATGGCTGAACCAACCCTCTTATTTTCTCTCTTAATTTTTCGGCCTCTCTCATTTTCTCTTTCTGATTTTCATTCGTTCTCTTTCGTTTGCTCACTATCTTTTTGTAACCTCACTTAATCTTCATAAATCTGCTTTGGTGTCAAAGGAACTAGAGTGGTTGTTTTTTGATTTCTTACAAACGAATATTTGTTGGTGAAACCATCATGCTTAACATGCCGATCGAATTGCCACGGTCAGCCTAGTAACAAGTGTCCAGCTTGCATTGGAACTGCATCACACAAAACTTTATCTTCATATTTTCCAATCCGGAAGAAAAACTAACACTTGTTTGTTCACTCTCACTTCACCACTATCATTGAACCATTGCAACTTGTAAGGCTGATGATGTTTAATTGTTGGCAGCCTTAATTTCTCAACCATTGTAGTGCTAGCAATGTTAGTATAGCTACCTCCATCAATAATCACACTACATACATTGTTTTGCACGTGGCATCTAGTATGAAAGATGTTTTCCTGCTGCACTTCGTCATCTTCTTTGATTTGTACACTTAGAGCTCTCCTTGCAACCAACAATTCTCCTTAGGCAGCGTATTCCTCATCACTTGCATCCTCCAATGATGGCATAGATTTTGTATCTTCTTCGCCCTCGATTTCAACTTCACTATTATCTCGCAATACCATAACTCTTTTGTTTGGACATTGGCTTGCTATGTGACCCCTGCCTTGGCATTTAAAACACTTAATATCATGATTTCTAGTGGTGGAAGAGTCAGTTTTATCTTGATTTCCATGGCTGATACTTTCTTGTTTTTGCTCGGTTTTTGGGCTTAGCCGTGGCTTGCTTCACAAAATGCGGCCTCCAAGATGAACCCGAGTTAGGGTTTTGCCATGTATTTTTGCCCCTCCTCTTGAGTTAGTTCTCAATTTTGACAACCATGTGCACCATATCTTCAAACTCCACATAATGATGCAACTCCACCGAATTAGCAATTTCTATGTTCAAACCAGCCAAGAACCTAGCCATAGTAGCCTCTTGGTCCTCCTCTACATTTGTTCGAATCATAACTACTTTCATCTCTTTATAATAATCCTCTACACTCCGACTACCTTGTGTAAGACTTTGCAATTTTTGGTACAACTCACGGTAGTAATGGCTTAGAATAAACTGTTTCCTCATCATGGTTTTCATCTCCTCCAAAGTCTCTATTGGACGCTATCTATTTCTCCTTCTGTTTAACACTAGTTGATCTCACCAAACAATCGCATAGTCAAAAAATTCAATGGCCGCAAGTTTAACTGATGCGAACCTCATCGACATGCTTTGAGACCCGACAAACAATATTGGAATACTTACCCAGAAATCGTCTAGAAAACAGATTTTATGTGACACCGCGACCCGTTGCTTGTATGGAAGCAAGAACCTTGGTATAATGAAGACGCCACAATCAATTGTGGAAGGATTGATTGATAAGTCAGAGCTGAACGCCACAAGGAAGAACCCTTGATAAGTTCAAAAGTTCTTTGAAGAACCAATAGAGGAAGCAAACCTCAAGTATTTTCTGAATTCTATTATGCTTTCAACTTACAATACACAAGTATTTATAGAGCTTAGAACAACCCTCTAAGCTTAGGACAAGCAAGAAAACAGCATAAAACATGTAAGGAGACAATCCATAAAACATGAAAGAAAACAGTCCCTAAAACATGCAAGGAATCAAGGAATTGGCCAAAAGTAAAAAGAGGAACACAATTTCGGATTTTCAGGAGCACCCAATGACCAGAATTCAAATGGCCATATCTTCTTGC
>CM043699.1:93598137-93608137 GCA_023935145.1 Bretschneidera sinensis
TCCTCCATTCTTTCTTTGAAATTATAAAGAAATGTGAGAAATAACCACACTGCCTCACGTGTTTACACTCAAATTATGTCACTCACACTCGTGTTTAACTCTTAAATTGGCTTTTTTTTTATATTATTCTCACACTCTCTTGCCTTTTTCCACTCGTAGCTTCCCCTTTTCAGTTCTTTATTAAACTAATAAACTGGATCAAGAAATTCAACTTGTAGTATTTAAACTAATACCGACGGTAAGAAAATATTATAAAAACAACAAATCAAAGGAAAAAATATATTGCACTTTTTTTTTCTTTTTTTTTTCTTTTCCACGTCTTTTTTTCACACTTTTTTCACGTTTTTTTTTCACGTTTTTTTTTCACGTTTTTTTTTCACGTTTTTTTTTACACGTTTTCTTTTTCTCACTGGTTGCACAAATAAAAAAAAATAAGAACAAGTAAAAAAAAAATGAACAGAAACGAAACAAGATAAGATGATAACAAGAAATGAAAGATAAAATGATAGTAAATCTGTTTTTTTTTTTAGAAGTGGGCTCTGATACCAAATGATGCGAACCTCATCGACATGCTTTGAGACCCGACAAACAATATTGGAATACTTATCCAGAAATCGTCTAGAAAACAGATTTTATGTGACACCGCGACCTGTTGCTTGTATGGAAGCAAGAACCTTGGTATAATGAAGACGCCACAATCAATTGTGGAAGGATTGATTGATAAGTCGGAGCTGAACGCCACAAGGAAGAACCCTTGATAAGTTCATAAGTTCTTTGAAGAACCAATAGAGGAAGCAAACCTCAAGTATTTTCTGAATTCTATTATCCTTTCAACTTACAACACACAAGTATTTATAGAGCTTAGAACAACCCTCCAAGCTTAGGACAAGCAAGAAAACAGCATAAAACATGTAAGGAGACAATTCGTAAAACATGAAAGGAAACAATCCCTAAAACATGCAAGGAATCAAGGAATTGGCCAAAAGTAAAAAGAGGAACACAATTTCGGATTTTCAGGAGCACCCAATGACCAGAATTCAAATGGCCATATCTTCTTGCACACATCTCCAAATGGGCTGAAACTTGTTTGGTTGGAAAGATGACGATTTGATCTTCAATTTGGACTTAAGAAAGTCTTAAAAAGGATGTCGTTTGGGCCTGTTATGATGAGCCTAAATTCAGTAGGCTGTTGCATCCGAATCTTCTTTCACTTTGGGCTTGGACCTTGCACCTTAATTAGTTGACAAGAGACTAGGTGATTATTATTGGGCAGGCCCTTGTTATGTTGGACATACCCATGTCACTATCAATAGCTTGGATTAAACTTATTATGCTTTCATCTCCTGTTGGGCCAAGCTTGGAATGCCCCATTTTAGGTTCAGCCCAAATCTCTTGAATCAGCCCATTAAGTGCTTCTTTGACTTTCTTGGATCTTGATCTAGTAATTGGCCCAACTGGAATATGCAATGGATCCTTTAATAGTGCTTGTTGATTCTCATCATTAACCTTTTTAAGCTCGGAATAATTATAACAATCAAATACTAATTCTATTTTCTTCTCCCACTTAAGATAAGCTTCGTGATCGTTTTTGCCTTGAAACGATGAAATGATGAGAATCAACAAGCACTATTAAAGGATCCATTGCATATTTCAGTTGGGCCAATTACTAGATCAAGATCCAAGAAAGTCAAAGAAGCACTTAATGGGCTGATTCAAGAGATTTGGGCTGAATCTAAAATGGGGCATTCCAAGCTTGGCCCAATAGGAGATGAAAGCATAATAAGTTTAATCCAAGCTATTGATAGTGACATGGATATGTCCAACATAACAAGGGCCTGCCCAATAATAATCACCTAGTCTCTTGTCAACTAATTAAGGTGTAAGGTCCAAGTCCAAAGTGAAAGAAGATTCGGATGCAACAGCCTACTGGATTAGGCTCATCATAACAGGCCCAAACGACATCCTTTTTAAGACTTTCTTAAGTCCAAATTGAAGATCAAATCGTCATCTTTCCAACCAAACAAGTTTCAGCCCATTTGGAGATGTGTACAAGAAGATATGGCCATTTGAATTCTGGTCATTGGGTGCTCCTGAAAATCCGAAATTGTGTTCCTCTTTTTACTTTTGGCCAATTCCTTGATTCCTTGCATGTTTTAGGGATTGTTTCCTTTCATGTTTTATGGATTGTCTCCTTACATGTTTTATGCTGTTTTCTTGCTTGTCCTAAGCTTGGAGGGTTGTTCTAAGCTCTATAAATACTTGTGTGTTGTAAGTTGAAAGGATAATAGAATTCAGAAAATACTTGAGGTTTGCTTCCTCTATTGGTTCTTCAAAGAACTTATGAACTTATCAAGGGTTCTTCCTTGTGGCGTTCAGCTCCGACTTATCAATCAATCCTTCCACAATTGATTGTGGCGTCTTCATTATACCAAGGTTCTTGCTTCCATACAAGCAACAGGTCGCGGTGTCACATAAAATCTGTTTTCTAGACGATTTCTGGATAAGTATTCCAATATTGTTTGTCGGGTCTCAAAGCATGTCGATGAGGTTCGCATCATTTGGTATCAGAGCCCGCTTCTAAAAAAACAGATTTTCTATCCTTTTATCTTTCATTTCTTGTTATCATCTTATCTTGTTCCGTTTCTGTTCATTTTTTTTACTTGTTCTTATTTTTTTTTTATTTGTGCAGCCAGTGAGAAAAAAAAAGGTGAAAAAAAGGTGAAAAAAATGTGAAAAAAAAACATGAAAAAAAAGTGTGAAAAAAAAAACGTGGAAAAAAAAAGGGCAATATAAATTTTCCTTTGATTTGTTTTTTTGATAATACTTTCTTACCGTCGGTATTAGTTTAAATACTACAAGTTGAATTTCTTGATCCAGTTTATTAGTTTAATAAAGAATTGAAAAGGGGAAGCTACGAGTGGAAAAAGGCAAGAGAGTGTGAGAATAATATTAAAAAAAAGCCAATTTAAGAGTGAAACACGAGTGTGAGTGACATAATTTGAGTGTCAACACGTGAGGCAATGTGGTGGGGAATTATTTCTAACATTTCTTTATAGTTTCAAAGAAAGAATGGAGGAGTCGTCCTTCATGTTACAGGCTATGCAACAACAATTTGAACGCATGAACGTGATGTTCAATGAGATTCGGGATCGGATGGATAGGCAAGATGCTGTTGTTGCTACTTGGCGCGAGGGGCGTCCCCAAAGAGTCCCAAATGCTAGAAGGCAAGAACGGTCTGCGCCCGTGGATGATGCTGATGGTGAACATGAGGATGAGTTCAAAGATGAAGAGGATCACACTTCTTTTAACGGTGAGGGCAGGTTCGTGCCAAGACGAAAAAGGCATGGTGGAGGTTTCCAAAGAGATCCGAGATGGCAAGATGGGACTGATGGAAACCTAGGAAACATTAAAATAAAGATTCCGTCGTTCCAAGGGAAAAACGATCCTGAAGCATACTTGGATTGGGAGAAGAAGGTTGAGTTGATTTTTGAGTGCCACAACTACTCCGAGGAGAAAAAGGTAAAACTTGCTGCCATTGAGTTTACTGACTATGCTATTATATGGTGGGATCAACTTGTGCTGAACAGAAGGAAAACCCATGAGAGGCCTATTGAGACGTGGGATGAAATGAAGGCCATCATGAGGAGGCGGTTTGTCCCTAGTCACTACTATAGGGACTTGTATCAAACATTACAAGGTCTTCTTCAAGGCTATAGGAGCGTAGATGACTACTACAAAGAGATGGAGATTGCCATGATTCGGGCTAATGTAGAGGAGGATAGAGAAGCTACCATGGCAAAGTTTTTGAATGGGCTGAACCGAGACATTGCCAATGTGGTGGAGTTGCAACACTACGTGGAGTTGGAGGACATGCTACACATGGCAATAAAGGTGGAACGACAACTGAAAAGGAAAGGAACTCGGTCCTTCCAACATTCGGATTCCTCTACCTCGTGGAGGTCGAATTGGATGAAAGACGAAGGTGCTGTTTTAAAGTCCAACACCGAACCACCAAAAAGGAGAGATGAAGTTCCCAGTGTCCACAAAGGTAAAACTGAATCTCAAGCTCGTAATCGTGATATTAAGTGTTTTCGTTGTTTGGGAGTAGGTCACATAGCTTCCCAATGCCCAAATAAGAGAGCCATGATCGCAAGTGTTGATGGAGCGGTGGAAACCGGCAGCGAGAGCGATGATGACCAAATACCACCGCTTGAGGACGCTTGTGACGATAATGTGGAGTATCCGGTAGATGGAGAGTCACTTGTGGTTTTGCGTACTTTAATTGCCCAAGTCAAAGTAGATGATATGTGATAGGAACACTTTGTGTTACGTTTTTAATGCCTTTCCTACCCTATTTGGCTTTGCAATTCTCTTAACTTTGTTATTTTGAGCTTAGTTTCTTTTCTTAGTATTTAGAAAGCTTGTGAACGTGGGAATGGTAAAATAAGGCGCTAAAATGAGTTTTCCTAGTTACTTTAGGAAATCTAAGTGGATTAAGAAAATAGTCTTATCATTCTAAGAAACTTTTCTAATTATGGAAACTTTCCTTATCTATTATTTGCTGATTTCTTTGTAGGGTTCCACCTTGGAATTATTTGGATGATGTGTCAAAACACAAGAGAATATTGGAGTCCATTAGTGACATGGGTATGTCCAACCTAACATGGGCTTGCCCAACAAAAAAATCACATAATCTCTTGTCAACTAAGCAAGGTGCAAGGTCCAAGCCCAAAGTGGAGGAACATTCAGATGCAACAGCCTACTGGATTTTGGCCCATCATAACAGGCCCAAACAATATCATTTTTGAGACTTTCTTAGGTCCAAATTGAAGTTCAAGACGTCTTCTTTCCAGCCCAACAAGTTTCAGCTCATTTGAAGATATGTGGAAGAAGATATGACCGTTTGAATTCTACTAGTTGGGTCCTCCTGAAATTTCGGGATTGTATTCCTTTTTCTTACTTTTGGCCATTCCTTGATTCTTTGCATGTTTTAGGGATTGTTTCCTTGCATGTTTTAGGGATTGTTTCCTTGCATGTTTCATGGCTTGTTTTTAGCATTGTTTTCTTGCTTTTCCTAAGCTTAGAGGGTTGTTCTAAGCTCTATAAATAGGGTGTTTGTAAGCTGAAAGAGATCATCTTTTCTCTTGGAACCATCTCTACTCAAAATTCAAGAAGCAAAAGGCTGAAACACTCCACCATTCCTTCTCCAATTGTGAGCACATTAGGACTTTTCCAAAATGTGTTCTCCTTCATCTATCATCATAGCCGTGAGGTTCATCACCATTAACATCTCAAGCTTCCTTGAGTGTGTTCAAGAAGTGTACCCCTTACGGCTATTCTTTTTAATTGTTTCAGCCTTGGATTCTTATGTTAGATATTATTATTAATTCAATGAGTTGGTTAATTTTCAGATTTATTCTTTAATGTTTTTGAATTGTTCATGATATGTAGACATATTAATTCATTACATATGTTGAATTTTCAGTTCTGTTATATTGAAAACTTTGATATTGCAAATCATTGAAGCCATAATCGCACTTTCGATCACCTAATTGATCTGGAGTACGATTTAAAGTGGTAAAAGCTATGAACAATAGCCAATGTTCTGGAAATTGCATGTTCTTTATCCATGGACTTTTTCATAGGAATAAGGAACATGTTATTGAATCATAATTCCTTTTGATCTTAATGATTTGTTTAAGTAATTGTAAGGATGCGCTGAGTATTAACTTGATTGCTTAAACAAAATAACTAGCTGATGGACTTTTCCTAAGCTTAGTGATTATCTAAGAAGGAATTTATAAAGTGCATGATCTCTTTAGGCTTGCACTTTGATTCAATTCTGATATGTGATTGAGGCACGAATTCGTTGTCTACATTGAAACAATTTGATTAGTCATTTAACAAACTTGATTTTCTGAATTGTGAGAGAAAATGATCAATTGTAAATAATTGTTCTTTAATTTCCTTAGTAAAATTAGTAAAAAGAAAAATCAGATCATGAAAACCCCCTAATCTTATGTAATGTTAATAGATGTAGATTTATATTTGTTTATAAACTGCTAATTAAACCAATCAAATCATTTATTATTATTTTTATGACTCTTTAGTATAGAGTACCCGCAATCCCCGGCCAATAACGATACCCTACTAATCACTTTACTACAATCTTCTGCAGGGTTTGTTGATGACCGAAATAAACGGTCTATCAATATGGCGCCGTTGCCGGGGATTGCAAAATCTCTATATTTTAGTGTCATTTAACTTGTTAATATTCTTCTTAGCATATAATATAACTTGTGTTTTACTTGATTGCAATTTTAGCATGTGACTTCCTTAAAACCATTTGTAACATTTGTAAGGGAAGCTATTATTATTTGTATTTCAAACTTTAACTTATATATTGATTCCTTTGCTTTTGTTATTTAGGTCGATGAATGTCAGCAGTTAGTAGAAAGACTCAAGAACTTAGAAAACGTTTGGCTTTACTAAAAGAAGTTGCACTTTCTACAAATCAACCTTACCAAGAAGGGAGGCTAGAGTCGGAGGAGTCAGATAATTTTTCACATCACTTGTCAGACGAGGAAGAATACATACCTGACTTAGAAGACGCAAGTAAGGAAGACGAAGTACCAATGGCTGAAACTATTAGGCAAATGTCTTCTTCAACTGATGGGGGAGCTGCACCAACTTGTATTACTTATCCAGAACCCGCAGTTGGCAAGATAGCTGAGTTCGAACTGAAGAGTGGGTTCTTGCACCATTTGCCCAAATTCCATGGGCTTACTAACGAAGATCCTCACAAACATCTCAAGGAGTTCCAGTTTGTGTGTTCAAGTATGTGCCCACAAAATGCGGATCTCAACGTTCTGAAGCTGAAGTCATTCCCTTTTTCACTTGAAGATAGGGCAAAGACTTGGTTGTTTGATCTACCCTCGGGTTACATCAACACATGGGAGAAGCTGATGACTGAGTTTCTGACTAAGTACTTCCCTGCCTCAAGGATTACTGTCTTGAGGAAGCAGATAACTGGAATTGAGCAAAGGAAGGATGAGGCGTTCTATGCCTACTACGAGAGATTCAAGAGCTTAATTGCATCATGTCCTTCACATGGGATGAAAGAAGGGAATCTTCTCACTTACTTTTATGAGGGACTTCTCCCCCTCGAACGTCAATTGTTAGATGCTGCTGCCGGAGGTTCTTTTGTCGATAAGACACCTGATGTTGCTAAGGAGTTACTCGCCCAACGTGCTCTTAATTATCAACAATACGAGGGAGTGTTAAACTCTACTCATGGGGTGAATGAGGTATCTTCTAACTCTGCTCTTGAGGAAAAAGTTAATAAAATGTCTACTCTTCTTTCTCAGGTACTGAACGTGAATGGAGCACAAGTACAACAAGTTGCTCAAATTTGTGGTGTGTGTTGTACTCAAGGGCATCCAACTGACCAATGTCCCCAACTGATCAACAATGGAGGATGGGAGTCTCTTAACGCTGTTGGGTTTCAAGGTAATCAAGGTGGACAAAGGTACAACCCTTTCTCTAACACATATAACCCTGGGCTTAGAGATCACCCCAATTTTCGTTGGGCCAACAATGATAATGTTCAGAACCCTCAAGGTCAAGGGCAAGTGTTTCCACGCCCTCAAGGTTTGTTTATGAGGCCTCAGGTACCTCAAAACTTTATCCCTAATCCTATTGTACCTACAAATTCTGTTGCTTCTAATTATGATGAAATTTTAAAGTCCCTTGCTCAAGGGCAACAGAATTTAACTACTGCTACTCAAGCTCTTGTTACAGGTCAACAGGCTCACACTAAGGATATTGCAGAGCTGAAGAAGCAATTGGGACAAGTGGTGGACTTCATGGGGAAGATAACGGAGAGTGGAAAATTGCCTAGCAACACTGTTCCCAACCCAATTATCGAGCAAGCTAAAGTTGTTACCACAAGGAGTGGCAAGACCATTGTGGATGTTCTTAAAACTCAGAAGAAAGCCAAAGTGACCCACCATGAGGAAGAGGATGTTGTGAGCACCAAGAACGAAATACAGAAAGATCCCACCACCACAATGGCGGAAATGATTGGTCCTCCATCATCTAAGAATGCTTTAAAACCTCAAGGTAATGAACAAAACCTTAAACACTCTTTTGATTCTAATCCTTTTGCTCGTGTACCTTTTCCTAGTAGGTTTGCCAAAACCAAGAAGGATGAATCTGATCAGGCCATCTTGGAGATTTTTAAGAAGGTACAAGTCAACATGCCTTTGATTGAGTGCTTGAAGCAAGTGCCAAGATATGCCAAGTTTCTGAAGGAGCTTTGCACTACAAGGAGGCAGACTCGTGAGAAGGAGGTGGTGAAGTTGAATGAGACAGTCTCTGCTGTCATCCAAAGGAAATTGCCACCAAAGCTTAAGGATCCAGGGAGTTTTTCTGTTCCTTGTGTGATTGGTACCAACAAATTTGATAATGTCATGCTAGACTTAGGAGCTTCAATTAATGTGATGCCTTATAGTCTTTATGCTTCTTTAGAGCTAGGTGCACTTAAAAGTGATAATGTTGTTATCCAATTGGCTGATCGATCTAATAAGTATCCTAAAGGATACGTTGAAGATGTTCTTGTGCAAGTAAATCAACTCATTTTTCCTGCAGACTTCTATATCATTGATATGGAAGATTCGCCCCTAAATTCTACTCCGTTGCTTTTAGGGCGCCCATTCATGAGGACCGCAAGAACAAAGATCGATGTTTATGAGGGAACTCTAACCATGGAATTTGATAATGAAGTTATACGCTTTAACATCTTTGAAGCCATGAGGTATCCATTGACTGACATTAAACCCTGTTTTTCTATTGATGATATTAACTCACTTGCGCAGAGATTTTTGGAAGCAATGGAAGAGGATGAGTTGAAAGTAACACTCTCTCAAGGAGTTGGTTATACTGATGATGAGAATCAACAAGCACTATTAAAGGATCCATTGCATATTCCAGTTGGGCCAATTACTAGATCAAGATCCAAGAAAGTCAAAGAAGCACTTAATGGGCTGATTCAAGAGATTTGGGCTGAATCTAAAATGGGGCATTCCAAGCTTGGCCCAACAGGAGATGAAAGCATAATAAGTTTAATCCAAGCTATTGATAGTGACATGGGTATGTCCAACATAACAAGGGCCTGCCCAATAATAATCACCTAGTCTCTTGTCAACTAATTAAGGTGCAAGGTCCAAGCCCAAAGTGAAAGAAGATTCGGATGCAACAGCCTACTGAATTTAGGCTCATCATAACAGGCCCAAACGACATCCTTTTTAAGACTTTCTTAAGTCCAAATTGAAGATCAAATCGTCATCGTTCCAACCAAACAAGTTTCAGCCCATTTGGAGATTTGTGCAAGAAGATATGGCCATTTGAATTCTGGTCATTGGGTGCTCCTGAAAATCCGAAATTGTGTTCCTCTTTTTACTTTTGGCCAATTCCTTGATTCCTTGCATGTTTTAGGGACTGTTTTCTTTCATGTTTTATGGATTGTCTCCTTACATGTTTTATGCTGTTTTCTTGCTTGTCCTAAGCTTAGAGGGTTGTTCTAAGCTCTATAAATACTTGTGTGTTGTAAGTTGAAAGCATAATAGAATTCAGAAAATACTTGAGGTTTGCTTCCTCTATTGGTTCTTCAAAGAACTTATGAACTTATCAAGGGTTCTTCCTTGTGGCGTTCAGCTCCGACTTATCAATCAATCCTTCCACAATTGATTGTGGCGTCTTCATTATACCAAGGTTCTTGCTTCCATACAAGCAACGGGTCGCGGTGTCACATAAAATCTGTTTTCTAGACGATTTCTGGGTAAGTATTCCAATACTGTTTGTCGGGTCTCAAAGCATGTCGATGAGGTTCGCATCATTTGGTATCAGAGCCCACTTCTAAAAAAAAAAACAGATTTACTATCATTTTATCTTTCATTTCTTGTTATCATCTTATCTTGTTTCGTTTCTGTTCATTTTTTTT
>CM043699.1:93615637-93625637 GCA_023935145.1 Bretschneidera sinensis
GCTTTGAAGTATCTGATGACAAAGAAGGAGGCCAAACCGAGACTGATTAGATGGGTGCTTTTGCTTCAAGAATTTGATTTGGAGATCAAGGACAAGAAGGGGAGTGAAAACTTGGTAGCTGACCATTTGAGCAGACTTGTTCATGAGGAGGACGTCCTACCCCTGCAAGAATCATTCCCAGATGAGCAGCTCTTTGGGATTGAGGTAAGTGAGCCTTGGTATGCTGATATTGTGAATTATTTAGTTACTAGGCAATTTCCTGACACTTTACCTCGTTCTAATAAAGAAAAACTTAAGCATATGGCTAGGCATTACATATGGGATGAACCTTATTTGTGGAAACATTGTAGTGATCAAATCATTAGGAGGTGTGTCCCTGAATCTGAGCATAAATCGATACTTGCCTTTTGTCATTCTGAGTCTTGTGGTGGACACTTTGGTGCTCGTAGGACAGCCCGTAAGGTATTAGATTGTGGTTTTTTCTGGCCTTCTATTTTTAAGGATGCATACTTGTATTGCATGACTTGTGACAGGTGCCAGAGGACAGGTAATTTAGGCTCTAGGGATCAGATGCCCATGGCCCATATTATAACTGTTGAGATTTTCGATGTTTGGGGCGTTGATTTCATGGGGCCGTTTCCTTCATCTAACGGGTTTCTTTACATTCTTTTGGCTGTTGATTATGTGTCTAAGTGGGTGGAGGCTAAAGCCACCAGAACTAATGACTCTAAAGTTGTTGTAGATTTCTTGAGATCTAACATATTTGCTAGGTTTGGAATGCCTCGTGTGATTATTAGTGATGGTGGATTACACTTCTGCAACCGTACAATTGAGGCCCTGCTCAAGAAGTACAAAGTGACTCATAAGGTGGCAACACCTTATCATCCTCAGACGAGTGGACAAGCAGAGGTCTCAAATCGTGAGATTAAGGGAATTTTGGAGAAGACTGTGGGCCCTACACGAAAGGATTGGAGCAAAAGACTTGATGATGCACTTTGGGCTTATAGGACAGCTTATAAGACGCCAATTGGGATGTCTCCATTCAGACTTGTCTATGGTAAAGCGTGTCACTTACCAGTTGAGCTTGAGCATAGGGCATGGTGGGCTGTTAAGTCTTTCAACATGGACATTGATGAGGCTGGTTTACATAGAAAACTCCAACTGAATGAACTTGAGGAAATCAGAAACGAGGCATATGATAGTGCATGGATCTACAAGGAGAAAACTAGAGCTTTTCATGATAAGATGATCCGTGGCAAGGCCTTTGTTGTGGGCCAAAAAGTTCTTCTCTTCCATTCTAGACTTAAACTTTTTCCTGGTAAGTTACGTTCTAGATGGGTGGGTCCATTCATTGTCACTAATATTTTTCCTCATGGTGCTATGCAGATAAAAAGTGACAAAACTGGAAATGAATTCAAGGTGAATGGTCATCGCTTGAAACCTTACTATGAGGCTTTTGAGGAGCACACTGTGGAGGATGTACCCCTCCTAGAGGTGCCACTCACAAAGGACTAAAAACGAGGTACAAAGTCTAGGCTGAAAGACTGTAAACATTGAAGCGCTGCTTGGGAGGCAACCCAATTCAACCGAAGCTGTGGAGGAGTCATTAACACAGATTTGCATTCTCTTTCTCTCTTCCATTTACGTTGGTTGATCTTTATATGTTATTTGTTTTGTGTGATTTTCGTAAATACCTTACCCATGTTTATATTCTATATTACATGCTTATTTTGATATACATTGAGGACAATGTACGATTTAAGTGTGGGAGAGGGATTTACATCTTTTTGAGTCATATCATTGCTTTTTAGGTTTTAGGACCTCTTCCAACTCAATGATGAAACTGATTCTTAATGGTTTTTAAAGAGTTTGAGCATACTTTTAAAGATAAAACAAGAAATGGAGTTAATTTGCTTATATTATAGTCATACTTGGAAATTGAAATTTTGATGCACATTAGCCTTGATTTGAGTAATCTGTTGCCTTAGAGTGAAGCATGGAGACATATTGAATGATACTTGCATAATCCCACAATATTTGTGAGTTTTTTTTAGCCTTATAATTGATTCATTATGCATATCAATTCAAATTCTCTTCTGAGTGCATCTTGTGAATATAATGTTTTCTAGAACTTGCTTTTAAACCACTTGAGACGATCGTACATGTTCAGATTTGGAGAAGACGGAGGCAAATTAGGATTTTACCACCATGACTAAATAGCCTTTAACCTTATCATGATTTGACCCCTAGATACCATTTTGAGCCTGAATTAGCTTATTTTCTTCATTAACCCACATTCATTTACCCTTACGAACTTAAACACTTTACCTACCCTTTTTCCTTAGAACTAGGGAGCTTGGATCTTGTATAATTGATTTGTAATGTGGAGATGGTGGAAAAGCATAAGTGTGGGGGAATTTCATATGGTTCTAAGGTGGTGGTTTCGGGAAAAAAAAAAAAAAAAAAAAAAAAAAAAAAAGAAGATAAAAGGAGTAATAGGAAAAAAAAATTGTTGTGTTTCAAAAAAATACAAGTTCTGAAGAATTGGGAGAATTATGAGTCTTTAAAGCAAGTTGAAAGCCAAAGTAATTAAATCCACCCTGTTGTGATGGAAACGTGGTACTTAATAATGATGATCTATTTATGACGTTATTGAATGCTTTCTAGTTCTAAGGAAATTTTGTGACATCCGTTCTCTTCTTTCTTATGAAACCTTGACCCTTTAGCCCCATTACAACCCTTTCAAAGACCTCCTGATCCTTTGATGTTCTGTTTTTGATGTGGAGAGTGGGTGCACAAGCAAGCCTATGGTTTAAACTGTTTTCACAAGTGATTGAGTAATTAGTATAGCTAGCACCACATTTAAATGAGTGAAAACCAGAGTGATGCATTGTGAGAAGTAAAATTTGATACTATTTGTGCATTAACTCAAGGGTGGCATATTACACTTACTCTTGGCTGATTATTCACACACACACACACTCAAAGTACGAATGTTATATAATCTTATTAACTCCATAGCTTGTTTATTTGAGGTAAACTTGTGCTCTCCGTACTTTATTATGCCATATTACCTAAGGGATCTCTGAGACGTAAGTTGGAAGGATTAGAGTCATTTAATTTGTGTTATGTCATTGTGGTGTCATTTAGTTTATGTTGTTTCTCTTGAGATTCTACTAGGTTACATACTGTTGTTTTGCTAAGGGACTAGCCAAAGCTAAGTGTGGGGGAATTTGATAGGAACACTTTGTGTTACGTTTTTAATGCCTTTCCTACCCTATTTGGCTTTGCAATTCTCTTAACTTTGTTATTTTGAGCTTAGTTTCTTTTCTTAGTATTTAGAAAGCTTGTGAACGTGGGAATGGTAAAATAAGGCGCTAAAATGAGTTTTCCTAGTTACTTTAGGAAATCTAAGTGGATTAAGAAAATAGTCTTATCATTCTAAGAAACTTTTCTAATTATGGAAACTTTCCTTATCTATTATTTGCTGATTTCTTTGTAGGGTTCCACCTTGGAATTATTTGGATGATGTGTCAAAACACAAGAGAATATTGGAGTCCATTAGTGACATGGGTATGTCCAACCTAACATGGGCTTGCCCAACAAAAAAATCACATAATCTCTTGTCAACTAAGCAAGGTGCAAGGTCCAAGCCCAAAGTGGAGGAACATTCAGATGCAACAGCCTACTGGATTTTGGCCCATCATAACAGGCCCAAACAATATCATTTTTGAGACTTTCTTAGGTCCAAATTGAAGTTCAAGACGTCTTCTTTCCAGCCCAACAAGTTTCAGCTCATTTGGAGATGTGTGGAAGAAGATATGACCGTTTGAATTCTACTAGTTGGGTCCTCCTGAAATTTCGGGATTGTATTCCTTTTTCTTACTTTTGGCCATTCCTTGATTTTTTGCATGTTTTAGGGATTGTTTCCTTGCATGTTTTAGGGATTGTTTCCTTGCATGTTTCATGGCTTGTTTTTAGCATTGTTTTCTTGCTTTTCCTAAGCTTAGAGGGTTGTTCTAAGCTCTATAAATAGGGTGTTTGTAAGCTGAAAGAGATCATCTTTTCTCTTGGAACCATCTCTACTCAAAATTCAAGAAGCAAAACGCTGAAACACTCCACCATTCCTTCTCCAATTGTGAGCACATTAGGACTTTTCCAAAATGTGTTCTCCTTCATCTATCATCATAGCCGTGAGGTTCATCACCATTAACATCTCAAGCTTCCTTGAGTGTGTTCAAGAAGTGTACCCCTTACGGCTATTCTTTTTAATTGTTTCAGCCTTGGATTCTTATGTTAGATATTATTATTAATTCAATGAGTTGGTTAATTTTCAGATTTATTCTTTAATGTTTTTGAATTGTTCATGATATGTAGACATATTAATTCATTACATATGTTGAATTTTCAGTTCTGTTATATTGAAAACTTTGATATTGCAAATCATTGAAGCCATAATCGCACTTTCGATCACCTAATTGATCTGGAGTACGATTTAAAGTGGTAAAAGCTATGAACAATAGCCAATGTTCTGGAAATTGCATGTTCTTTATCCATGGACTTTTTCATAGGAATAAGGAACATGTTATTGAATCATAATTCCTTTTGATCTTAATGATTTGTTTAAGTAATTGTAAGGATGCGCTGAGTATTAACTTGATTGCTTAAACAAAATAACTAGCTGATGGACTTTTCCTAAGCTTAGTGATTATCTAAGAAGGAATTTATAAAGTGCATGATCTCTTTAGGCTTGCACTTTGATTCAATTCTGATATGTGATTGAGGCACGAATTCGTTGTCTACATTGAAACAATTTGATTAGTCATTTAACAAACTTGATTTTCTGAATTGTGAGAGAAAATGATCAATTGTAAATAATTGTTCTTTAATTTCCTTAGTAAAATTAGTAAAAAGAAAAATCAGATCATGAAAACCCCATAATCTTATGTAATGTTAATAGATGTAGATTTATATTTGTTTATAAACTGCTAATTAAACCAATCAAATCATTTATTATTATTTTTATGACTCTTTAGTATAGAGTACCCGCAATCCCCGGCCAATAACGATACCCTACTAATCACTTTACTACAATCTTCTGCAGGGTTTGTTGATGACCGAAATAAACGGTCTATCAATATGGCGCCGTTGCCGGCGATTGCAAAATCTCTATATTTTAGTGTCATTTAACTTGTTAATATTCTTCTTAGCATATAATATAACTTGTGTTTTACTTGATTGCAATTTTAGCATGTGACTTCCTTAAAACCATTTGTAACATTTGTAAGGGAAGCTATTATTATTTGTATTTCAAACTTTAACTTATATATTGATTCCTTTGCTTTTGTTATTTAGGTCGATGAATGTCAGCAGTTAGTAGAAAGACTCAAGAACTTAGAAAACGTTTGGCTTTACTAAAAGAAGTTGCACTTTCTACAAATCAACCTTACCAAGAAGGGAGGCTAGAGTCGGAGGAGTCAGATAATTTTTCACATCACTTGTCAGACGAGGAAGAATACATACCTGACTTAGAAGACGCAAGTAAGGAAGACGAAGTACCAATGGCTGAAACTATTAGGCAAATGTCTTCTTCAACTGATGGGGGAGCTGCACCAACTTGTATTACTTATCCAGAACCCGCAGTTGGCAAGATAGCTGAGTTCGAACTGAAGAGTGGGTTCTTGCACCATTTGCCCAAATTCCATGGGCTTACTAACGAAGATCCTCACAAACATCTCAAGGAGTTCCAGTTTGTGTGTTCAAGTATGTGCCCACAAAATGCGGATCTCAACGTTCTGAAGCTGAAGTCATTCCCTTTTTCACTTGAAGATAGGGCAAAGACTTGGTTGTTTGATCTACCCTCGGGTTACATCAACACATGGGAGAAGCTGATGACTGAGTTTCTGACTAAGTACTTCCCTGCCTCAAGGATTACTGTCTTGAGGAAGCAGATAACTGGAATTGAGCAAAGGAAGGATGAGGCGTTCTATGCCTACTACGAGAGATTCAAGAGCTTAATTGCATCATGTCCTTCACATGGGATGAAAGAAGGGAATCTTCTCACTTACTTTTATGAGGGACTTCTCCCCCTCGAACGTCAATTGTTAGATGCTGCTGCCGGAGGTTCTTTTGTCGATAAGACACCTGATGTTGCTAAGGAGTTACTCGCCCAACGTGCTCTTAATTATCAACAATACGAGGGAGTGTTAAACTCTACTCATGGGGTGAATGAGGTATCTTCTAACTCTGCTCTTGAGGAAAAAGTTAATAAAATGTCTACTCTTCTTTCTCAGGTACTGAACGTGAATGGAGCACAAGTACAACAAGTTGCTCAAATTTGTGGTGTGTGTTGTACTCAAGGGCATCCAACTGACCAATGTCCCCAACTGATCAACAATGGAGGATGGGAGTCTCTTAACGCTGTTGGGTTTCAAGGTAATCAAGGTGGACAAAGGTACAACCCTTTCTCTAACACATATAACCCTGGGCTTAGAGATCACCCCAATTTTCGTTGGGCCAACAATGATAATGTTCAGAACCCTCAAGGTCAAGGGCAAGTGTTTCCACGCCCTCAAGGTTTGTTTATGAGGCCTCAGGTACCTCAAAACTTTATCCCTAATCCTATAGTACCTACAAATTCTGTTGCTTCTAATTATGATGAAATTTTAAAGTCCCTTGCTCAAGGGCAACAGAATTTAACTACTGCTACTCAAGCTCTTGTTACAGGTCAACAGGCTCACACTAAGGATATTGCAGAGCTGAAGAAGCAATTGGGACAAGTGGTGGACTTCATGGGGAAGATAACGGAGAGTGGAAAATTGCCTAGCAACACTGTTCCCAACCCAATTATCGAGCAAGCTAAAGTTGTTACCACAAGGAGTGGCAAGACCATTGTGGATGTTCTTAAAACTCAGAAGAAAGCCAAAGTGACCCACCATGAGGAAGAGGATGTTGTGAGCACCAAGAACGAAATACAGAAAGATCCCACCACCACAATGGCGGAAATGATTGGTCCTCCATCATCTAAGAATGCTTTAAAACCTCAAGGTAATGAACAAAACCTTAAACACTCTTTTGATTCTAATCCTTTTGCTCGTGTACCTTTTCCTAGTAGGTTTGCCAAAACCAAGAAGGATGAATCTGATCAGGCCATCTTGGAGATTTTTAAGAAGGTACAAGTCAACATGCCTTTGATTGAGTGCTTGAAGCAAGTGCCAAGATATGCCAAGTTTCTGAAGGAGCTTTGCACTACAAGGAGGCAGACTCGTGAGAAGGAGGTGGTGAAGTTGAATGAGACAGTCTCTGCTGTCATCCAAAGGAAATTGCCACCAAAGCTTAAGGATCCAGGGAGTTTTTCTGTTCCTTGTGTGATTGGTACCAACAAATTTGATAATGTCATGCTAGACTTAGGAGCTTCAATTAATGTGATGCCTTATAGTCTTTATGCTTCTTTAGAGCTAGGTGCACTTAAAAGTGATAATGTTGTTATCCAATTGGCTGATCGATCTAATAAGTATCCTAAAGGATACGTTGAAGATGTTCTTGTGCAAGTAAATCAACTCATTTTTCCTGCAGACTTCTATATCATTGATATGGAAGATTCGCCCCTAAATTCTACTCCGTTGCTTTTAGGGCGCCCATTCATGAGGACCGCAAGAACAAAGATCGATGTTTATGAGGGAACTCTAACCATGGAATTTGATAATGAAGTTATACGCTTTAACATCTTTGAAGCCATGAGGTATCCATTGACTGACATTAAACCCTGTTTTTCTATTGATGATATTAACTCACTTGCGCAGAGATTTTTGGAAGCAATGGAAGAGGATGAGTTGAAAGTAACACTCTCTCAAGGAGTTGGTTATACTGATGATGAGAATCAACAAGCACTATTAAAGGATCCATTGCATATTCCAGTTGGGCCAATTACTAGATCAAGATCCAAGAAAGTCAAAGAAGCACTTAATGGGCTGATTCAAGAGATTTGGGCTGAATCTAAAATGGGGCATTCCAAGCTTGGCCCAACAGGAGATGAAAGCATAATAAGTTTAATCCAAGCTATTGATAGTGACATGGGTATGTCCAACATAACAAGGGCCTGCCCAATAATAATCACCTAGTCTCTTGTCAACTAATTAAGGTGCAAGGTCCAAGCCCAAAGTGAAAGAAGATTCGGATGCAACAGCCTACTGAATTTAGGCTCATCATAACAGGCCCAAACGACATCCTTTTTAAGACTTTCTTAAGTTCAAATTGAAGATCAAATCGTCATCGTTCCAACCAAACAAGTTTCAGCCCATTTGGAGATTTGTGCAAGAAGATATGGCCATTTGAATTCTGGTCATTGGGTGCTCCTGAAAATCCGAAATTGTGTTCCTCTTTTTACTTTTGGCCAATTCCTTGATTCCTTGCATGTTTTAGGGACTGTTTTCTTTCATGTTTTATGGATTGTCTCCTTACATGTTTTATGCTGTTTTCTTGCTTGTCCTAAGCTTAGAGGGTTGTTCTAAGCTCTATAAATACTTGTGTGTTGTAAGTTGAAAGCATAATAGAATTCAGAAAATACTTGAGGTTTGCTTCCTCTATTGGTTCTTCAAAGAACTTTTGAACTTATCAAGGGTTCTTCCTTGTGGCGTTCAGCTCCGACTTATCAATCAATCCTTCCACAATTGATTGTGGCGTCTTCATTATACCAAGGTTCTTGCTTCCATACAAGCAACGGGTCGCGGTGTCACATAAAATCTGTTTTCTAGACGATTTCTGGGTAAGTATTCCAATACTGTTTGTCGGCTCAAAGCATGTCGATGAGGTTCGCATCATTTGGTATCAGAGCCCACTTCTAAAAAAAAAACAGATTTACTATCATTTTATCTTTCATTTCTTGTTATCATCTTATCTTGTTTCGTTTCTGTTCATTTTTTTTACTTGTTCTTATTTTTTTTATTTGTGCAACCAGTGAGAAAAAAAAAACGTGAAAAAAAAAACGTGAAAAAAAAAAACGTGAAAAAAAAACGTGAAAAAAAGTGTGAAAAAAAAGACGTGGAAAAGAAAAAAAAAAGAAAAAAAAAAGAGCAATATATTTTTTCCATTGATTTGTTGTTTTTATAATATTTTCTTACCGTCGATATTAGTTTAAATACTACAAGTTGAATTTCTTGATCCAGTTTATTAGTTTAATAAAGAACTGAAAAGGGGAAGCTACGAGTGGAAAAAGGCAAGAGAGTGTGAGAATAATATAAAAAAAAAAGCCAATTTAAGAGTTAAACACGAGTGTGAGTGACATAATTTGAGTGTAAACACGTGAGGCAGTGTGGTGAGGAATTATTTCTAACATTTCTTTATAATTTCAAAGAAAGAATGGAGGAGTCGTCCTTCATGTTACAGGCTATGCAACAACAATTTGAACGCATGAACGTGATGTTCAATGAGATTCGGGATCGGATGGATAGGCAAGATGCTGTTATTGCTACTTGGCGCGAGGGGCGTCCCCAAAGAGTCCCAAATGCTAGAAGGCAAGAACGGCCTGCGCCCGTGGATGATGCTGATGGTGAACATGAGGATGAGTTCAAAGATGAAGAGGATCACGCTTCTTTGAACGGTGAGGGCAGGTTCGTGCCAAGACGAGAAAGGCATGGTGGAGGTTTCCAAAGAGATCCGAGATGGCAAGATGGGACTGATGGAAACCTAGGAAACATTAAAATAAAGATGCCGTCGTTCCAAGGGAAAAACGATCCTGAAGCATACTTGGATTGGGAGAAGAAGGTTGAGTTGATTTTTGAGTGCCACAACTACTCCGAGGAGAAAAAGGTAAAACTCGCTGCCATTGAGTTTACTGACTATGCTATTATATGGTGGGATCAACTTGTGCTGAACAGAAGGAAAACCCATGAGAGGCCTATTGAGACGTGGGATGAAATGAAGGCCATCATGAGGAGGCGGTTTGTCCCTAGTCACTACTATAGGGACTTGTATCAGAAATTACAAGGTCTTTTTCAAGGCT
>CM043699.1:93630637-93681535 GCA_023935145.1 Bretschneidera sinensis
CTATTTCCACTAACAAAATTTTACCTTCAGTGATACAGGCCCCTACACTTGAGCTTAAGGTTTTGCCAGATCACTTGAAGTATGTCTTTTTGGGGGACAAGGAGACGCTGCCTGTTATTATATCCTCGAAGTTGGAGGAGGACCAAGAAAAGAAGCTTGTGGACGTTCTGAAGAAGTACAAGACCGCCATTGGTTGGACTTTGGCAGATATCAAGGGAATTAGCCCAACCATGTGCGTCCATAGGATCCTGTTGGAGGATGGTGCCAAACCCACCAGAGATGCCCAGAGACGACTACATCCACCTATGATGAAGGTTGTGCAAGATGAGGTAATTAAGTTACTTGATTGTGGCGTTATTTACCCTATTTCAGATAGCAAGTGGGTGTCTCCTGTTCAAGTTGTGCCAAAGAAGTCAGGAGTTACTGTGGTAAAGAATGAGGAGAATGAGCTTGTACCTCAAAGAGTGGTAACTGGTTATCGAGTTTGCATAGACTATAGGAAGCTCAATGCTTCAACAAGAAAGGACCATTTCCCTCTGCCCTTCATCGATCAGATGCTCGAGAGGTTAGCTGGTTATCCTTTTTATTGTTTTTTGGATGGATATAGTGGGTACAACCAGATCTGTATAGCGCAAGAGGACCAAGAGAAGACCACCTTCACTTGCCCTTTTGGCACTTATGCCTACAGACGTATGCCATTCGGATTGTGCAATGCACCAGGTACGTTTCAACGTTGTATGCTCTCCATTTTCTCTGAATACATCGAGAATATCATTGAGGTCTTTATGGATGATTTTAGTGTCTTTGGTAGAGATTTTGATGCATGCTTAGGAAATTTGGAACTTATTCTGAAACGTTGTGTTGAAACAAACTTGGTTCTAAATTGGGAAAAATGTCACTTCATGGTGACTCAAGGGATTGTTTTAGGACATATCATATCTGCTAGGGGGATTGAGGTTGATAAATCTAAGGTAGATCTTGTGCGTTACTTACCCTCTCCCACTTGTGTGAGAGAGGTTCGTTCATTTCTTGGTCATGCAGGATTTTACAGGAGGTTTATCAAGGATTTCTCCAATGTATCAAGGCCCTTGTGCCGTTTACTTCAGAAGGACACTCTTTTTGAGTTTGATGAGGAGTGCAAGAAAGCTTTTGAGAAGCTGAAGGAGTTATTGACTACTGCTCCCATCATGTCTCCACCTAATTGGTCCTTACCTTTTGAATTGATGTGTGACGCCTCAGATTACGCCGTTGGGGCTGTTTTGGGACAAAGAATGGACAAGAAGCCCTATGCCATCTACTATGCCTCTAGGACACTCAATGATGCTCAACTAAACTATTCCACAACTGAAAAAGAGCTCCTTGCTGTTGTTTTTGCCTTAGATAAATTTCGCTCTTATTTACTTCAAACTAAAGTTGTTGTTTATACTGATCATGCAGCTTTGAAGTATCTGATGACAAAGAAGGAGGCCAAACCGAGACTGATTAGATGGGTGCTTTTGCTTCAAGAATTTGATTTGGAGATCAAGGACAAGAAGGGGAGTGAAAACTTGGTAGCTGACCATTTGAGCAGACTTGTTCATGAGGAGGACGTCCTACCCCTGCAAGAATCATTCCCAGATGAGCAGCTCTTTGGGATTGAGGTAAGTGAGCCTTGGTATGCTGATATTGTGAATTATTTAGTTACTAGGCAATTTCCTGACACTTTACCTCGTTCTAATAAAGAAAAACTTAAGCATATGGCTAGGCATTACATATGGGATGAACCTTATTTGTGGAAACATTGTAGTGATCAAATCATTAGGAGGTGTGTCCCTGAATCTGAGCATAAATCGATACTTGCCTTTTGTCATTCTGAGTCTTGTGGTGGACACTTTGGTGCTCGTAGGACAGCCCGTAAGGTATTAGATTGTGGTTTTTTCTGGCCTTCTATTTTTAAGGATGCATACTTGTATTGCATGACTTGTGACAGGTGCCAGAGGACAGGTAATTTAGGCTCTAGGGATCAGATGCCCATGGCCCATATTATAACTGTTGAGATTTTCGATGTTTGGGGCGTTGATTTCATGGGGCCGTTTCCTTCATCTAACGGGTTTCTTTACATTCTTTTGGCTGTTGATTATGTGTCTAAGTGGGTGGAGGCTAAAGCCACCAGAACTAATGACTCTAAAGTTGTTGTAGATTTCTTGAGATCTAACATATTTGCTAGGTTTGGAATGCCTCGTGTGATTATTAGTGATGGTGGATTACACTTCTGCAACCGTACAATTGAGGCCCTGCTCAAGAAGTACAAAGTGACTCATAAGGTGGCAACACCTTATCATCCTCAGACGAGTGGACAAGCAGAGGTCTCAAATCGTGAGATTAAGGGAATTTTGGAGAAGACTGTGGGCCCTACACGAAAGGATTGGAGCAAAAGACTTGATGATGCACTTTGGGCTTATAGGACAGCTTATAAGACGCCAATTGGGATGTCTCCATTCAGACTTGTCTATGGTAAAGCGTGTCACTTACCAGTTGAGCTTGAGCATAGGGCATGGTGGGCTGTTAAGTCTTTCAACATGGACATTGATGAGGCTGGTTTACATAGAAAACTCCAACTGAATGAACTTGAGGAAATCAGAAACGAGGCATATGATAGTGCATGGATCTACAAGGAGAAAACTAGAGCTTTTCATGATAAGATGATCCGTGGCAAGGCCTTTGTTGTGGGCCAAAAAGTTCTTCTCTTCCATTCTAGACTTAAACTTTTTCCTGGTAAGTTACGTTCTAGATGGGTGGGTCCATTCATTGTCACTAATATTTTTCCTCATGGTGCTATGCAGATAAAAAGTGACAAAACTGGAAATGAATTCAAGGTGAATGGTCATCGCTTGAAACCTTACTATGAGGCTTTTGAGGAGCACACTGTGGAGGATGTACCCCTCCTAGAGGTGCCACTCACAAAGGACTAAAAACGAGGTACAAAGTCTAGGCTGAAAGACTGTAAACATTGAAGCGCTGCTTGGGAGGCAACCCAATTCAACCGAAGCTGTGGAGGAGTCATTAACACAGATTTGCATTCTCTTTCTCTCTTCCATTTACGTTGGTTGATCTTTATATGTTATTTGTTTTGTGTGATTTTCGTAAATACCTTACCCATGTTTATATTCTATATTACATGCTTATTTTGATATACATTGAGGACAATGTACGATTTAAGTGTGGGAGAGGGATTTACATCTTTTTGAGTCATATCATTGCTTTTTAGGTTTTAGGACCTCTTCCAACTCAATGATGAAACTGATTCTTAATGGTTTTTAAAGAGTTTGAGCATACTTTTAAAGATAAAACAAGAAATGGAGTTAATTTGCTTATATTATAGTCATACTTGGAAATTGAAATTTTGATGCACATTAGCCTTGATTTGAGTAATCTGTTGCCTTAGAGTGAAGCATGGAGACATATTGAATGATACTTGCATAATCCCACAATATTTGTGAGTTTTTTTTAGCCTTATAATTGATTCATTATGCATATCAATTCAAATTCTCTTCTGAGTGCATCTTGTGAATATAATGTTTTCTAGAACTTGCTTTTAAACCACTTGAGACGATCGTACATGTTCAGATTTGGAGAAGACGGAGGCAAATTAGGATTTTACCACCATGACTAAATAGCCTTTAACCTTATCATGATTTGACCCCTAGATACCATTTTGAGCCTGAATTAGCTTATTTTCTTCATTAACCCACATTCATTTACCCTTACGAACTTAAACACTTTACCTACCCTTTTTCCTTAGAACTAGGGAGCTTGGATCTTGTATAATTGATTTGTAATGTGGAGATGGTGGAAAAGCATAAGTGTGGGGGAATTTCATATGGTTCTAAGGTGGTGGTTTCGGGAAAAAAAAAAAAAAAAAAAAAAAAAAAAAAAAGAAGATAAAAGGAGTAATAGGAAAAAAAAAATTGTTGTGTTTCAAAAAAATACAAGTTCTGAAGAATTGGGAGAATTATGAGTCTTTAAAGCAAGTTGAAAGCCAAAGTAATTAAATCCACCCTGTTGTGATGGAAACGTGGTACTTAATAATGATGATCTATTTATGACGTTATTGAATGCTTTCTAGTTCTAAGGAAATTTTGTGACATCCGTTCTCTTCTTTCTTATGAAACCTTGACCCTTTAGCCCCATTACAACCCTTTCAAAGACCTCCTGATCCTTTGATGTTCTGTTTTTGATGTGGAGAGTGGGTGCACAAGCAAGCCTATGGTTTAAACTGTTTTCACAAGTGATTGAGTAATTAGTATAGCTAGCACCACATTTAAATGAGTGAAAACCAGAGTGATGCATTGTGAGAAGTAAAATTTGATACTATTTGTGCATTAACTCAAGGGTGGCATATTACACTTACTCTTGGCTGATTATTCACACACACACACACTCAAAGTACGAATGTTATATAATCTTATTAACTCCATAGCTTGTTTATTTGAGGTAAACTTGTGCTCTCCGTACTTTATTATGCCATATTACCTAAGGGATCTCTGAGACGTAAGTTGGAAGGATTAGAGTCATTTAATTTGTGTTATGTCATTGTGGTGTCATTTAGTTTATGTTGTTTCTCTTGAGATTCTACTAGGTTACATACTGTTGTTTTGCTAAGGGACTAGCCAAAGCTAAGTGTGGGGGAATTTGATAGGAACACTTTGTGTTACGTTTTTAATGCCTTTCCTACCCTATTTGGCTTTGCAATTCTCTTAACTTTGTTATTTTGAGCTTAGTTTCTTTTCTTAGTATTTAGAAAGCTTGTGAACGTGGGAATGGTAAAATAAGGCGCTAAAATGAGTTTTCCTAGTTACTTTAGGAAATCTAAGTGGATTAAGAAAATAGTCTTATCATTCTAAGAAACTTTTCTAATTATGGAAACTTTCCTTATCTATTATTTGCTGATTTCTTTGTAGGGTTCCACCTTGGAATTATTTGGATGATGTGTCAAAACACAAGAGAATATTGGAGTCCATTAGTGACATGGGTATGTCCAACCTAACATGGGCTTGCCCAACAAAAAAATCACATAATCTCTTGTCAACTAAGCAAGGTGCAAGGTCCAAGCCCAAAGTGGAGGAACATTCAGATGCAACAGCCTACTGGATTTTGGCCCATCATAACAGGCCCAAACAATATCATTTTTGAGACTTTCTTAGGTCCAAATTGAAGTTCAAGACGTCTTCTTTCCAGCCCAACAAGTTTCAGCTCATTTGGAGATGTGTGGAAGAAGATATGACCGTTTGAATTCTACTAGTTGGGTCCTCCTGAAATTTCGGGATTGTATTCCTTTTTCTTACTTTTGGCCATTCCTTGATTCTTTGCATGTTTTAGGGATTGTTTCCTTGCATGTTTTAGGGATTGTTTCCTTGCATGTTTCATGGCTTGTTTTTAGCATTGTTTTCTTGCTTTTCCTAAGCTTAGAGGGTTGTTCTAAGCTCTATAAATAGGGTGTTTGTAAGCTGAAAGAGATCATCTTTTCTCTTGGAACCATCTCTACTCAAAATTCAAGAAGCAAAAGGCTGAAACACTCCACCATTTCTTCTCCAATTGTGAGCACATTAGGACTTTTCCAAAATGTGTTCTCCTTCATCTATCATCATAGCCGTGAGGTTCATCACATTAACATCTCAAGCTTCCTTGAGTGTGTTCAAGAAGTGTACCCCTTACGGCTATTCTTTTTAATTGTTTCAGCCTTGGATTCTTATGTTAGATATTATTATTAATTCAATGAGTTGGTTAATTTTCAGATTTATTCTTTAATGTTTTTGAATTGTTCATGATATGTAGACATATTAATTCATTACATATGTTGAATTTTCAGTTCTGTTATATTGAAAACTTTGATATTGCAAATCATTGAAGCCATAATCGCACTTTCGATCACCTAATTGATCTGGAGTACGATTTAAAGTGGTAAAAGCTATGAACAATAGCCAATGTTCTGGAAATTGCATGTTCTTTATCCATGGACTTTTTCATAGGAATAAGGAACATGTTATTGAATCATAATTCCTTTTGATCTTAATGATTTGTTTAAGTAATTGTAAGGATGCGCTGAGTATTAACTTGATTGCTTAAACAAAATAACTAGCTGATGGACTTTTCCTAAGCTTAGTGATTATCTAAGAAGGAATTTATAAAGTGCATGATCTCTTTAGGCTTGCACTTTGATTCAATTCTGATATGTGATTGAGGCACGAATTCGTTGTCTACATTGAAACAATTTGATTAGTCATTTAACAAACTTGATTTTCTGAATTGTGAGAGAAAATGATCAATTGTAAATAATTGTTCTTTAATTTCCTTAGTAAAATTAGTAAAAAGAAAAATCAGATCATGAAAACCCCCTAATCTTATGTAATGTTAATAGATGTAGATTTATATTTGTTTATAAACTGCTAATTAAACCAATCAAATCATTTATTATTATTTTTATGACTCTTTAGTATAGAGTACCCGCAATCCCCGGCCAATAACGATACCCTACTAATCACTTTACTACAATCTTCTGCAGGGTTTGTTGATGACCGAAATAAACGGTCTATCAATATGGAACAACAACGGGAGAACATTTTTCATACTAGATGCCACATCAACAACAAGGTATGTAGTATGATCATTGATGGGGGAAGTTGTACTAATGTGGCTAGCACTACTTTAGTTGAAAAATTGAATTTACCAACCGTAAAACACCCTCGACCGTATAACTTGCAGTGGTTGAATAATTGTGAGGAGGTTAAGGTAAATAGGCAAGTTCTAGTTTCTTTTTCAATTGGGAAGTACAATGATGAAGTACTTTGTGATGTTGTTCCAATGCATGCGGGACACATATTATTGGGCAGACCGTGGCAATTTGACAGGAAGGTCACACATGACGGGTTCAAGAATAGGCATTCGTTTGTAAAAGACAACAAAACCGTTATTCTTGAACCATTGTGACACAGGTGTGTCCAACAAACCTTTAACCGAACAAATAAGGCCTCATGAAATGGGTATATCCAACCTAACATGGGCCTGCCCAACAAAAAATAACAAAATCTCTTATCAACTAAGCAAGGTGAGAGGTCCAAGCCCAAAGTGGAAGAAGATTCGGATGGCTTATTAGATTTAGGCCCATCATAACAGGCCTAAACGATCTGCTTTTTGAGACTTTCTTAAGCGCAAATTGAAGTTCAAGATGTCATTTTTCCAACCCAATAAGTTTTAGCCCATTTGGAGATGTGTGGAAGAAGATATGGCCGTTTAAATTCTGCTAGTTGGGTCCTCATGAAATTCCGGGATTGTATTCTTCTTTTGGCCTTTTTCTTGATTCCTTGCATGTTTTAGAGATTGTCTCCTTCCTTGTTTTAGGGATTGTTTCATTGCATGTTTTATGCCTTGTTTTCTTGCTTGTCCTAAGCTTAGAGGGTTGTTCTAAGCTCTATAAATACTTGTGTTTGTAAGTTGAAAGCACAATAGAATTCAGAAAATACTTGAGGTCTGCTTTCTCTATTGGTTCTTCAAAGAACTTTTGAACTTATCAAGGGTTCTTCCTTGTGGCGTTCAACTCCGACTTATCAATCAATCCTTCCACAATTGATTGTGGCGTCTTCATTATACCAAGGTTCTTGCTTCCATACAAGCAACGGGTCGCGGTGTCACATAAAATCTGTTTTCTAGACGATTTCTGGGTAAGTATTCCAATATTGTTTGTCGGGTCTCAAAGCATGTCGATGAGGTTCGCATCATAAACCTCCTGTAAAATCCCGCATGACCAAGAAATGAACGAACCTCTTTCACACAAGTGGGAGAGGGTAAGTAACGCACAAGATCTACCTTAGATTTATCAACCTCAATCCCCCTAGCAGATATGATATGTCCTAAAACAATCCCTTGAGTCACCATGAAGTGACATTTTTCCCAATTTAGAACCAAGTTTGCTTCAACACAACGTTTCAGAATAAGTTCCAAATTTCCTAAGCATGCATCAAAATCTCTACCAAAGACACTAAAATCATCCATAAAGACCTCAATGATATTCTCGATGTATTCAGAGAAAATGGAGAGCATACAAAGTTGAAACGTACCTGGTGCATTGCACAATCCGAATGGCATACGTCTGTAGGCATAAGTGCCAAAAGAGCAAGTGAAGGTGGTCTTCTCTTGGTCCTCTTGCGCTATACAGATCTGGTTGTACCCACTATATCCATCCAAAAAACAATAAAAAGGATAACCAGCTAACCTCTCGAGCATCTGATCGATGAAGGGCAGAAGGAAATGGTCCTTTCTTGTTGAAGCATTGAGCTTCCTATAGTCTATGCAAACTCGATAACCAGTTACCACTCTTTGAGGTACAAGCTCATTCTCCTCATTCTTTACCACAGTAACTCCTGACTTCTTTGGCACAACTTGAACAGGAGACACCCACTTGCTATCTGAAATAGGGTAAATAACGCCACAATCAAGTAACTTAATTACCTCATCTTGCACAACCTTCATCATAGGTGGATGTAGGCGTCTCTGGGCATCTCTGGTGGGTTTGGCACCATCCTCCAACAGGATCCTATGGACGCACATGATTGGGCTAATTCCCTTGATATCTGCCAAAGTTCAACCAATGGCGGTCTTGTACTTCTTTAGAACGTCCACAAGCTTCTTTTCTTGGTCCTCCTCCAACTTCGAGGATATAATAACAGGTAGTGTCTCCTTGTCCTCCAAAAAGACATACTTCAAGTGATCTGGCAAAACCTTAAGCTCAAGTGTAGGGGCCTGTATCACTGAAGGTAAAATTTTGTTAGTGGAAATAGGAAAGGACAAAGGAGGAATAGACCTTGGTAATATGGGTCGGGCCTCAAGGGAGGCTACGGTTTTGATCACAATGGGCTCTTCAGCCTTCTCTAACTCAGCCCTAGAAATGGATTCTCCATTCTTAGTATAACCAACTCCTTGAGAGAGTGTTACTTTCAACTCATCCTCTTCCATTGCTTCCAAAAATCTCTGCGCAAGTGAGTTAATATCATCAATAGAAAAACAGGGTTTAATGTCAGTCAATGGATACCTCATGGCTTCAAAGATGTTGAAGCGTATAACTTCATTATCAAATTCCATGGTTAGAGTTCCCTCATAAACATCGATCTTTGTTCTTGCGGTCCTCATGAATGGGCGCCCTAAAAGCAATGGAGTAGAATTTAGGGGAGAATCTTCCATATCAATGATATAGAAGTCTGCAGGAAAAATGAGTTGATTTACTTGCACAAGAACATCTTCAACGTATCCTTTAGGATACTTATTAGATCGATCAGCCAATTGGATAACAACATTATCACTTTTAAGTGCACCTAGCTCTAAAGAAGCATAAAGACTATAAGGCATCACATTAATTGAAGCTCCTAAGTCTAGCATGACATTATCAAATTTGTTGGTACCAATCACACAAGGAACAGAAAAACTCCCTGGATCCTTAAGCTTTGGTGGCAATTTCCTTTGGATGACAGCAGAGACTGTCTCATTCAACTTCACCACCTCCTTCTCACGAGTCTGCCTCCTTGTAGTGCAAAGCTCCTTCAGAAACTTGGCATATCTTGGCACTTGCTTCAAGCACTCAATCAAAGGCATGTTGACTTGTACCTTCTTAAAAATCTCCAAGATGGCCTGATCAGATTCATCCTTCTTGGTTTTGGCAAACCTACTAGGAAAAGGTACACGAGCAAAAGGATTAGAATCAAAAGAGTGTTTAGGGTTTTGTTCGTTACCTTGAGGTTTTAAAGCATTCTCAGATGATGGAGGACCAATCATTTCTGCCATTGTGGTGGTGGGATCTTTCTGTATTTTCTTCTTGGTGCTCTCAACGTCCTCTTCCTCATGGTGGGTCACTTTGGCTTTCTTCTGAGTTTTAAGAACATCCAAAAGGGTCTTGCCACTCCTTGTGGTAACAACTTTAGCTTGCTTGATAATTGGGTTGGGAACAGTGTTGCTAGGCAATTTTCCACTCTCTGTTATCTTCCCCATGAAGTCCACCACTTGTCCCAATTGCTTCTTCAGCTCTGCAATATCCTTAGTGTGAGCCTGTTGACCTGTAACAAGAGCTTGAGTAGCAGTAGTTAAATTCTTTTGCCCTTGAGCAAGGGACTTTAAAATTTCATCATAATTAGAAGCAACAGAATTTGTAGGTACAATAGGATTAGGGACAAAGTTTTGAGGTACCTGAGGCCTGATAAACAAACCTGGAGGGTGTGGAAACACTTTCCCTTGACCTTGAGGGTTCTGAACATTATCATTGTTGGCCCAACGAAAATTGGGGTGATCTCTAAGCCCGGGGTTATATGTGTTAGAGAAAGGGTTGTACCTTTGTCCACCTTGATTACCTTGAAACCCAAGAGCGTTAAGAGACTCCCATCCTCCATTGTTGATCAGTTGGGGACATTGGTCAGTTGGAAACCCTTGAGTACAACACACACCACAGATTTGAGCAACTTGTTGTACTTGTGCTCCATTCACATTCAGTACCTGAGACAGAAGAGTAGACATTTTATTAACTTTTTCCTCAAGAGCAGAGTTAGAAGATACCTCATTCACCCCATTAGTGGAGTTTAACACTCCCTCGTATTGTTGATAATTAAGAGCACGTTGGGCGAGTAACTCCTTAGCAACATCAGGTGTCTTATCGACAAAAGAACCTCCGGCAGCAGCATCTAACAATTGACGTTCGAGGGGGAGAAGTCCCTCATAAAAGTAAGTGAGAAGATTCCCTTCTTTCATCCCATGTGAAGGACATGATGCAATTAAGCTCTTGAATCTCTCATAGTAGGCATAGAACGCCTCTTCCTTCCTTTGCTCAATTCCAGTTATCTGCTTCCTCAAGACAGTAATCCTTGAGGTAGGGAAGTACTTAGTCAGAAACTCAGTCATCAGCTTCTCCCATGTGTTGATGTAACCCGAGGGTAGATCAAACAACCAAGTCTTTGCCCTATCTTCAAGTGAAAAAGGGAATGACTTTAGCTTCAGAACGTTGAGATCCGCATTTTGTGGGCACATACTTGAACACACAAACTGGAACTCCTTGAGATGTTTGTGAGGATCTTCATTAGTAAGCCCATGGAATTTGGGCAAATGGTTCAAGAACCCACTCTTCAGTTCGAACTCAGCTATCTTGCCAACTGCTGGTTCTGGATAAGTAATACAAGTTGGTGCAGCTCCCCCATCAGTTGAAGAAGACATTTGCCTAATAGTTTCAGCCATTGGTACTTCGTCTTCCTTACTTGCGTCTTCTAAGTCAGGTATATCTTCTTCCTCGTCTGACAAGTGATGTGAAAAATTATCTGACTCCTCCGACTCTAGCCTCCCTTCTTGGTGAGGTGGGGGTTGATTTGTAGAAAGTGCAACTTCTTTTAGTAAAGCCAAGCATTTTCTAAGTTCTTGAGTCTTTCTACTAACTGCTGACATTCATGGACCTAAATAACAAAAGCAAAGGAATCAATATATAAGTTAAAGTTTGAAATACAAATAATAATGAGCTTCCCTTACAAACGTTACAAATGGTTTTAAGGAAGTCACATGCTAAAATTGCAATCAAGTAAAGCACAAGTTATATTATATGCTAAGAAGAATATTAACAAGTTAAATGACACTAAAATATAGAGATTTTGCAATCCCCGGCAACGGCGCCATTTGATAGACCGTTTATTTCGGTCATCAACAAACCCTGCAGAAGATTGTAGTAAAGTGATTAGTAGGGTATCGTTATTGACCGGGGATTACGGGTACTCTATACTAAAGAGTCATAAAAATAATAAAAAAATGATTTGATTGGTTTAATTAACAGTTTATAAACAAATATAAATCTACATCTATTAACATTACACAAGATTATGGGGTTTTCATGATCTGATTTTTCTTTTTACTAATTTTACTAAGGAAATTAAAGAACAATTATTTACAATTGATCATTTTCTCTCACAATTCAGAAAATCAAGTTTGTTAAATGACTAATCAAATTGTTTCAATGTAGACAACGAATTCGTACCTCAATCACATATCAGAATTGAATCAAAGTGCAAGCCTAAAGAGATCATGCACTTTATAAATTCCTTCTTAGATAATCACTAAGCTTAGGAAAAGTCCATCAGCTAGTTATTTTGTCTAAGCAATCAAGTTAATACTCAGCGCATCCTTACAATTACTTAAACAAATCATTAAGATCAAAAAGAATTATGATTCAATAACATGTTCCTTATTCCTATGAAAAAATCCATGGATAAAGAACATGCAATTTCCAGAACATTAGCTATTGTTCATAGCTTTTACCACTTTAAATCATACTCCAGATCAATTAGGTGATCGAAAGTGCGATTATGGCTTCAATGATTTGCAATATCAAAGTTTTCAATATAACAGAACTGAAAATTCAACATATGTAATGAATTAATATGTCTACATATCATGAACAATTCAAAAACATTAAAGAATAAATCTGAAAATTAACCAACTCATTGAATTAATAATAATCTCTAACATAAGAATCCAAGGCTGAAACAATTAAAAAGAATAGCCGTAAGGGGTACACTTCTTGAACACACTCAAGGAAGCTTGAGATGTTAATGGTGATTAACCTCACGGCTATGATGATAGATGAAGGAGAACACATTTTGGAAAAGTCCTAATGTGCTCACAATTGGAGATGGAATGGTGGAGTGTTTCAGCCTTTTGCTTTTTTAAATTTTGAGTAGAGATGGTTCCAAGAGAAAAGATGATCTCTTTCAGCTTACAAACACCCTATTTATAGAGCTTAGAACAACCCTCTAAGCTTAGGAAAAGCAAGAAAACAATGCTAAAAACAAGCCATGAAACATGCAAGGAAACAATCCCTAAAACGTGTAAAGAAACAATCCCTAAAACATGCAAAGAATCAAGGAATGGCCAAAAGTAAGAAAGAGGAATACAATCCCGAAATTTCAAGAGGACCCAACTAGTAGAATTCAAACGGTCATATCTTCTTCCACACATCTCCAAATGAGCTGAAACTTGTTGGGCTGGAAAGAAGACGTCTTGAACTTCAATTTGGACCTAAGAAAGTGACACAGGTGTGTCCAACAAACCTTTAACCTAACAAATAAGGCCTCATGAAATGGGTATGTCCAACCTAACATGGGCCTGCCCAACAAAAAATAACAAAAATCTCTTATCAACTAAGCAAGGTGCAAGGTCCAAACCCAAAGTGGAAGAAGATTCGGATGCAACAGCCTATTAGATTTAGGCCCATCATAACAGGCCCAAACGATCTGCTTTTTGAGACTTTCTTAAGCCTAAATTGAAGTTCAAGATGTCATCTTTCCAATCCAACAAGTTTCAGCCCATTTGGAGATGTGTGGAAGAAGATATGGCCGTTTGAATTCTGCTAGTTGGGTCCTCCTGAAATTCCGGGATTGTATTCTTCTTTTGGCCTTTTCCTTGATTCCTTGCATGTTTTAGGGATTGTCTCCTTCCTTGTTTTAGGGATTGTTTGCTTGCATGTTTTATGCCTTGTTTTCTTGCTTGTCCTAAGCTTAGAGGGTTGTTCTAAGCTCTATAAATACTTGTGTTTGTAAGTTGAAAAATCAGACTTGAGTTTATAAATTGAAATCAGCCTTTGGCTTTTAGAAGAGAGTTTTCTCCTTCTTGTAATTCTGTATCTCTTTGGTATAATCCTTAGAGTGGTGAATTCCTATAGTTCTGTATCCCTTGTGTTAATCCTTTGGGTGGTGATATTCTATATCCCTTTGGTGTTATCTCTTGGGTGGTGAACTCCTATCTTTCATTTCGTTGTTTGTTTGTTTAGTTTCCTTCAATTCTATTTAAATCCGGTATCAAATTGGTATCAGAGCTTTGGTTTCTCAAGTGTGATATCTAACACCTTGATTTCCATAGTTCTTGTTATTATGGCTGGTCGTGGTCGTCGTAGTCAAGCTATTCCAATAGCAGCTCCAGAAGCACCACCGCAAGGAGATCTGCGAGATATCGAGATGGAAGCCTTGAAGAGACAAGTGCAGCAACTCGAACAACGCCTAGAGCGTTATGGAACTTCTGAACATGGTGCCCCTCATCATGGCTCAGACGTTGAAGTTTCCAGCAATGATGGAGACGAAGTTAATCCTTTTCACCAAGCTCGTGGTCATGCCTCAAGTGACAGCACACCACCTCACCCCCGTGAGCTAAGAAATCATGTTTTTCGACATGATTATGATGTCAAGGTGGACATTCCAGAATTTGAGGGAAGGATGCAACCAGATGATTTCATTGATTGGCTTACTACCGTTGAGCGAATCTTTGATTTCAAAGATGTTCCAGAAAATCGTAAAGTGAAAGTTGTTGCCATCAAGCTAAGGAAACATGCTTCAATCTGGTGGGAGAATTTGAAGAGGCAGCGAGAACGTGAAGGAAGAGTACGTATTACAACATGGGCAAAGATGATGAGAGAGCTAAAAAGAAAGTATTTACCTGACCACTACAAACAAGATGCTTTTATGAAATTTCATAATTTCAAGCAAAGGGAGTCGTCCGTGAAGGAGTATACAGCAGAGTTTGATCATCTAATGATTTGTTGTGATGTTATTAAGCAAGAAGAGCAGATGATAGCCCGCTATCTTGGTGGGTTACGTGTTGAAATCAGTGATGTGGTGCAGCTGCAACCATATTGGACTTATAATGATGTTTGCAAACTCGCTATGAAGGTGGAGAAGCAACTGAAAGAAAAACGTGGTAATTGTTTTCGATCCTTTATTCAAGATGGAGTTTCTAACCGTGGAAGTGGTTCCACTTCTAAAACCACGACCATACCCAAGACAACCGCGGCCAAGCAAAGTAATGAAACTACATCAGGTTCAAATCATCCAA
The DNA here is from genome assembly GCA_023935145.1 of Bretschneidera sinensis. Classification (NCBI taxonomy): domain Eukaryota; kingdom Viridiplantae; phylum Streptophyta; class Magnoliopsida; order Brassicales; family Akaniaceae; genus Bretschneidera; species Bretschneidera sinensis. The sequence goes on from CM043699.1 coordinate 93,645,512, forward strand.
TCATTTCCAATACAACTCGAAGGTGTTTCAAATGTCAAGATTTTGGATATATTGCTTCTGATTGTCCAAATCGCAAAATGGTGTCTCTTATGGAAGAAGACATGGAAACGGAAGGTGAGCATGATTTTTCACCAGAAACTAATGAACATGTTGCTGTGGAAGAAGAAATTACTTATGCTGATCGAGGGAAGGCTCTTGTGGTTCAAAGAAGCCTCAACATAACCTATGTGGAAGATGAATGGTTGCAGAACAATATTTTTCATACCAGATACACTTCTCATGGAAAGGTCTGTAACGTCATCATTGATGGAGGAGGTTGTGAAAATGTTGTGGCATCAACAATGGTGGAGAAACCGAAGTTAAAAACTGAAGATCATCCGGAACCTTACAAATTCCAGTGGCTTCGCAAAGGCAATGAAGTGAAGGTAAATAAAAGATGCTTTGTTGAATTTTCCATTGGCAAGAATTATAACGATGCTGTAGTTTGTGACATAGTGCCTATGGATGCATATCATTTGTTGCTTGGTAGACCTTGGCAGTATGATACAAAGACTAAGCATGAAGGTTTCAAAAATACTTATTCTTTTGAGAAAGATGGAGTTAAGGTCCTTTTGGTTCCATTGAAAATGGTTCATGTTCCTAAACCTTCTTTTGGGGAGGGAACTAATTTGTCGACCAGATCTGGGGTTGAGAAAGTATTGATAGAGAATGGTGAAGACTTTGCAATTGTGGTAAGGGAAGAGAAAGAACCAATAGAAATTCCCCCTTCTTTGATTCCATTCCTCATGGAATTTAGTGATGTTGTTCTAGAGGAAATTCCCCATGGCCTTCCACCTATGAGAGATATGCAGCATTGCATTGATCTTGTACCAGGATCTGTGTTGCCTAACAAACCAGCCTATCAATTGAGCCTTAAGGAGCATGAAGTATTACAGAGACAAATTGAAGAGTTGATCGAAAAGGGGCTTGTTAGAGAGGGCATGAGCTACCTTGTGCTTATGGAGTTTCCACAACCTTTAATGTCTCAGATCTTTCTCCTTACTTTGAGGATTAAGAAGACCAAGTGGACTTGGGGGCAAGTCTTCATCAACCGGGGGAGTCTGACACAGGTGTGTCCAACAAACCTTTAACCTAACAAATAAGGCCTCATGAAATGGGTATGTCCAACCTAACATGGGCCTGCCCAACAAAAAATAACAAAAATCTCTTATCAACTAAGCAAGGTGCAAGGTCCAAACCCAAAGTGGAAGAAGATTCGGATGCAACAGCCTATTAGATTTAGGCCCATCATAACAGGCCCAAACGATCTGCTTTTTGAGACTTTCTTAAGCCTAAATTGAAGTTCAAGATGTCATCTTTCCAATCCAACAAGTTTCAGCCCATTTGGAGATGTGTGGAAGAAGATATGGCCGTTTGAATTCTGCTAGTTGGGTCCTCCTGAAATTCCGGGATTGTATTCTTCTTTTGGCCTTTTCCTTGATTCCTTGCATGTTTTAGGGATTGTCTCCTTCCTTGTTTTAGGGATTGTTTCATTGCATGTTTTATGGATTGTTTCCTTGCATGTTTTAGGGATTGTTTGCTTGCATGTTTTATGCCTTGTTTTCTTGCTTGTCCTAAGCTTAGAGGGTTGTTCTAAGCTCTATAAATACTTGTGTTTGTAAGTTGAAAAATCAGACTTGAGTTTATAAATTGAAATCAGCCTTTGGCTTTTAGAAGAGAGTTTTCTCCTTCTTGTAATTCTGTATCTCTTTGGTATAATCCTTAGAGTGGTGAATTCCTATAGTTCTGTATCCCTTGTGTTAATCCTTTGGGTGGTGATATTCTATATCCCTTTGGTGTTATCTCTTGGGTGGTGAACTCCTATCTTTCATTTCGTTGTTTGTTTGTTTAGTTTCCTTCAATTCTATTTAAATCCGGTATCAGAAAGTCTCAAAAATGATATTGTTTGGGCCTGTTATGATGGGCCAAAATCCAGTAGGCTGTTGCATCCAAATCTTCCTCTACTTTGGGCTTGGACCTTGCACCTTGCTTAGTTGATAAGAGATTATGTGATTTTTTGTTGGGCAAGCCCATGTTAGGTTGGACATACCCATGTCACTAATGGACTCCAATATTCTATTGTGTTTTGACACATCATCCAAATAATTCCAAGGTGGAACCCTACAAAGAAATCAGCAAATAATAGATAAGGAAAGTTTCCATAATTAGAAAAGTTTCTTAGAATGATAAGACTATTTTCTTAATCCACTTAGATTTCCTAAAGTAACTAGGAAAACTCATTTTAGCGCCTTATTTTACCATTCCCACGTTCACAAGCTTTCTAAATACTAAGAAAAGAAACTGAGCTCAAAATAACAAAGTTAAGAGAATTGCAAAGCCAAATAGGGTAGGAAAGGCATTAAAAACGTAACACAAAGTGTTCCTATCATAAACCTAAACAGAATTCTGGTAGGAATAGGGAACTACGAAATAGGAAATAAACCTAAATAGAATTTTGGTAACCTAAAATTCAAATAAGGAAAGTACCTAACTTGGCATGCAAGCCTTATAATGCAACAATTAAATTTAGAAGGAAACAATTAAGAAAAGATGCAAGCCCAATGTAGATTCAGATGTAACAGCCTATTGGATTTCGGCCCATCATACCAGGCCCAAAAAATATCCTTTTTGAAACTTTCTTAGGTCTAAATTGAAGTTCAAGACGTCATCTTTCCATCCTAACAAGTTTCAGCCCATTTGGAGTTGCGAGCAAGAAGATATGATCATTTTAATTCTGGTTGTCAGGTCCTCCCGAAATTGCAAAGTGGAAGTTCCCTTGGATCATGGAAGCCCATCCTTGTGGATCATGTATAGCATTATCCTTGGGCCCCCAAAGATGGTTCTTAGCCCAAATATGTTGAATAAGCCAATTGAGAGTTTTTTTAAACCGTTTAGCTCGGGCCCTTATAACTGGACTAATTGGAACTTGAATAAACCGTTTAGCTTGAGCCCTTGTAACTTGACCAATTGAAACTTGAATAGGATCTGCCTCCTATTTGTTAGTCATGTCCTCATCATTCCCCTCCTCTTGAAAATGATTTGTCCTCAAATCATCACCTACATCAAAAGGTTGTAAATCAAAAACATTGAAAGTGGTATTAACATTGTACTCACTTGGTAAATCCAATTAGTATGCATTGTTATTTATGTTCTCAAGGACTTGAAAATGAGCATTAGTTAATTTTTCTTCGATCAATTGGAAACCCTTCTCTTGCTCATCTCTCCATTTGAATCCAACGTTCTTCTTGATGACTTCTCTAAGCGGTGCGTCAATACTGCTAAAGTCTTTCATGAACCTCTTGCAAAAATTAGCAAGTCCATGAAAACTATGAACTTGACCTACACTCGTGGGAGTTGGCCATGGTAAGCCATGTGGAATCTCCTCGGGAAAGATATCATCAAACTCCTGTAAGAAAGAAACAATAGAACTAGGCAAAGATGAGTCAAATTGGTTAGTGTTTAACACCTCTTTGTACAAAAGTACAATCATTGGCTGATTTAAAATCATCACTCTTTTTAATGCACTCTTTCTTGCATAGAAATTTATTTTTCTCTCAATGGCCGAATCAGCTCTCTTATTTTCTATCTCAATTTTTTTGACCTCTCTCATTTTCTCTTTTTGGTTTGCATTCATTCTCTTTTTCGCACTCTCTTTCGTTTGTGATAGGAACACTTTGTGTTACGTTTTTAATGCCTTTCCTACCCTATTTGGCTTTGCAATTCTCTTAACTTTGTTATTTTGAGCTTAGTTTCTTTTCTTAGTATTTAAAAAGCTTGTGAACGTGGGAATGGTAAAATAAGGCGCTAAAATGAGTTTTCCTAGTTACTTTAGGAAATCTAAGTGGATTAAGAAAATAGTCTTATCATTCTAAGAAACTTTTCTAATTATGGAAATTTTCCTTATCTATTATTTGCTGATTTCTTTGTAGGGTTCCACCTTGGAATTATTTGGATGATGTGTCAAAACACAAGAGAATATTGGAGTCCATTAGTGACATGGGTATGTCCAACCTAACATGGGCTTGCCCAACAAAAAATCACATAATCTCTTGTCAACTAAGCAAGGTGCAAGGTCCAAGCCCAAAGTAGAGGAAGATTCGGATGCAACAGCCTACTGGATTTTGGCCCATCATAACAGGCCCAAACAATATCATTTTTGAGACTTTCTTAGGTCTAAATTGAAGTTCAAGACGTCTTCTTTCCAGCCCAACAAGTTTCAGCTCATTTGGAGATGTGTGGAAGAAGATATGACTGTTTGAATTCTACTGGTTGGGTCCTCCTGAAATTTCGGGATTGTATTCCTCTTTCTTACTTTTGGCCATTCCTTGATTCTTTGCATGTTTTAGGGATTGTTTCCTTGCATGTTTTAGGGATTGTTTCCTTGCATGTTTCATGGCTTGTTTTTAGCATTATTTTCTTGCTTTTCCTAAGCTTAGAGGGTTGTTCTAAGCTCTATAAATAGGGTGTTTGTAAGCTGAAAGAGATCATCTTTTCTCTTGGAACCATCTCTACTCAAAATTCAAGAAGCAAAAGGCTGAAACACTCCACCATTCCATCTCCAATTGTGAGCACATTAGGACTTTTCCAAAATGTGTTCTCCTTCATCTATCATCATAGCCGTGAGGTTCATCACCATTAACATCTCAAGCTTCCTTGAGTGTGTTCAAGAAGTGTACCCCTTACGGCTATTCTTTTTAATTGTTTCAGCCTTGGATTCTTATGTTAGAGATTATTATTAATTCAATGAGTTTGTTAATTTTCATATTTATTCTTTAATGTTTTTGAATTGTTCATGATATGTAGACATATTAATTCATTACATATGTTGAATTTTCAGTTCTGTTATATTGAAAACTTTGATATTGCAAATCATTGAAGCCATAATCGCACTTTCGATCACCTAATTGATCTGGAGTATGATTTAAAGTGGTAAAAGCTATGAACAATAGCTAATGTTCTGGAAATTACATGTTCTTTATCCATGGACTTTTTCATAGGAATAAAGAACATGTTATTGAATCATAATTCTTTTTGATCTTAATGATTTGTTTAAGTAATTGTAAGGATGCGCTGAGTATTAACTTGATTGCTTAAACAAAATAACTAGCTGATGGACTTTTCCTAAGCTTAGTGATTATCTAAGAAGGAATTTATAAAGTGCATGATCTCTTTAGGCTTGCACTTTGATTCAATTCTGATATGTGATTGAGGTACGAATTCGTTGTCTACATTGAAACAATTTGATTAGTCATTTAACAAACTTGATTTTCTGAATTGTGAGAGAAAATGATCAATTGTAAATAATTGTTCTTTAATTTCCTTAGTAAAATTAGTAAAAAGAAAAATCAGATCATGAAAACCCCCTAATCTTGTGTAATGTTAATAGATGTAGATTTATATTTGTTTATAAATTGCTAATTAAACCAATCAAATCATTTTTTTTAATTATTTTTATGACTCTTTAGTATAGAGTACCCGCAATCCCCGGCCAATAACGATACCCTACTAATCACTTTACTACAATCTTCTGCAGGGTTTGTTGATGACCGAAATAAACGGTCTATCAAATGGCGCCGTTGCCGGGGATTGCAAAATCTCTATATTTTAGTGTCATTTAACTTGTTAATATTCTTCTTAACATATAATATAACTTGTGTTTTACTTTATTGCAATTTTAGCATGTGACTTCCTTAAAACCATTTATAACGTTTGTAAGGGAAGCTCATTATTATTTGTATTTCAAACTTTAACTTATATATTGATTCCTTTGCTTTTGTTATTTAGGTCCATGAATGTCAGCAGTTAGTAGAAAGACTCAAGAACTTAGAAAATGCTTGGCTTTACTAAAAGAAGTTGCACTTTCTACAAATCAACCCCCACCTCACCAAGAAGGGAGGCTAGAGTCGGAGGAGTCAGATAATTTTTCACATCACTTGTCAGACGAGGAAGAAGACATACCTGACTTAGAAGACGCAAGTAAGGAAGACGAAGTACCAATGGCTGAAACTATTAGGCAAATGTCTTCTTCAACTGATGGGGGAGCTGCACCAACTTGTATTACTTATCCAGAACCAGCAGTTGGCAAGATAGCTGAGTTCGAACTGAAGAGTGGGTTCTTGCACCATTTGCCCAAATTCCATGGGCTTACTAACGAAGATCCTCACAAACATCTCAAGGAGTTCCAGTTTGTGTGTTCAAGTATGTGCCCACAAAATGCGGATCTCAACGTTCTGAAGCTAAAGTCATTCCCTTTTTCACTTGAAGATAGGGCAAAGACTTGGTTGTTTGATATACCCTCGGGTTATATCAACACATGGGAGAAGCTGATGACTGAGTTTCTGACTAAGTACTTCCCTGCCTCAAGGATTACTGTCTTGAGGAAGCAGATAACTGGAATTGAGCAAAGGAAGGAAGAGGCGTTCTATGCCTACTATGAGAGATTCAAGAGCTTAATTGCATCATGTCCTTCACATGGGATGAAAGAAGGGAATCTTCTCACTTACTTTTATGAAGGACTTCTCCCCCTCGAACGTCAATTGTTAGATGCTGCTGCCGGAGGTTCTTTTGTCGATAAGACACCTGATGTTGCTAAGGAGTTACTCGCCCAACGTGCTCTTAATTATCAACAATACGAGGGAGTGTTAAACTCCACTCATGGGGTGAATGAGGTATCTTCTAACTCTGCTCTTGAGGAAAAAGTTAATAAAATGTCTACTCTTCTGTCTCAGGTACTGAACGTGAATGGAGCACAAGTACAACAAGTTGCTCAAATCTGTGGTGTGTGTTGTACTCAAGGGCATCCAACTGACCAATGTCCCCAACTGATCAACAATGGAGGATGGGAGTCTCTTAACGCTGTTGGGTTTCAAGGTAATCAAGGTGGACAAAGGTACAACCCTTTCTCTAACACATATAACCCTGGGCTTCGAGATCACCCCAATTTTCGTTGGGCCAACAATGATAATGTTCAGAACCCTCAAGGTCAAGGGCAAGTGTTTCCACGCCCTCCAGGTTTGTTTATGAGGCCTCAGGTACCTCAAAACTTTGTCCCTAATCCTATTGTACCTACAAATTCTGTTGCTTCTAATTATGATGAAATTTTAAAGTCCCTTGCTCAAGGGCAACAGAATTTAACTACTGCTACTCAAGCTCTTGTTACAGGTCAACAGGCTCACACTAAGGATATTGCAGAGCTGAAGAAGCAATTGGGACAAGTGGTGGACTTCATGGGGAAGATAACTGAGAGTGGAAAATTGCCTAGCAACACTGTTCCCAACCCAATTATCGAGCAAGCTAAAGTTGTTACCACAAGGAGTGGCAAGACCATTGTGGATGTTCTTAAAACTCAAAAGAAAGCCAAAGTGACCCATCATGAGGAAGAGGATGTTGTGAGCACCAAGAACGAAATACAGAAAGATCCCACCACCACAATGGCGGAAATGATTGGTCCTCCATCATCTGAGAATGCTTTAAAACCTCAAGGTAATGAACAAAACCCTAAACACTCTTTTGATTCTAATCCTTTTGCTCGTGTACCTTTTCCTAGTAGGTTTGCCAAAACCAAGAAGGATGAATCTGATCAGGCCATCTTAGAGATTTTTAAGAAGGTACAAGTCAACATGCCTTTGATTGAGTGCTTGAAGCAAGTGCCAAGATATGCCAAGTTTCTAAAGGAGCTTTGCACTACAAGGAGGCAGACTCGTGAGAAGGGGGTGGTGAAGTTGAATGAGACAGTCTCTGCTGTCATCCAAAGGAAATTGCCACCAAAGCTTAAGGATCCAGGGAGTTTTTCTGTTCCTTGTGTGATTGGTACCAACAAATTTGATAATGTCATGCTTGACTTAGGAGCTTCAATTAATGTGATGCCTTATAGTCTTTATGCTTCTTTAGAGCTAGGTGCACTTAAAAGTGATAATGTTGTTATCCAATTGGCTGATCGATCTAATAAGTATCCTAAAGGATACGTTGAAGATGTTCTTGTGCAAGTAAATCAACTCATTTTTCCTGCAGACTTCTATATCATTGATATGGAAGATTCTCCCCTAAATTCTACTCCGTTGCTTTTAGGGCGCCCATTCATGAGGACCGCAAGAACAAAGATCGATGTTTATGAGGGAACTCTAACCATGGAATTTGATAATGAAGTTATACGCTTCAACATCTTTGAAGCCATGAGGTATCCATTGACTGACATTAAACCCTGTTTTTCTATTGATGATATTAACTCACTTGCGCAGAAATTTTTGGAAGCAATGGAAGAGGATGAGTTGAAAGTAACACTCTCTCAAGGAGTTGGTTATACTGAGAATGGAGAATCCATTTCTAGGGCTGAGTTAGAAAATGCTGAAGAGCCCATTGTGATCAAAACCGTAGCCTCCCTTGAGGCCCGACCCATATTACCAAGGTCTATTCCTCCTTTGTCCTTTCCTATTTCCACTAACAAAATTTTACCTTCAGTGATACAGGCCCCTACACTTGAGCTTAAGGTTTTGCCAGATCACTTGAAGTATGTCTTTTTGGGGGACAAGGAGACGCTACCTGTTATTATATCCTCGAAGTTGGAGGAGGACCAAGAAAAGAAGCTTGTGGACGTTCTAAAGAAGTACAAGACCGCCATTGGTTGGACTTTGGCAGATATCAAGGGAATTAGCCCAACCATGTGCGTCCATAGGATCCTGTTGGAGGATGGTGCCAAACCCACCAGAGATGCCCAGAGACGCCTGCATCCACCTATGATGAAGGTTGTGCAAGATGAGGTAATTAAGTTACTTGATTGTGGCGTTATTTACCCTATTTCAGATAGCAAGTGGGTGTCTCATGTTCAAGTTGTGCCAAAGAAGTCAGGAGTTACTGTGGTAAAGAATGAGGAGAATGAGCTTGTACCTCAAAGAGTGGTAACTGGTTATCGAGTTTGCATAGACTATAGGAAGCTCAATGCTTCAACAAGAAAGGACCATTTCCCTCTGCCCTTCATCGATCAGATGCTCGAGAGGTTAGCTGGTTATCCTTTTTATTGTTTTTTGGATGGATATAGTGGGTACAACCAGATCTATATAGCGCAAGAGGACCAAGAGAAGACCACCTTCACTTGCCCTTTTGGCACTTATGCCTACAGACGTATGCCATTCGGATTGTGCAATGCACCAGGTACGTTTCAACGTTGTATGCTCTCCATTTTCTCTGAATACATCGAGAATATCATTGAGGTCTTTATGGATGATTTTAGTGTCTTTGGTAGAGATTTTGATGCATGCTTAGGAAATTTGGAACTTATTCTGAAACGTTGTGTTGAAACAAACTTGGTTCTAAATTGGGAAAAATGTCACTTCATGGTGACTCCCTTAAGTCACCATGAAGTGAACGTCCTCCCATGGGGCATTAGGAATAGGTAATGGGATGTATAGCCCGGTGTTTTGCTTGCGGCTTTTTGCGAGGTGGCAAATTTGACATTGCTTCACATGTCGCTCAACATCTCTCACCATTTTGGGCCAAAAAAAATGTTCCTGCACAAGAGTTAAAGTTTTATCTCTACCAAAATGACCAGCAAGGCCTCCTCCATGGGCTTCTTTGATAATGGCTTCTCTCAACGAACATCGAGGAATGCACAAAAGATTGCTCTTGAAGAGAAAACCATCTTGTAACAAGAAATGGTTGTTAGGACCATTAGAAGATTCCTTCCATGCATTGCCAAAATCAAGATCATCTTTATAAAGTTCTTTGACAACTTCAAAACCCAAAACCTGCACTTGCATAGTGTTAAGTAAAGAGTGTCTTCGACTTAGGGCGTCAGCAAGTTGATTAAGTTTACCTGACTTGTGCTTGATGGAGAATGAATAGGTTTGCAAGAATTCACTCCACTTTGCATGTCGCTTGTTGAGTTTTTGTTGGCTGCTCAAATACTTTAAAGTTTCATGATCAGAATGAAGTATAAACTCTTTATGGAGTAGATAATGACCCCAATGCCCCAAGGCACGAACAAGAGCATAGAATTCTTTGTCATATGTTGAATACTTCTTTCGAGATTCATTGAGCTTTTCACTAAAAAAGGCAATGGGTTTACCTTCTTGGCTGAGAACACCACCAACCCCTAAATTAGAGGCATCGCAATCAACTTCGAACACTTTGGAGAAATCTGGAAGTGTAAGGACTGGGGCCTCCGTTACCTTCTGTTTGAGAAGTTCAAAGCTCTTTTGGGCTTCCTTCGTCTACTTGAATGCTCCCCCTTTAAGGCATTCCGTGATAGGAGCAATAATGGTGCTGAAGCCTTTGATGAACCGTCGATAGAATGATGCAAGTCCACGAAAGTTTCTTATGTCGTGAAGGGACTTGGGAATAGGCCAGCTGGTGATTGCCTCTATCTTGCCCGGATCCATCATGATTCCTTCTTTGCATAGCCTAAGAACACAAGGCTATTAGTGAAGAAATGACACTTCTTCAAGTTGACATACAACTTTTGTTCTCGTAAGGTTTGGAAAACTTGATGAAGATGCTCCATATGTTGCTCTTGAGACTTGCTGTAAACTAAGATATCATCAAAGTAAACAACAACAAATTGACCCATAAATGGTTTGAAAATATGATTCATAAGGCGCATAAAAGTACTCGGAACATTACATAGTCCGAATGGCATGACCATCCATTCATAAAGACCATCTCTCGTTTTGAACGCTGTCTTCCATTCATCGCCATCTCTCATGCGAATTTGATGATATCCGCTGCAAAGATCGATGTTTGAGAAGATTATGGCTCCATGAAGTTGATCCAAGAGATCATCCAACCGTGGGATGGGAAAGCGGTACCGGATGGTGATTTTGTTGACATCCCTGCTGTCAATGCACATTCGCCATGAACCGTCCTTCTTTGGTACTAGAAGTGCTGGAACAGCGCAAGGACTCATGCTTTCTCGTACAAGGCCTTTGGAGATCAGCTCATCAACTTGACTTTGTAACTCTTCATGCTCCCTTGGATTCATCCGATAAGCTGCTTTGTTAGGTAAAAAGAACCTGGAATAAGATCAATATGGTGATGTATACCCCTCATAGGTGGAAGGCCCGGTGGAAGTTCTTCAGGAATAATATCAGGGAATTCCTTAAGAAGTGGTTGTATTATAAGTGGAATCTCAATGGGATCTTTCTTTTCAACAACCATAAGAGCGTACCCCTCTCCACATTCTGTTAAAGTTTTCTCAACTTCACCTACAGAAAGTAAACTATAACCCTCCCCTTTAGAAGGTTTAGGAGTGAATATCATTTTCAGTGGGGCTAAAGTCACTTTAATTCCATTCTTTACAAAAGAATATGTGTTTTTGAGACCATCATGGATAACTTTCCTATCATACTGCCATGGCCTACCAAGTAGTATATGACATGCATCCATAGGGACAACATCACACATAACTTCATCCTCATAATTTTTCCCAATGGAGAATTGAACTAAGCATTTCTTAGTTACCTGAATATCGTTGCCTTTTCGAAGCCATTGAAGTTTGTAGGGATGTGAATGAGCTTCTACTTTTAGATTCAGCTTCTCCACCATGGTTGTAGACACCACATTCTCACAACTTCCCCCATCAATGATGACATTACACACCTTGCCATTGGAAGTGCATTTGGTGTGGAAAATGTTGTTTCGAAGCCAATCATCTTCTGCATAAGTTGACTTCAAGAGTCTACGAATAACAAGAGACTCTTCCTGATCCGCATACGTGAACTCCTCCTCGGATTCGTCCTCAACTTGCTCCTCCTCAGCATTATCTTCCAATTCTTCTTCAACAAGGGAGATTATCTTGCGATTTGGACAATCGGAAGCAATATGTCCAAAACCATGACATTTAAAGCATTTTCTACTTGAATTAGAATTATTGAAGCGATTAGAACCTGATGGAGCTTCATTCCTTGCAGGTGGTTTGGCAGCTGCAGTTTTGGTTGATGGAGTGGCCTTGGAAGTAGAACTACTCCCCCGGTTTGTGATTCCATCGCGATTGAAAGGTCGATAAGTATTCTTACGCCCTTCCATTAATTGTTTCTCCACCTTTAGTGCTAGCTTGCAAACATCATTGTAGGTCCAGTAAGGTTGTAATTGTACAACATTACTGATTTCACGACGTAACCCTCCAAGGTAGCGGGCTACCATTTGTTCTTCGGGCTCTATGATGTCACAACGCATCATAGAATAATCGAACTCTGCTGTATATTCTTCCACGGAGAGATCGTTTTGTCGAAAGTTGTGGAACTTAAGAAAAGCATCTTGCCTATAATGATCTGGCAAATACTTCTTCTTAAGAGCCTTCTTCATCTTCGCCCATGTCACAATGTGACTCCCTTTCACGTTCTCGCTGCCTCTTAAGGTGTTCCCACCAAATAGAAGCATGTTTTCGTAGCTTGATGGCAACAAGCTTCACCTTCTTGTGATCTGCAACATCTTTGTAATCAAAGATCCGCTCAATGGTGTTAAGCCAATCAATGAATTCATCGGGTTGCATTCTTCCTTCAAATTCTGGAATGTCCACCTTGACATCATAATCACGTTGTAAAACATGATTTCTTAGCTCACGGGGGTGAGGTGGCGTGCTGTCATTTGAGGCATGGCTACGAGCTTGGTGAAAAGGATTAACTTCGTCTCCATCATTGCTTGAAACTTCAACATCTGAGCCATGATGAGGAGCACCATGTTCAGAAATTTCATAACGCTCTAGGCGTTGTTCGAGTTGCTGCACTTGTCTCCTCAAGGCTTCCAGCTCGATATCTCGCGGGTCTCCTTGCGGTACTGGAGCTGCTATTGGAATAGCTTGACCACGACGACCACGACCAGCCATAATAACAAGAACTATGGAAATCAAGGTGTTAGATATCACACTTGAGAAACCAAAGCTCTGATACCAATTTGATACCAGATTTAAATAGAATTGAAAGAAACTAAACAAACAAACAACAAAATGAAAGATAAGAGTTCACCACCCAAGAGATAACACCAAAGGGATATAGAATATCACCACCCAAAAGATTAACACAAGGGATACAGAACTATAGGAATTCACCACTCTAAGGATTATACCAAAGAGATACAGAATTACAAGAAGGAGAAAACTCTCTTCTAAAAGCCAAAGGCTGATTTCAATTTATAAACTCAAGTCTGATTTTCAACTTACAAACACAAGTACTTATAGAGCTTAGAACAACCCTCTAAGCTTAGGAAAAGTAAGAAAACAACCCATAAAACATGCAAGGAAACAATCCCTAAAACAAGGAAGGAGACAATCCCTAAAACATGCAAGGAATCAAGGAATTGGTCAAAAGTAAAAAGAGGAACACAATTTCGGATTTTCAGGAGCACCCAATGACCAGAATTCAAACGGTCATATCTTCTTGTAGACATCTCCAAATGGGCTGAAACTTGTTTGGTTGGAAAGATGACGTATTGAACTTTAATTTGGACTTAAGAAAATCTCAAAAAGGAGATTGTTTGGGCCTGGTATGATCAGCCTAAATCCAGTAGGCTGTTGCATCCGAATCTTCTTCCACTTTGGGCTTGGACCTTGCACCTTGCTTAGTTGACAAGAGATTATTAGATTTTTGTTGGGCATGCCCATGCTAGGTTGGACATACCCATGTCACACTCCCTCACGTGTTTCACTAAATGAATGAGTCACTCAATTTCACTTGTGTTTTCACACAAAAATCAGATTGGCTTTTTCCCTCTTATGTGCTCACCACTCCTGCCTTTTTCCACTTGTAATTGATGAGAATCAACAAGTACTATTAAAGGATCCATTGCATATTCTAGTTGGGCTAATTACTAGATCAAGATCCAAGAAAGTCAAAGAAGCACTTAATGGGCTGATTCAAGATATTTGGGCTTAATCTAAGATAGGGCATTCCAAGCTTGGCCCAGCAGGAGATGAAAGCATAATAAGTTTAATCCAAGCTATTGATAGTGACATGAGTATGTCTAACATAACAAGGGCCTGCCCAGTAATAATCACCTAGTCTCTTGTCAACTAAGTATGGTGCAAGGTCCAAGCCCAAAGTGGAAGAAGATTCGGATGCAACAGCCTACTAGATTTAGGCTCATCATAACAGGCCCAAACAACATCCTTCTTAAGACTTTCTTAAGTCAAAATTGAAGATCAAATCGTCATCTTTCCAACCAAATAAGTTTCAGCCCATTTGGAGATGTCAACAAGAAGATATGACCGTTTGAATTCTGGTCATTGGGTGCTCCTGAAAATCCAAAATTGTGTTCCTCTTTTTACTTTTGGCCAATTCCTTGATTCCTTGCATGTTTTAGGGATTGTTTCCTTTCATGTTTTATGGATTGTCTCCTTACATATTTTATGCTGTTTTCTTGCTTGTCCTAAGCTTAGAGGATTGTTCTAAGCTCTATAAACACTTGTGTGTTGTAAGTTGAAAGCATAATAGAATTCAGAAAACACTTGAGGTTTGCTTCCTCTATTGGTTCTTCAAAGAACTTTTGAACTTATCAAGGGTTCTTCCTTGTGGCGTTCAGCTCCGACTTATAAATCAATTCTTCCACAATTGATTGTGGCATCTTCATTATACCAAGGTTCTTTCTTTCATACAAGCAACGGGTCGCGGTGTCACATTAAATCTGTTTTCTAGATGATTTCTGGGTAAGTATTCTAATATTGTTTGTCGGGTTTCAAAGCAAGTCGATGAGGTTCGCATCGTTTGGTATCAGAGCCCGCTTCTAAAAAAACAGATTTACTATCCTTTTATCTTTCATTTCTTGTTATCATCTTATCTTGTTCCGTTTCTGTTCATTTTTTTTTACTTGTTCTTATTTTTTTTTATTTGTACAGCCAGTGAGAAAAAAAAAACATGAAAAAAAAAGTGTTAAAAAAACGTGGAAAAGAAAAAAAAGGGCAATATAATTTTTCCTTTGATTTGTTGTTTTTATAATATTTTCTTACCATCGGTATTAGTTTAAATACTACAAGTTGAATTTCTTGATCCAGTTTATTAGTTTAATAAAGAACCGAAAAGGGGAAGCTACGAGTGGAAAAAAGTAAGAGAGTGTGAGAATAATATAAAAAAAAAAGCCAATTTAAGAGTGAAACACGAGTGTGAGTGACATAATTTGAGTGTAAACACGTGAGGCAGTGTGGTGAGGAATTATTTCTAACATTTCTTTATAGTTTCAAAGAAAGAATGGATGAGTCATCCTTCATGTTACAGGCTATGCAACAACAATTTGAACGCATGAACGTGATGTTCAATGGGATTCGAGATCGGATGGATAGGCAAGATGCTGTTATTGCTACTTGGCGCGAGGGGCGTCCCCAAAGAGTCCCAAATGCTAGAAGGCAAGAACGGCCTGCGCCCATGGATGATGCTGATGGTGAACATGAGGATGAGTTCAAAGATGAAGAGGATCACGCTTCTTTGAACGGTGAGGGCAGGTTCGTGCCAAGATGAGAAAGGCATGGTGGAGGTTTCCAAAGAGATCCGAGATGGCAAGATGGGACTGATGGAAACCTAGGAAACATTAAAATAAAGATGCCATCATTCCAAGGGAAAAACGATCATAAAGCATACTTGGATTGGGAGAAGAAGGTTGAGTTGATTTTCGAGTGCCACAACTACTCCGAGGAGAAAAAGGTAAAACTCACTGCCATTGAGTTTATTGACTATGCTATTATATGGGGGGATCAACTTGTGCTGAACAGAAGGAAAACCCATGAGAGGCCTATTGAGACGTGTGATGAAATGAAGGCCATCATGAGGAGGCGGTTTGTCCCTAGTCACTACAAGGTCTTCTTCAAGGCTATAGGAGCGTAGATGACTACTACAAAGAGATGGAGATCGCCATGATTCGGGCCAATGTAGAGGTGGATAGAGACGCTACCATGGCAAGGTTTTTGAATGGGCTGAACCGAGACATTGCCAACATCGTGGAGTTGCAACACTAAGTGGAGTTGGAGGACATGCTACACATGGCAATAAAGGTGGAACGACAACTGAAAAGGAAAGGAACTCGGTCCTTCCAACATCCGGGTTCCTCTACCTCATGGAGGTCGAATTGGAGGAAAGACGAAGATGCTGTTTTAAAGTCCAGCACCGAACTACGAAAAAGGAGAGATGAAGTTCCCAGTGTCCACAAAGGTAAAACTGAATCTCAAGCTCGTAATTGTGATATTAAGTGTTTTCGTTGTTTGGGAGTAGGTCACATAGCTTCCCAATGCCCAAATAAGAGGGCCATGATCGCACGTGTTGATAGAGCGGTGGAAACTGACAGCGAGAGCGATGATGACCAAATACCACCGCTTGAGGACATTTGAGAATGAAAACCCCAATATCCATATTAGGGAATTTGAGGAAGTAGTAGCAACCTTTCAAGGTAGGGCTGATATGGTAGACACCGTCAAACTTAGGTTTTTCCCTTTTTCACTTAAGGAGAAAGCTAAGGTTTGGTTGTACTCGTTAAGGCCTAGGTCTATAGGTAGTTGGGACGAGATGACCCGAGTTTTCTTCCAAAAGCACTTTCCAACCAATAAGACCAATAACCTCAAGAGACAAATCTCAAACTTTGCACAAAAGGAGAGTGAAACTTTATATCAAGTTTGGGAACGTTTCAAGGACCTATTAAATTCTTGTCCACACCATAGGTATGGGAGTTGGCGGGTGGTTGGCTACTTCTATGATGGACTTCTAAGTAGGGAAAGAAAATTCATAGAAATGATGTGCAATAGGGATTTTCTTCAAAAAGATCCTGACCAAGCCATAGATTTCCTAGATGACCTATCAGAAAAAACCCACACTTGGACATGACCAAATGCCATGGAAAGCACTAGGACAAACTAACCCGCTGAGATTTATCAACTTAAAGAAGAGGATAACCTTAAATCTCATTTAGAGGCCCTAACTAAGGAAATTGAAGCCTTAAAAACCAGAATTGTTAAGGTAGAGTCCTATAAGCCTTGTTTCATGTGTAATGGGGTAGATCATTTACTTAAGGCTTGTCCAGTTTATTTTGAGAAGAAGGAAGAGCGTAATGTTGTAGGTATTCCCTTAGGGAAACCACACTCACCCTACTCTAACACCTACAATCCCGGTTAGAAGAATCACCCTACGTTCAGTTGAAAATCTGACATGCAACCCCCTGCCCACTCTAGTACCTAATGGCAACTAGAAGCAACCTCATCTAATGCACCTCAACAATCTTTACCTTTGGAAGATATGTTTAAGTCATTTATGCAGGTACATGCCAAGAGTGTGGAAGATCAAGGAAAAATAAATTAACGATTGTTAGAGAAACAACAAGCGATCAAGGAGGAACAAGAGTTAATAAAGAGCCAATTCACCAAGTTGACTAGTTTCTTGACGATTCAAGAGCAAGGTTGTTTTCCTTCACAGCCACAATCTATTCCAAGGGGACAACATATGGCACAAACCTCCAACCCAAGTCAAAGTAGATGATATGGAACAACAACAGGAGAACATTTTTCATACTAGATGCCAAATCAACAACAAGGTATGTAGTATGATCATTGATGGGGGAAGTTGTACTAATGTGGCTAGCATTACTTTAGTTGAAAAATTGAATTTATCAATCGTAAAACACCCTCGACCGTATAACTTGCAGTGGTTGAATAATTGTGGGGAGGTTAAGGTAAATAGGCAAGTTCTAGTTTCTTTTTCAATTGGGAAGTACAATGATGAAGTACTTTGTGATGTTGTTCCAATGCATGCGGGACACATATTATTGGGCAGACCGTGGCAATTTGACAGAAAGGTCACGCATGACAGGTTCAAGAATAGGCATTCGTTTGTAAAAGACAACAAAACCGTTATTCTTGTACCATTGACTCCAAGACAAGTGTGTGAAGATCAAATGAAATTGAAATGAGGAAATGAGTTGAAAAAAAATTGTGAGGCCGGGAGTTCCAAAAAAGATGATGAAAAAGAAAATGAAAGTAAAAGAGTGAGTGAAAAGAAAAGAACGAGTGACAAAAATGAGAGAAAATAAAAAAAAAAAAACAGGAAAGTTTTTATGCTATAAAGAGTGATGTCAAGAGTGCTTTTTATACAAACCAGCCTATATTTGTACTCTTGTACAAAGAGGCATGTTTTAATACTAACGAACTTGACGAATCTTTGCCTAGTGTTGTTGTCTCTTTGTTGCAGGAATATGATGATGTGTTTCCTAATGATGGGCCTAGTGAATTGCCACATATTAGAGGAATTGAGCACCAAATTGATTTTGTGCTAGGTGCGACAATTCCTAATCGACCAGCCTATACGAGTAATCCAAAGGAGACAAAGGAACTTCGAAAGCAAGTTGAGGAGTTGATGGCCAAAGGACACGTAAGAGAGAGCATGAGTCCGTGCGTAGTACTGGTGCTACTTGTGCCTAAGAAGGATGGGACTTGGAGAATGTGTGTTGATTGCTGGGCTATCAACAATATTACGGTAAAGTATAGACATCCCATTCCTAGGCTAGATGACATGCTAGATGAATTACATGGGTCATGTATTTTCACAAAAATTGATTTGAAAAGTGGGTATCATCAAATTAGGATGAAAGAGGGTGATGAAAGGAAAATTGCATTTAAAACTAAATATGGATTGTATGAGTGGTTGGTAATGCCTTTTGGTCTAACTAATGCACCAAGTATATTCATGAGGTTAATGAATCATGCATTGCGCGCGTTTATAGGCAGATTTGTTTTGGTCTATTTTGATGATATTTTGGTGTATAACAAGAGCTTAGATAAGCATATTGAACATTTGCATTGTGTGCTTGTTGTTTTGAGAAAAGAAAGACTGTATGCTAACTTAAAGAAATATTCCTTTTGCTTGGACAAAGTTGTGTTTCTTGGTTATGTTGTTAGCGTGAAAGGGATTGAGGTGGATGAGGAAAAGGTGAAGGCTATCAAGGAATGGCCCACACCTAAGTCAATCACTGATACCGGATTGAAATAGAATTGAAGGAAACTAAACAAACAAACAACAAAATGAAAGATAAGAGTTCACCACCCAAGAGATAACACCAAAGGGATATAGAATATCACCACCCAAAGGATTAACACAAGGGATACAGAACTATAGGAATTCACCACTCTAAGGATTATACCAAAGAGATACAGAATTACAAGAAGGAGAAAACTCTCTTCTAAAAGCCAAAGGCTGATTTCAATTTATAAACTCAAGTCTGATTTTTAGCTTACAAACACAAGTACTTATAGAGCTTAGAACAACCCTCTAAGCTTAGGAAAAGTAAGAAAACAATCCATAAAACATGCAAGGAAACAATCCCTAAAACAAGGAAGGAGACAATCCCTAAAACATGCAAGGTATCAAGGAATTGGTCAAAAGTAAAAAGAGGAACACAATTTCGGATTTTCAGGAGCACCCAATGACCAGAATTCAAATGGTCATATCTTCTTGTAGACATCTCCAAATGGGCTGAAACTTGTTTGGTTGGAAAGATAACGTCTTGAACTTTAATTTGGACTTAAGAAAATCTAAAAAAGGAGATCGTTTGGGCCTGGTATGATCAGCCTAAATCCAGTAAGCTGTTGCATCCGAATCTTCTTCCACTTTGGGCTTGGACCTTGCACCTTGCTTAGTTGACAAGAGATTATTAGATTTTTGTTGGGCAGGCCCATGCTAGGTTGGACATACCCATGTCAGGCTCCCCCAGTTGATGGGGACTTGCCCTCAAGTCCAAGATTTCTTCATTTACTTCATAGGGAGATAAGTCACTCACATTGAAAGTTGCAGATACTCCATAATCTCCTGGAAGTTCAATCTTGTAAGCATTTTCTCCAATGCGTTGAAGTACCTTAAATGGGCCATCAGCTCGTGGCAGAAGTTTAGACCGTCGTTTTGCGGGAAAACGTTCCTTTCGAAGATGAATCCATACTAGATCTCCTTCTTTGAAAGCTGCAGGCTTTCTATGTTTATTTGCTTGCTTGCGGTACTTCTCATTTTGCTTCTCAATATGAGCTCGAATCTGCTCATGTAATTTCTTGATCTCCTTCGTTCGTTCATTGGCATCTCCACTAAATTGGGTAGTAGTCGGAAGTGGAGCCAAATCAAGAGGGCTAATAGGTTTGAGACCATAGACAGCCTCAAAGGGGCTATAGCCAGTGGTTTGGCTAGTAGACCTATTATAGGCAAATTCAGCTTGAGCTAGGAGGAGATCCCATTGACGGATGTTCTTCCCCACAAAGCTTCTCAAAAGATTTCCCAAACTTCGATTAACAACTTCAGTTTGACCATCTGTTTGGGGATGATAAGCGGAGCTGAATTGAAGGATAGTGCCAAGCTTTCGCCAAAGAGTACGCCAAAAATGTCCGACGAACTTGGAATCACGATCAGAAGTAATCGTCTTAGGAATGCCATGAAGTTTGACAATTTCTCTGAAATATAGGTCAGCAACATGAGATGCATCAAGAGTTTTGTGGCAAGGAACAAAATGAGCCATCTTTGAGAATCGATTAACCACCACCATAATGGAGTCTTTATTTCGTTGAGTTCTTGGCAAACCTACAACAAAATCCATACTAACGTCCTCCCATGGGGCATTAGGAATAGGTAATGGGATGTATAGCCCGGTGTTTTGCTTGCGGCTCTTTGCGAGGTGGCAAATTTGACATTGCTTCACATGTCGCTCAACATCTCTCACCATTTTGGGCCAAAAAAAATGTTCCTGCACAAGAGTTAAAGTTTTATCTCTACCAAAATGACCAGCAAGGCCTCCTCCATGGGCTTCTTTGATAATGGCTTCTCTCAACGAACATCGAGGAATGCACAAAAGATTGCCCTTGAAGAGAAAACCATCTTGTAACAAGAAATGGTTGTTAGGACCATTAGAAGATTCCTTCCATGCATTGCCAAAATCAAGATCATCTTTATAAAGTTCTTTGACAACTTCAAAACCCAAAACCTGCACTTGCATAGTGTTAAGTAAAGAGTGTCTTCGACTTAGGGCGTCAGCAACTTGATTAAGTTTTCCTGACTTGTGCTTGATGGAGAATGAATAGGCTTGCAAGAATTCACTCCACTTTGCATGTCGCTTGTTGAGTTTTTGTTGGCTGCTCAAATACTTTAGAGCTTCATGATCAGAATGAAGTATAAACTCTTTATGGAGTAGATAATGACTCCAATGCCCCAAGGCACGAACAAGAGCATAGAATTCTTTGTCATATGTTGAATACTTCTTTCGAGATTCATTGAGCTTTTCACTAAAAAAGGCAATGGGTTTACCTTCTTGGCTGAGAACACCACCAACCCCTAAATTAGAGGCATCGCAATCAACTTCGAACACTTTGGAGAAATCTGGAAGTGTAAGGACTGGGGCCTCCGTTACCTTCTGTTTGAGAAGTTCAAAGCTCTTTTGGGCTTCCTTCGTCCACTTGAGTGTTCCCCCTTTAAGGCATTCCGTGATAGGAGCAATAATGGTGCTGAAGCCTTTGATGAACCGTCGATAGAATGATGCAAGTCCATGAAAGCTTCTTATGTCGTGAAGGGACTTGGGAATAGGCCAGCTGGTGATTGCCTCTATCTTGCCCGGATCCATCATGATTCCTTCTTTGCAAACAACATAGCCTAAGAACACAAGGCTATTAGTGAAGAAATGACACTTCTTCAAGTTGACATACAACTTTTGTTCCCGTAAGGTTTGGAAAACTTGATGAAGATGCTCCATATGTTGCTCTTGAGACTTGCTGTAAACTAAGATATCATCAAAGTAAACAACAACAAATTGACCCATAAATGGTTTGAAAATATGATTCATAAGGCGCATAAAAGTACTCGGAGCATTAGATAGTCCGAATGGCATGACCACCCATTCATAAAGACCATATCTCGTTTTGAACGCTGTCTTCCATTCATCGCCATCTCTCATGCGAATTTGATGATATCCGCTGCGAAGATCGATGTTTGAGAAGATTATGGCTCCATGAAGTTGATCCAAGAGATCATCCAACCGTGGGATGGGAAAGCGGGTACCGGATGGTGATTTTGTTGACAGCCCTGCTGTCAATGCACATTCGCCATGAACCGTCCTTCTTTGGTACTAGAAGTGCTGGAACAGCGCAAGGACTCATGCTTTCTCGTACAAGGCCTTTTGACATGGGTATGTCCAACCTAGCATGGGCCTGCCCAACAAAAATCTAATAATCTCTTGTCAACTAAGCAAGGTGCAAGGTCCAAGCCCAAAGTGGAAGAAGATTCGGATGCAACAGCTTACTGGATTTAGGCTGATCATACCAGGCCCAAACGATCTCCTTTTTGAGATTTTCTTAAGTCCAAATTAAAGTTCAAGACGTCATCTTTCCAACCAAACAAGTTTCAGCCCATTTGGAGATGTCTACAAGAAGATATGACCATTTGAATTCTGGTCATTGGGTGCTCCTGAAAATCCGAAATTGTGTTCCTCTTTTTACTTTTGACCAATTCCTTGATTCCTTGCATGTTTTAGGGATTGTCTCCTTCCTTGATTTAGGGATTGTTTCCTTGCATGTTTTATGGATTGTTTTCTTACTTTTCCTAAGCTTAGAGGGTTGTTCTAAGCTCTATAAGTACTTGTGTTTGTAAGCTAAAAATCAGACTTGAGTTTATAAATTGAAATCAGCCTTTGGCTTTTAGAAGAGAGTTTTCTCCTTCTTGTAATTCTGTATCTCTTTGGTATAATCCTTAGAGTGGTGAATTCCTATAGTTCTGTATCCCTTGTGTTAATCCTTTGGGTGGTGATATCCTATATCCCTTTGGTGTTATCTCTTGGGTGGTGAACTCATATCTTTCATTTTGTTGTTTGTTTGTTTAGTTTCCTTCAATTCTATTTAAATCCGGTATCAAATTGGTATCAGAGCTTTGGTTTCTCAAGTGTGATATCTAACACCTTGATTTCCATAGTTCTTGTTATTATGGCTGGTCGTGGTCGTCGTGGTCAAGCTATTCCAATAGCAGCTCCAGCACCGCAAGGAGACCCGCGAGATATCGAGCTGGAAGCCTTGAGGAGACAAGTGCAGCAACTCGAACAACGCCTAGAGCGTTATGAAACTTCTGAACATGGTGCTCCTCATCATGGCTCAGATGCTGAAGTTTCCAGCAATGATGGAGATGAAGTTAATCCTTTTCACCAAGCTCGTAGCCATGCCTCAAATGACAGCACGCCACCTCACCCCCGTGAGCTAAGAAATCACGTTTTCCAACGTGATTATGACGTCAAGGTGGACATTCCAGAATTTGAAGGAAGAATGCAACCCGATGAATTCATTGATTGGCTTAACACCATTGAGCGGATCTTTGATTACAAAGATGTTGCAGATCACAAGAAGGTGAAGCTTGTTGCCATCAAGCTACGAAAACATGCTTCTATTTGGTGGGAACACCTTAAGAGGCAGCGAGAACGTGAAAGGAAGAGTCGCATTGTGACATGGGCAAAGATGAAGAAGGCTCTTAAGAAGAAGTATTTGCCAGATCATTATAGGCAAGATGCTTTTCTTAAGTTCCACAACTTTTGACAAAACGATCTCTCCGTGGAAGAATATACAGCAGAGTTCGATTATTCTATGATGCGTTGTGACATCGTAGAGCCCGAAGAACAAATGGTAGCCCGCTACCTTGGAGGGTTACGTCGTGAAATCAGTAATGTTGTACAATTACAACCTTACTGGACCTACAATGATGTTTGCAAGCTAGCACTAAAGGTGGAGAAACAATTAATGGAAGGGCGTAAGAATACTTATCGACCTTTCAATCGCGATGGAATCACAAACCGGGGGAGTAGTTCTACTTCCAAGGCCACTCCATCAACCAAAACTGCAGCTGTCAAACCACCTGCAAGGAATGAAGCTCGATCAGGTTCTAATCGCTTCAATAATTCTAATTCAAGTAGAAAATGCTTTAAATGTCATGGTTTTGGACATATTGCTTCCGATTGTCCAAATCGCAAGATAATCTCCCTTGTTGAAGAAGAATTGGAAGATAATGCTGAGGAGGAGCAAGTTGAGGACGAATCCGAGGAGGAGTTCACGTATGCGGATCAGGGAGAGTCTCTTGTTATTCGTAGACTCTTGAAGTCAACTTATGCAGAAGATGATTGGCTTCGAAACAACATTTTCCACACCAAATGCACTTCCAATGGCAAGGTGTGTAATGTCATCATTGATGGGGGAAGTTGTGAGAATGTGGTGTCTACAACCATGGTGGAGAAGCTGAATCTAAAAACAGAAGCTCATTCTCATCCCTACAAACTTCAATGGCTTCGAAAAGGCAACGATATTCAGGTAACTAAGAAATGCTTAGTTCAATTCTCCATTGGGAAAAATTATGAGGATGAAGTTATGTGTGATGTTGTCCCTATGGATGCATGTCATATACTACTTGGTAGGCCATGGCAGTATGATAGGAAAGTTATCCATGATGGTCTCAAAAACACCTATTCTTTTGTAAAAAATGGAATTAAAGTGACTTTAGCCCCACTGAAAATGATATTCACTCCTAAACCTTCTAAAAGGGAGGGTTGTAGTTTACTTTCTGTAGGTGAAGTTGAGAAAACTTTAACAGAATGTGGAGAGGGGTACGCTCTTATGGTTGTTGAAAAGAAAGATCCCATTGAGATTCCACTTATAATACAACCACTTCTTAAGGAATTCCCTGATATTATTCCTGAAGAACTTCCACCGGGCCTTCCACCTATGAGGGGTATACAGCACCATATTGATCTTATTCCAGGTTCTGTTTTACCTAACAAAGCAGCTTATCGGATGAATCCAAGGGAGCATGAAGAGTTACAAAGTCAAGTTGATGAGCTGATCTCCAAAGGCCTTGTACGAGAAAGCATGAGTCCTTGCGCTGTTCCAGCACTTCTAGTACCAAAGAAGGACGGTTCATGGCGAATGTGCATTGACAGTAGGGCTGTCAACAAAATCACCATCTGGTACCGCTTTCCCATCCCACGGTTGGATGATCTCTTGGATCAACTTCATGGAGCCATAATCTTCTCAAACATCGATCTTCGCAGCGGATATCATCAAATTCGCATGAGAGATGGCGATGAATGGAAGACAGCGTTCAAAACGAGAGATGGTCTTTATGAATGGATGGTCATGCCATTCGGACTATCTAATGCTCCGAGTACTTTTATGCGCCTTATGAATCATATTTTCAAACCATTTATGGGTCAATTTGTTGTTGTTTACTTTGATGATATCTTAGTTTACAGCAAGTCTCAAGAGCAACATATGGAGCATCTTCATCAAGTTTTTCAAACCTTACGGGAACAAAAGTTGTATGTCAACTTGAAGAAGTGTCATTTCTTCACTAATAGCCTTGTGTTCTTAGGCTATGTTGTTTGCAAAGAAGGAATCATGATGGATCCGGGCAAGATAGAGGCAATCACCAGCTGGCCTATTCCCAAGTCCCTTCACGACATAAGAAGCTTTCATGGACTTGCATCATTCTATCGACGGTTCATCAAAGGCTTCAGCACCATTATTGCTCCTATCACGGAATGCCTTAAAGGGGGAACATTCAAGTGGACGAAGGAAGCCCAAAAGAGCTTTGAACTTCTCAAACAGAAGGTAACGGAGGCCCCAGTCCTTACACTTCCAGATTTCTCCAAAGTATTCGAAGTTGATTGCGATGCCTCTAATTTAGGGGTTGGTGGTGTTCTCAGCCAAGAAGGTAAACCCATTGCCTTTTTTAGTGAAAAGCTCAATGAATCTCGAAAGAAGTATTCAACATATGACAAAGAATTCTATGCTCTTGTTCGTGCCTTGGGGCATTGGAGTCATTATCTACTCCATAAAGAGTTTATACTTCATTCTGATCATGAAGCTCTAAAGTATTTGAGCAGCCAACAAAAACTCAACAAGCGACATGCAAAGTGGAGTGAATTCTTGCAAGCCTATTCATTCTCCATCAAGCACAAGTCAGGTAAACTTAATCAAGTTGCTGACGCCCTAAGTCGAAGACACTCTTTACTTAACACTATGCAAGTGCAGGTTTTGGGTTTTGAAGTTGTCAAAGAACTTTATAAAGATGATCTTGATTTTGGCAATGCATGGAAGGAATCTTCTAATGGTCCTAACAA
Source organism: Bretschneidera sinensis (assembly GCA_023935145.1). Taxonomy (NCBI): domain Eukaryota; kingdom Viridiplantae; phylum Streptophyta; class Magnoliopsida; order Brassicales; family Akaniaceae; genus Bretschneidera; species Bretschneidera sinensis. Next base: position 93,671,618 of record CM043699.1, read on the forward strand.
CCATTTCTTGTTACAAGATGGTTTTCTCTTCAAGGGCAATCTTTTGTGCATTCCTCGATGTTCGTTGAGAGAAGCCATTATCAAAGAAGCCCATGGAGGAGGCCTTGCTGGTCATTTTGGTAGAGATAAAACTTTAACTCTTGTGCAGGAACATTTTTTTTGGCCCAAAATGGTGAGAGATGTTGAGCGACATGTGAAGCAATGTCAAATTTGCCACCTCGCAAAGAGCCGCAAGCAAAACACCGGGCTATACATCCCATTACCTATTCCTAATGCCCCATGGGAGGACGTTAGTATGGATTTTGTTGTAGGTTTGCCAAGAACTCAACGAAATAAAGACTCCATTATGGTGGTGGTTGATCGATTCTCAAAGATGGCTCATTTTGTTCCTTGCCACAAAACTCTTGATGCATCTCATGTTGCTGACCTATATTTCAGAGAAATTGTCAAACTTCATGGCATTCCTAAGACGATTACTTCTGATCGTGATTCCAAGTTCGTCGGACATTTTTGGCGTACTCTTTGGCGAAAGCTTGGCACTATCCTTCAATTCAGCTCCGCTTATCATCCCCAAACAGATGGTCAAACTGAAGTTGTTAATCGAAGTTTGGGAAATCTTTTGAGAAGCTTTGTGGGGAAGAACATCCGTCAATGGGATCTCCTCCTAGCTCAAGCTGAATTTGCCTATAATAGGTCTACTAGCCAAACCACTGGCTATAGCCCCTTTGAGGCTGTCTATGGTCTCAAACCTATTAGCCCTCTTGATTTGGCTCCACTTCCGACTACTACCCAATTTAGTGGAGATGCCAATGAACGAACGAAGGAGATCAAGAAATTACATGAGCAGATTCGAGCTCATATTGAGAAGCAAAATGAGAAGTACCGCAAGCAAGCAAATAAACATAGAAAGCCTGCAGCTTTCAAAGAAGGAGATCTAGTATGGATTCATCTTCGAAAGGAACGTTTTCCCGCAAAACGACGGTCTAAACTTCTGCCACGAGCTGATGGCCCATTTAAGGTACTTCAACGCATTGGAGAAAATGCTTACAAGATTGAACTTCCAGGAGATTATGGAGTATCTGCAACTTTCAATGTGAGTGACTTATCTCCCTATAAAGTAAATGAAGAAATCTTGGACTTGAGGGCAAGTCCCCATCAACTGGGGGAGCCTGACATGGGTATGTCCAACCTAGCATGGGCCTGCCCAACAAAAATCTAATAATCTCTTGTCAACTAAGCAAGGTGCAAGGTCCAAGCCCAAAGTGGAAGAAGATTCGGATGCAACAGCTTACTGGATTTAGGCTGATCATACCAGGCCCAAACGATCTCCTTTTTGAGATTTTCTTAAGTCCAAATTAAAGTTCAAGACGTCATCTTTCCAACCAAACAAGTTTCAGCCCATTTGGAGATGTCTACAAGAAGATATGACCATTTGAATTCTGGTCATTGGGTGCTCCTGAAAATCCGAAATTGTGTTCCTCTTTTTACTTTTGACCAATTCCTTGATTCCTTGCATGTTTTAGGGATTGTCTCCTTCCTTGATTTAGGGATTGTTTCCTTGCATGTTTTATGGATTGTTTTCTTACTTTTCCTAAGCTTAGAGGGTTGTTCTAAGCTCTATAAGTACTTGTGTTTGTAAGCTAAAAATCAGACTTGAGTTTATAAATTGAAATCAGCCTTTGGCTTTTAGAAGAGAGTTTTCTCCTTCTTGTAATTCTGTATCTCTTTGGTATAATCCTTAGAGTGGTGAATTCCTATAGTTCTGTATCCCTTGTGTTAATCCTTTGGGTGGTGATATCCTATATCCCTTTGGTGTTATCTCTTGGGTGGTGAACTCATATCTTTCATTTTGTTGTTTGTTTGTTTAGTTTCCTTCAATTCTATTTAAATCCGGTATCACCTTTGGAGATCAGCTCATCAACTTGACTTTGTAACTCTTCATGCTCCCTTGGATTCATCCGATAAGCTGCTTTGTTAGGTAAAACAGAACCTGGAATAAGATCAATATGGTGCTGTATACCCCTCATAGGTGGAAGGCCCGGTGGAAGTTCTTCAGGAATAATATCAGGGAATTCCTTAAGAAGTGGTTGTATTATAAGTGGAATCTCAATGGGATCTTTCTTTTCAACAACCATAAGAGCGTACTGATACCGGATTTAAATAGAATTGAAGGAAACTAAACAAACAAACGATGAAATGAAAGATAGGAGTTCACCACCCAAGAGATAACACCAAAGGGATATAGAATATCACCACCCAAAGGATTAACACAAGGGATACAGAACTATAGGAATTCACCACCCTAAGGATTATACCAAAGAGATACAGAATTACAAGAAGGAGAAAACTCTCTTCTAAAAGCCAAAGGCTGATTTCAATTTATAAACTCAAGTCTGATTTTTCAACTTACAAACACAAGTATTTATAGAGCTTAGAACAACCCTCTAAGCTTAGGACAAGCAAGAAAACAAGGCATAAAACATGCAAGCAAACAATCCCTAAAACATGCAAGGAAACAATCTATAAAACATGCAATGAAACAATCCCTAAAACAAGGAATGAGACAATCCCTAAAACATGCAAGGAATCAAGAAAAAGGCCAAAAGAAGAATACAATCCCGGAATTTCAGGAGGACCCAACTAGCAGAATTCAAACGGCCATATCTTCTTCCACACATCTCCAAATGGGCTGAAACTTGTTGGGTTGGAAAGATGACATCTTGAACTTCAATTTAGGCTTAAGAAAGTCTCAAAAAGCAGATCGTTTGGGCCTGTTATGATGGGTCTAAATCTAATAGGCTGTTGCATCCGAATCTTCTTCCACTTTGAGCTTGGACCTTGCACCTTGCTTAGTTGATAAGAGATTTTGTTATTTTTTGTTGGGCAGGCCCATGTTAGGTTGGACATACCCATTTCATGAGGCTTTATTTGTTAGGTTAAAGGTTTGCTGGACACACCTGTGTCAACATCTGTGTCAGACTCCCCCGGTTGATGAAGACTTGCCCCCAAGTCCATTTGGTCTTCTTGATCCTCAAAGTAAGGAGAAAGATCAGAGACATTAAAGGTTGTAGAAACTCCATAAGCACAAGGTAGCTCATGCCCTCTCTAATAAGCCCCTTTTCGATTAACTCTTCAATTTGTCTCTATAATACTTCATGCTCCTTAAGGTTCAATTGATAGGCTGGTTTGTTAGGCAACACAGATTCTGGTACAAGATCAATGCAATGCTGCATATCTCTCATAGGTGGAAGGCCATGGGGAATTTCCTCTAGAACAACATCACTAAATTCCATGAGGAATGGAATCAAAGAAGGAGGAATTTCTGTTGGTTCTTTCTCTTCCCTTACCACAATTGCAAAGTCTTCACCATTCTCTATCAATACTTTCTCAACCCCAGAACTGGTCGACAAATTAGTTCCCTCCCCAAAAGAAGGTTTAGGAACATGAACAATTTTCAATGGAACCAAAAGGACCTTAACTCCATCCTTCTCAAAAGAATAAGTATTTTTGAAACCTTCATGCTTAGTCTTTCTATCATACTGCCAAGGTCTTCCAAGCAACAAATGATATGCATCCATAGGCACTATGACACAAACTACAGCATCGTTATAATTCTTGCCAATGGAAAATTCAGCAAAGCATCTTTTATTTACCTTCACTTCATTGCCTTTGCGAAGCCACTGGAATTTGTAAGGTTCCGGATGATCTTCAGTTTTTAACTTCGGTTTCTCCACCATTGTTGATGCCACAACATTTTCACAACCTTCTCCATCAATGATGACGTTACATACCTTTCCATGAGAAGTGTATCTAGTATGAAAAATATTGTTCTGCAACCATTCATCTTCCACATAGGTTACGTTGAGGCTTCTTTGAACCACAAGAGCCTCCCCTCGATCAGCATAAGTAATTTCTTCTTCCACAGCAACATGTTCATTAGTTTCTGGTGAAAAATCATGCTCACCTTCCATTTCCATGTCTTCTTCCACAAGAGACACCATTTTGCGATTTGGACAATCAGAAGCAATATGTCCAAAATCTTGACATTTGAAGCATCTTCGAGTTGTATTGGAAATGATTGGATGATTTGAACCTGATGTAGTTTCATTCCTTTGCTTGGCCGTGATTGCCTTGGGTATGGTCGTGGTTTTAGAAGTGGAGCCACTACCACGGTTAGAAACTCCATCTTGAATAAAGGATCGAAAACAACTGCCATGTTTTTCTTTCTGTTGCTTCTCCACCTTCATAGCTAGTTTGCAAACATCATTGTAAGTCCAATATGGTTGCAACTGCACCACATCACTAATTTCAACACGTAACCCACCAAGATAGCGGGCTATCATCTGCTCCTCTTGCTTAACAACATCACAACAAGTCATTAGATGATCAAACTCTGCTGTATACTCCTTTACGGACAACTCCCTTTGCTTGAAATTATGAAATTTCATAAAAGCATCTTGTTTGTAGTGGTCAGGTAAATACTTTCTTTTTAGCTCTCTCCTCATCTTTGCCCATGTTGTAATACGTACTCTTCCTTCACGTTCTCGCTTCCTCTTCAAATGCTCCCACCAGATTGAAGCATGTTTCCTTAGCTTGATGGCAACAACTTTCACTTTATGATTTTCTGGAACATCTTTGAACTCAAAGATTCGCTCAACGGTAGTAAGCCAATCAATGAAATCATCTGGTTGCATCATTCCTTCAAATTCTGGAATGTCCACCTTGACATCATAATCACGTCGGAAAACATGATTTCTTAGCTCACGGGGGTGAGGTGGTGTGCTGTCACTTGAGGCGTGACTACGAGCTTGGTGAAAAGGATTAACTTTGTCTCCATCATTGCTGGAAACTTGAACGTCTGAGCCATGATGAGGGGCACCATGTTCAGAAGTTCCATAACGCTCTAGGCGTTGTTCGAGTTGCTGCACTTGTCTCTTCAAGGCTTCCATCTCGATATCTCGCAGATCTCCTTGCGGTGGTGCTTCTGGAGCTGCTATTGGAATAGCTTGACTACGACGACCACGACCAGCCATAATAACAAGAACTATGGAAATCAAGGTGTTAGATATCACACTTGAGAAACCAAAGCTCTGATACCAATTTGATACCGGATTTAAATAGAATTGAAGGAAACTAAACAAACAAACGATGAAATGAAAGATAGGAGTTCACCACCCAAGAGATAACACCAAAGGGATATAGAATATCACCACCCAAAGGATTAACACAAGGGATACAGAACTATAGGAATTCACCACCCTAAGGATTATACCAAAGAGATACAGAATTACAAGAAGGAGAAAACTCTCTTCTAAAAGCCAAAGGCTGATTTCAATTTATAAACTCAAGTCTGATTTTTCAACTTACAAACACAAGTATTTATAGAGCTTAGAACAACCCTCTAAGCTTAGGACAAGCAAGAAAACAAGGCATAAAACATGCAAGCAAACAATCCCTAAAACATGCAAGGAAACAATCTATAAAACATGCAATGAAACAATCCCTAAAACAAGGAATGAGACAATCCCTAAAACATGCAAGGAATCAAGAAAAAGGCCAAAAGAAGAATACAATCCCGGAATTTCAGGAGGACCCAACTAGCAGAATTCAAACGGCCATATCTTCTTCCACACATCTCCAAATGGGCTGAAACTTGTTGGGTTGGAAAGATGACATCTTGAACTTCAATTTAGGCTTAAGAAAGTCTCAAAAAGCAGATCGTTTGGGCCTGTTATGATGGGTCTAAATCTAATAGGCTGTTGCATCCGAATCTTCTTCCATTTTGAGCTTGGACCTTGCACCTTGCTTAGTTGATAAGAGATTTTGTTATTTTTTGTTGGGCAGGCCCATGTTAGGTTGGACATACCCATTTCATGAGGCTTTATTTGTTAGGTTAAAGGTTTGTTGGACACACCTGTGTCAACATCTGTGTCACGTACCCCTCTCCACATTCTGTTAAAGTTTTCTCAACTTCACCTACAGAAAGTAAACTACAACCCTCCCTTTTAGAAGGTTTAGGAGTGAATATCATTTTCAGTGGGGCTAAAGTCACTTTAATTCCATTCTTTACAAAAGAATAGGTGTTTTTGAGACCATCATGGATAACTTTCCTATCATACTGCCATGGCCTACCAAGTAGTATATGACATGCATCCATAGGGACAACATCACACATAACTTCATCCTCATAATTTTTCCCAATGGAGAATTGAACTAAGCATTTCTTAGTTACCTGAATATCGTTGCCTTTTCGAAGCCATTGAAGTTTGTAGGGATGGGAATGAGCTTCTGTTTTTAGATTCAGCTTCTCCACCATGGTTGTAGACACCACATTCTCACAACTTCCCCCATCAATGATGACATTACACACCTTGCCATTGGAAGTGCATTTGGTGTGGAAAATGTTGTTTCGAAGCCAATCATCTTCTGCATAAGTTGACTTCAAGAGTCTACGAATAACAAGAGACTCTCCCTGATCCGCATACGTGAACTCCTCCTCGGATTCGTCCTCAACTTGCTCCTCCTCAGCATTATCTTCCAATTCTTCTTCAACAAGGGAGATTATCTTGCGATTTGGACAATCGGAAGCAAAATGTCCAAAACCATGACATTTAAAGCATTTTCTACTTGAATTAGAATTATTGAAGCGATTAGAACCTGATGGAGCTTCATTCCTTGCAGGTGGTTTGACAGCTGCAGTTTTGGTTGATGGAGTGGCCTTGGAAGTAGAACTACTCCCCCGGTTTGTGATTCCATCGCGATTGAAAGGTCGATAAGTATTCTTACGCCCTTCCATTAATTGTTTCTCCACCTTTAGTGCTAGCTTGCAAACATCATTGTAGGTCCAGTAAGGTTGTAATTGTACAACATTACTGATTTCACGACGTAACCCTCCAAGGTAGCGGGCTACCATTTGTTCTTCGGGCTCTACGATGTCACAACGCATCATAGAATAATCGAACTCTGCTGTATATTCTTCCACGGAGAGATTGTTTTGTCGAAAGTTGATGAGAATCAACAAGCACTATTAAAGGATCCATTGCATATTCCAGTTGGGCCAATTACTAGATCAAGATCCAAGAAAGTCAAAGAAGCACTTAATGGGCTGATTCAAGAGATTTGGGCTGAATCTAAAATGGGGCATTCCAAGCTTGGCCCAACAGGAGATGAAAGCATAATAAGTTTAATCCAAGCTATTGATAGTGACATGGGTATGTCCAACATAACAAGGGCCTGCCCAATAATAATCACCTAGTCTCTTGTCAACTAATTAAGGTGCAAGGTCCAAGCCCAAAGTGAAAGAAGATTCGGATGCAACAGCCTACTGAATTTAGGCTCATCATAACAGGCCCAAACGACATCCTTTTTAAGACTTTCTTAAGTCCAAATTGAAGATCAAATCGTCATCTTTCCAACCAAACAAGTTTCAGCCCATTTGGAGATGTGTGCAAGAAGATATGGCCATTTGAATTCTGGTCATTGGGTGCTCCTGAAAATCCGAAATTGTGTTCCTCTTTTTACTTTTGGCCAATTCCTTGATTCCTTGCATGTTTTAGGGATTGTTTCCTTTCATGTTTTATGGATTGTCTCCTTACATGTTTTATGCTGTTTTCTTGCTTGTCCTAAGCTTAGAGGGTTGTTCTAAGCTCTATAAATACTTGTGTGTTGTAAGTTGAAAGCATAATAGAATTCAGAAAATATTTGAGGTTTGCTTCCTCTATTGGTTCTTCAAAGAACTTTTGAACTTATCAAGGGTTCTTCCTTGTGGCGTTCAGCTCCGACTTATCAATCAATCCTTCCACAATTGATTGTGGCGTCTTCATTATACCAAGGTTCTTGCTTCCATACAAGCAACGGGTCGCGGTGTCACATAAAATCTGTTTTCTAGACGATTTCTGGGTAAGTATTCCAATATTGTTTGTCGGGTCTCAAAGCATGTCGATGAAGTTCGCATCATTTGGTATCAGAGCCAACTTCTAAAAAAAAAAAAACAGATTTACTATCATTTTATCTTTCATTTCTTGTTATCATCTTATCTTGTTTCGTTTCTGTTCATTTTTTTTACTTGTTCTTATTTTTTTTATTTGTGCAACCAGTGAGAAAAAAAAACGTGAAAAAAAAACGTGAAAAAAAAAACGTGAAAAAAAAACGTGAAGAAAAAAACGTGAAAAAAAAACGTGAAGAAAAAAACGTGAAAAAAAGTGTGAAAAAAAGACGTGGAAAAGAAAAAAAAAAGAAAAAAAAAGAGTAAAATATTTTTTCCTTTGATTTGTTGTTTTTATAAAATTTTCTTACCGTCGGTATTAGTTTAAATACTACAAGTTGAATTTCTTGATCCAGTTTATTAGTTTAATAAAGAACTGAAAAGGGGAAGCTACGAGTGGAAAAAGGCAAGAGAGTGTGAGAATAATATAAAAAAAAAGCCAATTTAAGAGTTAAACACGAGTGTGAGTGACATAATTTGAGTGTAAACACGTGAGGCAGTGTGGTGAGGAATTATTTCTAAAATTTCTTTATAATTTCAAAGAAAGAATGGAGGAGTCGTCCTTCATGTTAGAGGCTATGCAACAACAATTTGAACGCATGAACGTGATGTTCAATGAGATTCGGGATCGGATGGATAGGCAAGATGCTGTTATTGCTACTTGGCGCGATGGGCGTCCCCAAAGAGTCCCAAATGCTAGAAGGCAAGAACGGCTTGCGCCCTTGGATGATGCTGATGGTGAACATGAGGATGAGTTCAAAGATGAAGAGGATCACGCTTCTTTGAACGGTGAGGGCAGGTTCGTGCCAAGACGAGAAAGGCATGGTGGAGGTTTCCAAAGAGATCCGAGATGGCAAGATGGGACTGATGGAAACCTAGGAAACATTAAAATAAAGATGCCGTCGTTCCAAGGGAAAAACGATCCTGAAGCATACTTGGATTGGGAGAAGAAGGTTGAGTTGATTTTTGAGTGCCACAACTACTCCGAGGAGAAAAAGGTAAAACTCGCTGCCATTGAGTTTACTGACTATGCTATTATATGGTGGGATCAACTTGTGCTGAACAGAAGGAAAACCCATGAGAGGCCTATTGAGACGTGGGATGAAATGAAGGCCATCATGAGGAGGCGGTTTGTCCCTAGTCACTACTATAGGGACTTGTATCAGAAATTACAAGGTCTTCTTCAAGGCTATAGAAGTGTAGATGACTACTACAAAGAGATGGAGATCGCCATGATTCGGGCTAATGTAGAGGAGGATAGAGAAGCTACCATGGCAAGGTTTTTGAATGGGCTGAACCGAGACATTGCCAACGTGGTGGAGTTGCAACACTATGTGGAGTTGGAGGACATGCTACACATGGCAATAAAGGTGGAACGACAACTGAAAAGGAAAGGAACTCGGTCCTTCCAACATCCGGGTTCCTCTACCTCATGGAGGTCGAATTGGAGGAAAGACGAAGGTGCTGTTTTAAAGTCCAACAACGAACCACCAAAAAGGAGAGATGAAGTTCCCAGTGTCCACAAAGGTAAAACTGAATCTCAAGCTCGTAATCGTGATATTAAGTGTTTTCGTTGTTTGGGAGTAGGTCACATAGCTTCCCAATGCCCAAATAAGAGGGCCATGATCGCACGTGTTGATGGAGCGGTGGAAACCGACAGCGAGAGCGATGATGACCAAATACCACCGCTTGAGGACACTTGTGACGATAATGTGGAGTATCCAGTAGATGGAGAATCACTTGTGGTTTTGCGTACTTTAAGTGCCCAAGTCAAAGTAGATGATATGGAACAACAACGGGAGAACATTTTTCATACTAGATGCCACATCAACAACAAGGTATGTAGTATGATCATTGATGGGGGAAGTTGTACTAATGTGGCTAGCACTACTTTAGTTGAAAATTTGAATTTACCAACCGTAAAACACCCTCGA
>CM043699.1:93682035-93697035 GCA_023935145.1 Bretschneidera sinensis
GTTGTCGTTCCACCTTTATTGCCATGTGTAGCATGTCCTCCAACTCCACATAGTGTTGCAACTCCACCACGTTGGCAATGTCTCGGTTCAGCCCATTCAAAAACCTTGCCATGGTAGCTTCTCTATCCTCCTCTACATTAGCCCGAATCATGGCGTTCTCCATCTCTTTGTAGTAGTCATCTACGCTCCTATAGCCTTGAAGAAGACCTTGTAATTTCTGATACAAGTCCCTATAGTAGTGACTAGGGACAAACTGCCTCCTCATGATGGCCTTCATTTCATCCCACGTCTCAATAGGCCTCTCATGGGTTTTCCTTCTGTTCAGCACAAGTTGATCCCACCATATAATAGCATAGTCAGTAAACTCAATGGCAGCGAGTTTTACCTTTTTCTCCTCGGAATAGTTGTGGCACTCAAAAATCAACTCAACCTTCTTCTCCCAATCCAAGTATGCTTCAGGATCGTTTTTCCCTTGGAACGACGGCATCTTTATTTTAATGTTTCCTAGGTTTCCATCAGTCCCATCTTGCCATCTCGGATCTCTTTGGAAACCTCCACCATGCCTTTCTCGTCTTGGCACGAACCTGCCCTCACCGTTCAAAGAAGCGTGATCCTCTTCATCTTTGAACTCATCCTCATGTTCACCATCAACATCATCCACGAGCGCAGGCCGTTCTTGCCTTCTAGCATTTGGGACTCTTTGGGGACGCCCCTCGCTCCAAGTAGCAATAACAGCATCTTGCCTATCCATCCGATCCCGAATCTCATTGAACATCACGTTCATGCGTTCAAATTGTTGTTGCATAGCCTGTAACATGAAGGACGACTCCTCCATTCTTTCTTTGAAATTATAAAGAAATGTTAGAAATAATTCCTCACCACACTGCCTCACGTGTTTACACTCAAATTATATCACTCACACTCGTGTTTCACTCTTAAATTGGCTTTTTTTTTATATTATTCTCACACTCTCTTGCCTTTTTTCCACTCGTAGCTTCCCTTTTTCAATTCTTTATTAAACTAATAAACTGGATCAAGAAATTCAACTTGTAGTATTTAAACTAATACCGACGGTAAGAAAATATTATAAAAACAACAAATCAAAGGAAAAATTATATTGTTCTTTTTTTTTTCTTTTTTTTTCTTTTCCACGTCTTTTTTTCACGTTTTTTTTTCACGTTTTTTTTTTTCACGTTTTCTTTTTCTCACTGGTTGCACAAATAAAAAAAATAAGAACAAGTAAAAAAAATGAACAGAAACGAAACAAGATAAGATGATAACAAGAAATGAAAGATAAAATGATAGTAAATCTGTTTTTTTTTTTAGAAGTGGGCTCTGATACCAAATGATGCGAACCTCATCGACATGCTTTGAGACCCGACAAACAATATTGGAATACTTACCCAGAAATCGTCTAGAAAACAGATTTTTTGTGACACCGCGACCCGTTGCTTGTATGGAAGCAAGAACCTTGGTATAATGAAGACGCCACAATCAATTGTGGAAGGATTGATTGATAAGTCGGAGCTGAACGCCACAAGGAAGAACCCTTGATAAGTTCAAAAGTTCTTTGAAGAACCAATAGAGGAAGCAAACCTCAAGTATTTTCTGAATTCTATTATGCTTTCAACTTACAACACACAAGTATTTATAGAGCTTAGAACAACCCTCTAAGCTTAGGACAAGCAAGAAAACAGCATAAAACATGTAAGGAGACAATCCATAAAACATGAAAGGAAACAATCCCTAAAACATGCAAGGAATCAAGGAATTGGCCAAAAGTAAAAAGAGGAACACAATTTCGGATTTTCAGGAGCACCCAATGACCAGAATTCAAATGGTCATATCATCTTGTAGACATCTCCAAATGGGCTGAAACTTGTTTGGTTGGAAAGATGACGTCTTGAACTTTAATTTGGACTTAAGAAAATCTCAAAAAGGAGATCGTTTGGGCCTGGTATGATCAGCCTAAATCTAGTAAGCTGTTGCATCCGAATCTTCTTCCACTTTGGGCTTGGACCTTGCACCTTGCTTAGTTGACAAGAGTGATGAGAATCAACAAGCACTATTAAAGGATCCATTGCATATTCCAGTTGGGCCAATTACTAGATCAAGATCCAAGAAAGTCAAAGAAGCACTTAATGGGCTGATTCAAGAGATTTGGGCTGAATCTAAAATGGGGCATTCCAAGCTTGGCCCAACAGGAGATGAAAGCATAATAAGTTTAATCCAAGCTATTGATAGTGACATGGGTATGTCCAACATAACAAGGGCCTGCCCAATAATAATCACCTAGTCTCTTGTCAACTAATTAAGGTGCAAGGTCCAAGCCCAAAGTGAAAGAAGATTCGGATGCAACAGCCTACTGAATTTAGGCTCATCATAACAGGCCCAAACGACATCCTTTTTAAGACTTTCTTAAGTCCAAATTGAAGATCAAATCGTCATCTTTCCAACCAAACAAGTTTCAGCCCATTTGGAGATGTGTGCAAGAAGATATGGCCATTTGAATTCTGGTCATTGGGTGCTCCTGAAAATCCGAAATTGTGTTCCTCTTTTTACTTTTGGCCAATTCCTTGATTCCTTGCATGTTTTAGGGATTGTTTCCTTTCATGTTTTATGGATTGTCTCCTTACATGTTTTATGCTGTTTTCTTGCTTGTCCTAAGCTTAGAGGGTTGTTCTAAGCTCTATAAATACTTGTGTGTTGTAAGTTGAAAGCATAATAGAATTCAGAAAATACTTGAGGTTTGCTTCCTCTATTGGTTCTTCAAAGAACTTTTGAACTTATCAAGGGTTCTTCCTTGTGGCGTTCAGCTCCGACTTATCAATCAATCCTTCCACAATTGATTGTGGCGTCTTCATTATACCAAGGTTCTTGCTTCCATACAAGCAACGGGTCGCGGTGTCACATAAAATCTGTTTTCTAGACGATTTCTGGGTAAGTATTCCAATACTGTTTGTCGGGTCTCAAAGCATGTCGATGAGGTTCGCATCATTTGGTATCAGAGCCCACTTCTAAAAAAAAACAGATTTACTATCATTTTATCTTTCATTTCTTGTTATCATCTTATCTTGTTTCGTTTCTGTTCATTTTTTTTACTTGTTCTTATTTTTTTTTATTTGTGCAACCAGGGAGAAAAAAAAAAACGTGAAAAAAAAAACGTGAAAAAAAAAACGTGAAAAAAAAGTGTGAAAAAAAAAGACGTGGAAAAGAAAAAAAAAGAAAAAAAAAAAGAGCAATATATTTTTTCCATTGATTTGTTGTTTTTATAATATTTTCTTACCGTCGATATTAGTTTAAATACTACAAGTTGAATTTCTTGATCCAGTTTATTAGTTTAATAAAGAACTGAAAAGGGGAAGCTACGAGTGGAAAAAGGCAAGAGAGTGTGAGAATAATATAAAAAAAAAAGAAGCCAATTTAAGAGTTAAACACGAGTGTGAGTGACATAATTTGAGTGTAAACACGTGAGGCAGTGTGGTGAGGAATTATTTCTAACATTTCTTTATAATTTCAAAGAAAGAATGGAGGAGTCGTCCTTCATGTTACAGGCTATGCAACAACAATTTGAACGCATGAACGTGATGATAGGAACACTTTGTGTTACGTTTTTAATGCCTTTCCTACCCTATTTGGCTTTGTAATTCTCTTAACTTTGTTATTTTGAGCTTAGTTTCTTTTCTTAGTATTTAGAAAGCTTGTGAACGTGGGAATGGTAAAATAAGGTGCTAAAATGAGTTTTCCTAGTTACTTTAGGAAATCTAAGTGGATTAAGAAAATAGTCTTATCATTCTAAAAAAAAAACTTTTCTAATTATAGAAACTTTCCTTATCTATTATTTTCTGATTTCTTTGTAGGGTTCCACCACGGAATTATTTGGATGATGTGTCAAAACACAAGAGAATATTGGAGTCCATTAGTAACATGGGTATGTCCAACCTAAAATGGGCTTGCACAACAAAAGATCACATAATCTCTTGTCAACTAAGCAAGGTGCAAGGTCCAAGCCCAAAGTGGAGGAAGATTCGGATGCAACAGCCTACTGGATTTTGGCCCATCATAACAGGCCCAAACAATATCATTTTTGAGACTTTCTTAGGTCAAAATTGAAGTTCAAGACGTCTTCTTTCCAGCCCAACAAGTTTCAGCTCATTTAGAGATGTGTGGAAGAAGATATGACCGTTTGAATTCTACTAGTTGGGTCCTCCTGAAATTTCGGGATTGTATTCCTCTTTCTTACTTTTGGCCATTCCTTGATTCTTTGCATGTTTTAGGGATTGTTTCCTTGCATGTTTTAGGGATTGTTTCCTTGCATGTTTCATGGCTTGTTTTTAGCATTGTTTTCTTGCTTTTCCTAAGCTTAGAGGGTTGTTCTAAGCTCTATAAATAGGGTGTTTGTAAGCTGAAAGAGATCATCTTTTCTCTTGGAACCATCTCTACTCAAAATTCAAGAAGCAAAAGGCTGAAACACTCCACCATTCCTTCTCCAATTGTGAGCACATTAGGACTTTTCCAAAATGTGTTCTCCTTCATCTATCATCATAGCCGTGAGGTTCATCACCATTAACATCTCAAGCTTCCTTGAGTGTGTTCAAGAAGTGTACCCCTTACGGCTATTCTTTTTAATTGTTTCAGCCTTGGATTCTTATGTTAGATATTATTATTAATTCAATGAGTTGGTTAATTTTCAGATTTATTTTTTAATGTTTTTGAATTGTTCATGATATGTAGACATATTAATTCATTACATATGTTGAATTTTCAGTTCTGTTATATTGAAAACTTTGATATTGCAAATCATTGAAGCCATAATCGCACTTTCGATCACCTAATTGATCTGGAGTACGATTTAAAGTGGTAAAAGCTATGAACAATAGCCAATGTTCTGGAAATTGCATGTTCTTTATCCATGGACTTTTTCATAGGAATAAGGAACATGTTATTGAATCATAATTCCTTTTGATCTTAATGATTTGTTTAAGTAATTGTAAGGATGCGCTGAGTATTAACTTGATTGCTTAAACAAAATAACTAGCTGATGGACTTTTCCTAAGCTTAGTGATTATCTAAGAAGGAATTTATAAAGTGCATGATCTCTTTAGGCTTGCACTTTGATTCAATTCTGATATGTGATTGAGGCACGAATTCGTTGTCTACATTGAAACAATTTGATTAGTCATTTAACAAACTTGATTTTCTGAATTGTGAGAGAAAATGATCAATTGTAAATAATTGTTCTTTAATTTCCTTAGTAAAATTAGTAAAAAGAAAAATCAAATCATGAAAACCCCCTAATCTTATGTAATGTTAATAGATGTAGATTTATATTTGTTTATAAACTGCTAATTAAACCAATCAAATCATTTATTATTATTTTTATGACTCTTTAGTATAGAGTACCCGCAATCCCCGGCCACTAACGATACCCTACTAATCACTTTACTACAATCTTCTGCAGGGTTTGTTGATGACCGAAATAAACGGTCTATCAAATGGCGCCGTTGCCGGGGATTGCAAAATCTCTATATTTTAGTGTCATTTAACTTGTTAATATTCTTCTTAGCATATAATATAACTTGTGTTTTACTTGATTGCAATTTTAGCATGTGACTTCCTTAAAACCATTTGTAACATTTGTAAGGGAAGCTATTATTATTTGTATTTCAAACTTTAACTTATATATTGATTCCTTTGCTTTTGTTATTTAGGTCGATGAATGTCAGCAGTTAGTAGAAAGACTCAAGAACTTAGAAAACGTTTGGCTTTACTAAAAGAAGTTGCACTTTCTACAAATCAACCCCCACCTTACCAAGAAGGGAGGCTAGAGTCGGAGGAGTCAGATAATTTTTCACATCACTTGTCAGACGAGGAAGAAGACATACCTGACTTAGAAGACGCAAGTAAGGAAGACGAAGTACCAATGGCTGAAACTATTAGGCAAATGTCTTCTTCAACTGATGGGGGAGCTGCACCAACTTGTATTACTTATCCAGAACCAGCAGTTGGCAAGATAGCTGAGTTCGAACTGAAGAGTGGGTTCTTGCACCATTTGCCCAAATTCCATGGGCTTACTAACGAAGATCCTCACAAACATCTCAAGGAGTTCCAGTTTGTGTGTTCAAGTATGTGCCCACAAAATGCGGATCTCAACGTTCTGAAGCTAAAGTCATTCCCTTTTTCACTTGAAGATAGGGCAAAGACTTGGTTGTTTGATCTACCCTCGGGTTACATCAACACATGGGAGAAGCTGATGACTGAGTTTCTGACTAAGTACTTCCCTGCCTCAAGGATTACTGTCTTGAGGAAACAGATAACTGGAATTGAGCAAAGGAAGGAAGAGGCGTTCTATGCCTACTATGAGAGATTCAAGAGCTTAATTGCATCATGTCCTTCACATGGGATGAAAGAAGGGAATCTTCTCACTTACTTTTATGAAGGACTTCTCCCCCTCGAACGTCAATTGTTAGATGCTGCTGCCGGAGGTTCTTTTGTCGATAAGACACCTGATGTTGCTAAGGAGTTACTCGCCCAACGTGCTCTTAATTATCAACAATACGAGGGAGTGTTAAACTCCACTCATGGGGTGAATGAGGTATCTTCTAACTCTGCTCTTGAGGAAAAAGTTAATAAAATGTCTACTCTTCTGTCTCAGGTACTGAACGTGAATGGAGCACAAGTACAACAAGTTGCTCAAATCTGTGGTGTGTGTTGTACTCAAGGGCATCCAACTGACCAATGTCCCCAACTGATCAACAATGGAGGATGGGAGTCTCTTAACGCTGTTGGGTTTCAAGGTAATCAAGGTGGACAAAGGTACAACCCTTTCTCTAACACATATAACCCTGGGCTTAGAGATCACCCCAATTTTCGTTGGGCCAACAATGATAATGTTCAGAACCCTCAAGGTCAAGGGCAAGTGTTTCCACGCCCTCCAGGTTTGTTTATGAGGCCTCAGGTACCTCAAAACTTTGTCCCTAATCCTATTGTACCTACAAATTCTGTTGCTTCTAATTATGATGAAATTTTAAAGTCCCTTGCTCAAGGGCAACAGAATTTAACTACTGCTACTCAAGCTCTTGTTACAGGTCAACAGGCTCACACTAAGGATATTGCAGAGCTGAAGAAGCAATTGGGACAAGTGGTGGACTTCATGGGGAAGATAACGGAGAGTGGAAAATTGCCTAGCAACACTGTTCCCAACCCAATTATCGAGCAAGCTAAAGTTGTTACCACAAGGAGTGGCAAGACCATTGTGGATGTTCTTAAAACTCAGAAGAAAGCCAAAGTGACCCACCATGAGGAAGAGGATGTTGTGAGCACCAAGAACGAAATACAGAAAGATCCCACCACCACAATGGCGGAAATGATTGGTCCTCCATCATCTGAGAATGCTTTAAAACCTCAAGATAATGAACAAAACCCTAAACACTCTTTTGATTCTAATCCTTTTGCTCGTGTACCTTTTCCTAGTAGGTTTGCCAAAACCAAGAAGGATGAATCTGATCAGGCCATCTTAGAGATTTTTAAGAAGGTACAAGTCAACATGCCTTTGATTGAGTGCTTGAAGCAAGTGCCAAGATATGCCAAGTTTCTGAAGGAGCTTTGCACTACAAGGAGGCAGACTCGTGAGAAGGAGGTGGTGAAGTTGAATGAGACAGTCTCTGCTGTCATCCAAAGGAAATTGCCACCAAAGCTTAAGGATCCAGGGAGTTTTTCTGTTCCTTGTGTGATTGGTACCAACAAATTTGATAATGTCATGCTAGACTTAGGAGCTTCAATTAATGTGATGCCTTATAGTCTTTATGCTTCTTTAGAGCTAGGTGCACTTAAAAGTGATAATGTTGTTATCCAATTGGCTGATCGATCTAATAAGTATCCTAAAGGATACGTTGAAGATGTTCTTGTGCAAGTAAATCAACTCATTTTTCCTGCAGACTTCTATATCATTGATATGGAAGATTCTCCCCTAAATTCTACTCCGTTGCTTTTAGGGCGCCCATTCATGAGGACCGCAAGAACAAAGATCGATGTTTATGAGGGAACTCTAACCATGGAATTTGATAATGAAGTTATACGCTTCAACATCTTTGAAGCCATGAGGTATCCATTGACTGACATTAAACCCTGTTTTTCTATTGATGATATTAACTCACTTGCGCAGAGATTTTTGGAAGCAATGGAAGAGGATGAGTTGAAAGTAACACTCTCTCAAGGAGTTGGTTATACTGAGAATGGAGAATCCATTTCTAGGGCTGAGTTAGAGAAGGCTGAAGAGCCCATTGTGATCAAAACCGTAGCCTCCCTTGAGGCCCGACCCATATTACCAAGGTCTATTCCTCCTTTGTCCTTTCCTATTTCCACTAACAAATTTTTACCTTCAGTGATACAGGCCCCTACACTTGAGCTTAAGGTTTTGCCAGATCACTTGAAGTATGTCTTTTTGGGGGACAATGAGACGCTGCCTGTTATTATATCCTCGAAGTTGGAGGAGGACCAAGAAAAGAAGCTTGTGGACGTTCTGAAGAAGTACAAGACCGCCATTGGTTGGACTTTGGCAGATATCAAGGGAATTAGCCCAACCATGTGCGTCCATAGGATCCTGTTGGAGGATGGTGCCAAACCCACCAGAGATGCCCAGAGACGCCTACATCCACCTATGATGAAGGTTGTGCAAGATGAGGTAATTAAGTTACTTGATTGTGGCGTTATTTACCCTATTTCAGATAGCAAGTGGGTGTCTCCTATTCAAGTTGTGCCAAAGAAGTCAGGAGTTACTGTGGTAAAGAATGAGGAGAATGAGCTTGTACCTCAAAGAGTGGTAACTGGTTATCGAGTTTGCATAGACTATAGGAAGCTCAATGCTTCAACAAGAAAGGACCATTTCCCTCTGCCCTTCATCGATCAGATGCTCGAGAGGTTAGCTGGTTATCCTTTTTATTGTTTTTTGGATGGATATAGTGGGTACAACCAGATCTGTATAGCGCAAGAGGACCAAGAGAAGACCACCTTCACTTGCCCTTTTGGCACTTATGCCTACAGACGTATGCCATTTGGATTGTGCAATGCACCAGGTACGTTTCAACGTTGTATGCTCTCCATTTTCTCTGAATACATCGAGAATATCATTGAGGTCTTTATGGATGATTTTAGTGTCTTTGGTAGAGATTTTGATGCATGCTTAGAAAATTTGGAACTTATTCTAAAACGTTGTGTTGAAACAAACTTGGTTCTAAATTGGGAAAAATGTCACTTCATGGTGACTCAAGGGATTGTTTTAGGACATATCATATCTGCTAGGGGGATTGAGGTTGATAAATCTAAGGTAGATCTTGTGCGTTACTTACCCTCTCCCACTTCTGTGAGAGAGGTTCGTTCATTTCTTGGTCATGCAGGATTTTACAGGAGGTTTATCAAGGATTTCTCCAATGTATCAAGGCCCTTGTGCTGTTTACTTCAGAAGGACACTCTCTTTGAGTTTGATGAGGAGTGCAAGAAAGCTTTTGAGAAGCTGAAGGAGTTATTGACTACTGCACCCATCATGTCTCCACCTAATTGGTCCTTACCTTTTGAATTGATGTGTGACGCCTCAGATTACGCCGTTGGGGCTGTTTTGGGACAAAGAATGGACAAGAAGCCCTATGCCATCTACTATGCCTCTAGGACACTCAATGATGCTCAACTAAACTATTCCACAACTGAAAAAGAGCTCCTTGCTGTTGTTTTTGCCTTAGATAAATTTCGCTCTTATTTACTTCAAACTAAAGTTGTTGTTTATACTGATCATGCAGCTTTGAAGTATCTGATGACAAAGAAGGAGGCCAAACCGAGACTGATTAGATGGGTGCTTTTGCTTCAAGAATTTGATTTGGAGATCAAGGACAAGAAGGGGAGTGAAAACTTGGTAGCTGACCATTTGAGCAGACTTGTTCATGAGGAGGACGTCCTACCCCTGCAAGAATCATTCCCAGATGAGCAGCTCTTTGGGATTGAGGTAAGTGAGCCTTGGTATGCTGATATTGTGAATTATTTAGTTACTAGGCAATTTCCTGACACTTTACCTCGTTCTAATAAAGAAAAACTTAAGCATATGGCTAGGCATTACATATGGGATGAACCTTATTTGTGGAAGCATTGTAGTGATCAAATCATTAGGAGGTGTGTCCCTGAATCTGAGCATAAATCGATACTTGCCTTTTGTCATTCTGAGTCTTGTGGTGGACACTTTGGTGCTCGTAGGACAGCTCGTAAGGTATTAGATTGTGGTTTTTTCTGGCCTTCTATTTTTAAGGATGCATACTTGTATTGCATGACTTGTGACAGGTGCCAGAGGACAGGTAATTTAGGCTCTAGGGATCAGATGCCCATGGCCCATATTATAACTGTTGAGATTTTCGATGTTTGGGGCATTGATTTCATGGGGCCGTTTCCTTCATCTAACGGGTTTCTTTACATTCTTTTGGCTGTTGATTATGTGTCTAAGTGGGTGGAGGCTAAAGCCACCAGAACTAATGACTCTAAAGTTGTTGTAGATTTCTTGAGATCTAACATATTTGCTAGGTTTGGAATGCCTCGTGTGATTATTAGTGATGGTGGATTACACTTCTGCAACCGTACAATTGAGGCCTTGCTCAAGAAGTACAAAGTGACTCATAAGGTGGCAACACCTTATCATCCTCAGACGAGTGGACAAGCAGAGGTCTCAAATCGTGAGATTAAGGGGATTTTGGAGAAGACTGTGGGCCCTACACGCAAGGATTGGAGCAAAAGACTTGATGATGCACTTTGGGCTTATAGGACAGCTTACAAGACGCCAATTGGGATGTCTCCATTCAGACTTGTCTATGGTAAAGCGTGTCACTTACCAGTTGAGCTTGAGCATAGGGCATGGTGGGCTGTTAAGTCTTTCAACATGGACATTGATGAGGCTGGTTTACATAGAAAACTCCAACTGAATGAACTTGAGGAAATCAGAAACGAGGCATATGATAGTGCATGGATCTACAAGGAGAAAACTAGAGCTTTTCATGATAAGATGATCCGTGGCAAGGCCTTTGTTGTGGGCCAAAAAGTTCTTCTCTTCCATTCTAGACTTAAACTTTTTCCTGGTAAGTTACGTTCTAGATGGGTGGGTCCATTCATTGTCACTAATATTTTTCCTCATGGTGCTATGCAGATAAAAAGTGACAAAACTGGAAATGAATTCAAGGTGAATGGTCATCGCTTGAAACCTTACTATGAGGCTTTTGAGGAGCATACTGTGGAGGATGTACCCCTCCTAGAGGTGCCACTCACAAAGGACTAAAAACAAGGTACAAAGTCTAGGCTGAAAGACTGTAAACATTAAAGCGCTGCTTGGGAGGCAACCCAATTCAACCGAAGCTGTGGAGGAGTCATTAACACAGATTTGCATTTTCTTTCTCTCTTCCATTTACGTTGGTTGATCTTTATATGTTATTTGTTTTGTGTGATTTTCGTAAATACCTTACCCATGTTTATATTCTATATTACATGCTTATTCTGATATACATTGAGGACAATGTACGATTTAAGTGTGGGAGAGGGATTTACATCTTTTTGAGTCATATCATTGCTTTTTAGGTTTTAGGACCTCTTCCAACTTCGATGATGAAACTGATTCTTAAATGGTTTTTAAAGAGTTTGAGCATACTTTTAAAGATAAAACAAGAAATGGAGTTAATTTGCTTATATTGTAGTCATACTTGGAAATTGAAATTTTGATGCACATTAGCCTTGATTTGAGTAATCTGTTGTCTTAGAGTGAAGCATGGAGACATATTGAATGATACTTGCATAATCCCACAATATTTGTGAGTTTTTTTTAGCCTTATAATTGATTCATTATGCATATCAATTCAAATTCTCTTCTGAGTGCATCTTGTGAATATAATGTTTTCTAGAACTTGCTTTTAAACCACTTGAGACGATCGTACATGTTCAGATTTGGAGAAGACGGAGGCAAATTAGGATTTTACCACCATGACTAAATAGCCTTTAACCTGATCATGATTTGACCCCTAGATACCATTTTGAGCCTGAATTAGCTTATTTTCTTCATTAACCCACATTCATTTACCCTTACGAACTTAAACACTTTACCTACCCTTTTTCCTTAGAACTAGGGAGCTTGGATCTTGTATAATTGATTTGTAATGTGGAGATGGTGGAAAAGCATAAGTGTGGGGGAATTTCATATGGTTCTAAGGTGGTTGTTTCGGAAAAAAAAAAAAAAAAAAAAAAAGAAGATAAAAGGAGTAATAGAAAAAAAAAAATTGTTGTGTTTCAAAAAAATACAAGTTCTGAAGAATTGGGAGAATTATGAGTCTTTAAAGCAAGTTGAAAGCCAAAGTGATTAAATCCACCCTATTGTGATGGAAACGTGGTACTTAATAATGATGATCTATTTATGACGTTATTGAATGCTTTCTAGTTCTAAGGAAATTTTGTGACATCCGTTCTCTTCTTTCTTATGAAACCTTAACCCTTTAGCCCCATTACAACCCTTTCAAAGACCTCCTGATCCTTTGATGTTCTGTTTTTGATGTGGAGAGTGGGTGCACAAGCAAGCCTATGGTTTAAACTGTTTTCACAAGTGATTGAGTAATTAGTATAGCTAGTACCACATTTAAATGAGTGAAAACCAGAGTGATGCATTGTGAGAAGTAAAATTTGATACTATTTGTGCATTAACTCGAGGGTGGCATATTACACTTACTCTTGGCTGATTATTCACACACACACACTCAAAGTACGAATGTTATATAATCTTAATAACTCCGTAGCTTGTTTATTTGAGGTAAACTTGTGCTCTCCGTACTTTATTATGCCATATTACCTAAGGGATCTCTGAAACGTAAGTTGGAAGGATTAGAGTCATTTAATTTGTGTTATGTCATTGTGGTGTCATTTAGTTTATGTTGTTTCTCTTGAGATTCTACTAGGTTACATACTGTTGTTTTGCTAAGGGACTAGCCAAAGCTAAGTGTGGGGGAATTTGATAGGAACACTTTGTGTTACGTTTTTAATGCCTTTCCTACCCTATTTGGCTTTGTAATTCTCTTAACTTTGTTATTTTGAGCTTAGTTTCTTTTCTTAGTATTTAGAAAGCTTGTGAACGTGGGAATGGTAAAATAAGGTGCTAAAATGAGTTTTCCTAGTTACTTTAGGAAATCTAAGTGGATTAAGAAAATAGTCTTATCATTCTAAAAAAAAAACTTTTCTAATTATAGAAACTTTCCTTATCTATTATTTTCTGATTTCTTTGTAGGGTTCCACCACGGAATTATTTGGATGATGTGTCAAAACACAAGAGAATATTGGAGTCCATTAGTAACATGGGTATGTCCAACCTAAAATGGGCTTGCACAACAAAAGATCACATAATCTCTTGTCAACTAAGCAAGGTGCAAGGTCCAAGCCCAAAGTGGAGGAAGATTCGGATGCAACAGCCTACTGGATTTTGGCCCATCATAACAGGCCCAAACAATATCATTTTTGAGACTTTCTTAGGTCAAAATTGAAGTTCAAGACGTCTTCTTTCCAGCCCAACAAGTTTCAGCTCATTTAGAGATGTGTGGAAGAAGATATGACCGTTTGAATTCTACTAGTTGGGTCCTCCTGAAATTTCGGGATTGTATTCCTCTTTCTTACTTTTGGCCATTCCTTGATTCTTTGCATGTTTTAGGGATTGTTTCCTTGCATGTTTTAGGGATTGTTTCCTTGCATGTTTCATGGCTTGTTTTTAGCATTGTTTTCTTGCTTTTCCTAAGCTTAGAGGGTTGTTCTAAGCTCTATAAATAGGGTGTTTGTAAGCTGAAAGAGATCATCTTTTCTCTTGGAACCATCTCTACTCAAAATTCAAGAAGCAAAAGGCTGAAACACTCCACCATTCCTTCTCCAATTGTGAGCACATTAGGACTTTTCCAAAATGTGTTCTCCTTCATCTATCATCATAGCCGTGAGGTTCATCACCATTAACATCTCAAGCTTCCTTGAGTGTGTTCAAGAAGTGTACCCCTTACGGCTATTCTTTTTAATTGTTTCAGCCTTGGATTCTTATGTTAGATATTATTATTAATTCAATGAGTTGGTTAATTTTCAGATTTATTTTTTAATGTTTTTGAATTGTTCATGATATGTAGACATATTAATTCATTACATATGTTGAATTTTCAGTTCTGTTATATTGAAAACTTTGATATTGCAAATCATTGAAGCCATAATCGCACTTTCGATCACCTAATTGATCTGGAGTACGATTTAAAGTGGTAAAAGCTATGAACAATAGCCAATGTTCTGGAAATTGCATGTTCTTTATCCATGGACTTTTTCATAGGAATAAGGAACATGTTATTGAATCATAATTCCTTTTGATCTTAATGATTTGTTTAAGTAATTGTAAGGATGCGCTGAGTATTAACTTGATTGCTTAAACAAAATAACTAGCTGATGGACTTTTCCTAAGCTTAGTGATTATCTAAGAAGGAATTTATAAAGTGCATGATCTCTTTAGGCTTGCACTTTGATTCAATTCTGATATGTGATTGAGGCACGAATTCGTTGTCTACATTGAAACAATTTGATTAGTCATTTAACAAACTTGATTTTCTGAATTGTGAGAGAAAATGATCAATTGTAAATAATTGTTCTTTAATTTCCTTAGTAAAATTAGTAAAAAGAAAAATCAAATCATGAAAACCCCCTAATCTTATGTAATGTTAATAGATGTAGATTTATATTTGTTTATAAACTGCTAATTAAACCAATCAAATCATTTATTATTATTTTTATGACTCTTTAGTATAGAGTACCCGCAATCCCCGGCCACTAACGATACCCTACTAATCACTTTACTACAATCTTCTGCAGGGTTTGTTGATGACCGAAATAAACGGTCTATCACGTGATGTTCAATGAGATTCGGGATCGGATGGATAGGCAAGATGCTGTTATTGCTACTTGGCGCGAGGGGCGTCCCCA